>RJWH01000276.1:493103-882601 GCA_004363575.1 Solenodon paradoxus | reverse complement strand
CCTGAAGGCGATATCTAACTTGCTGGGCCACAATGTAATCTCCTCAAGAGCCTACAGAAACAAGTGGGAAGATGGAATTCCAGGATCAGAGTTTGATCTCTAAGGCAGAAGGCACTCCTTCCATGACAGGCACCCAGGGGCTGGCACCCATCTCCCAGGTCATCTCTAATTGCAGTGGTTGCAATGTAACCTAGAGGATGTCCTTAAGGAATATTAGGGGAGAGGTGAGAGGTGGTGAGGGGGTGAAGAGGAGGCATATACTCTTTCTTGTAAGGTGAAGAAACCGAAACCCAAAGGAGGAAATAAAGGGCCACAATTTACTGTCCGCTGACCCAGTGTTCTGAATCAGGGCTTTGACAATTTTAATATGCATACAATTCAGTAGGTCTGAGACAGGGTCTCAGACTGTGCATTTCTAAAAGCCGCCCCCATGCTGCTGCTGCTCATGGTGGGTAGTAGTGTATTACTAGCAGCAGGAGTCTAGAGCATGAACTTCATGGAGACAGAGCCAGACATTTTTCACTATGCTCCCAGCACCTGAACAAATGCCAGCACAGTCGACTGTTAAGAAAGGTTTGTCCAATAATTAGCTGGTGCATAAAAGGAGCAACATTGTGTGATAGTTAGAAATCTGGACTCCAGAGCCATCATACCTAGGCACAGATCCTGTTTTGCCATTTACATGTTGTGTGTCCTGGACAAGCCATTTCACCTCTCTGTATCTCAGTTATCGCAACTGCAAAATTGTATTACTAGTGATATGACTCATAGAGTTGTTGAGACACACATAAATGAGTATATATATATATGAATGCAAATCACATGGAAAGTTATTTTCTGGTTGAAGGTAACAAAATTTGGACATACACATTTAAGCCAACCAGAAACTCAAGTACATATGACTTTGCAATGAGAATGAACTCAAGTCTTTAGTGACACACATGACTTAATAATGAGATGTGAACTCAAGTGTGGGTTCAAGTTCCAAGCTATCCACATCCACACAGTGGAAAGATGAGGCAGCTATTTTCTCTCAATGACAGATTCACACACGGATAAAACGGAGAAATATTTATTTAACTTAGAGGGTTTAACGCACAGAAAAAATGCAATAAGTATGTGAGATACATGATGCTGCTTTCCACATAGCAAGAGCTCAAGAAATACTAACTTACAAGCCATATAACTTTTACAAGATTGAAAAACAGGAACTGACTGCTTTCTAAATGGTGTCCCTAAAGAAGAGGCTACTTGAGATTCCTAAAAGGATGGAACTGGCAGCTAGTCAGGCTTCCTCTGGAGTATAATACCATAACTGGACTCCAGAATAATGGGAAATTGGAGCTCAGGACAAGAGTTAATGGTGGTTTCAGGTCAGCAAAAATCCTGATGAAGATATGCGGATGGACCAGAATAAGATGCAGGGATACCTGAAAAGTATGGGTGAAATCAAACACTAAATCAAAATGACTTTGAGTCCTAAAAGGAGACTTTTGAATTTTAAGATTTAGTGTTTAAGTCAAGGGCACTTAACGATTATAGAGTGGAACTTTTTTCATTAACTGGAGGAAATGGAGACATAGAAAGATTGCTTTCCCTCTAACAACAATTCAAATGTGTGTGAATTATAACCTGAATCATCGGTATACCTTGAAGCTCATATGCAACCTCAAATAGTCATTCCATTAGTCCATGCTCCAAATTTATACATACATATATATTTATATATATATATATGTGTGTGTATTTATGTACATATATTTATGTATGTATACATGTTTAGATGAGAATTTCTGATACCAGTTTTGACAATATAAAGCACTGAGAAATTGTCCACAAGAAAAAACTGAACACACTGAAAATCTATCATTTTAAAAAATTTATCAGATAATGAAAGTCACAGGGCAAAATCTAGAGACAATGGCAAATTTGGAGAATTATAGCAACCAATATCTGCTTATTTGGAGACAAAACGACTGGATTTTAAGTGGACAGGAACAATAAACATGTTTTAATGAACTACTGGAGGCTGACTGTTGACTAGCATGAGAGTAGGAAATCCTGAAGAAATCAGGACTCTGTATTTTCATAAGCTATCCTGTCAGAAACCCCAGCAGGTTCTCACTGAAGCACCCCAGAAAAATCTCATCATGCTGTCAGTGGGAGGGGAGGAGGGACCATTGTGAAAGACACCATGGCTCTCTCCATAACAAAGATAGACTCCAAGAAAAAAAAAAGGGTTTTGCTTGAGCACAATTCAGAAACCAAATCCAAGATGAGGAATTCTTCTCCGCTCCAGTTCCCTCCAGAATTCTTATCCAACTGAAGAGAGGGAAAAAAAACAAAAAAACAAAAAAAAAAACACTAATAAGGTCAGGGCTTCAAGGAAATAGATTGGAAGCTCAAAAACAGATATATGACTGAGAAATCACATAAAGGTCACAAGTCCATTCAAAAGTGTCATCCAAATCAGATGATTATAGAGTACCTCCCACCCCATACCTTAGCACCTTACCAGCATGGCTGTAATCGAGTGATCTTAGGCTACAGCAAAAAGGCTTAGGAAACAGACTCCCTCTAAGGAGTACCCAGGAAACTACAAAGGAAGAAGGGTGCCAAATACGAGGGCATAAGAGGCATCTGAAGCCCCTGGTATCTATAGTAAAAAAAAATTAAACTCAATCCCTAGCCAGTTTAAGTCTTCACAATAGTCACACTCATCTGCGAGTCAATCCTCCCAGTTGAATTTTCTCTACCTCAGTCTCTATTGAGAAATACAACCTAGCTGACTTTCACCAGAAAATTGAAAAGGCATTACTAACAGGAAAGAAACAAATAAAAGCTACACTCCAAACTTCATTTACAGATTCAATTAATTTCCAATAAAAGTCCCAGCAAGTTATTTTATGGTATCAAAAAAGTGATTATGAAGTTTGTATGGAGAGCCAAGAGACCCATATACACAAGAACAGTGTTGAAGAAGAGTGAAGTTGGAAGACTGATGGTGTCCAGCTTCAAGATTATTATGAAGCTACAGTAATCAAGGTAGAATGAAATTAGCAAAGAATAGATGAATAGATCAATGGAACAGACTAGAAAGTTCAGAAATAGACCCACAAAATATAATCAACTGATCCGTGACAAAGGAACAAAATCAGTAAAGTGAAGCAAATACAGTATCTTCAACAAATGGTGCTGGAACAACTGGACATCCACATGTTAAAATACCCAAACAATCAAAAACAAAGAACCAAGACACAGACCTTACACTTCTCATAAAAATTAAGTAAAAATGTGACACAGACTTAAGTGTAAAGTGTAAAACTGTAAAGCTTCTAGAAGATTAGAGAGAGAGGACTTAGATGACCTGAGCATGAGAATGCATTTTTAAACACAACACCAAAGAAACGATCCATAAAAGAAGCAATTGATTAGCTGGGTTTTATTAAAATTAAAACTTCTGCTTTGTGAAAGACAAAAATGAGGGGGAAAAAGCCACTGATGGGAAGAAAATATTTTATTTGCAAAAGACACATCTGATAAGGGGTAAGATAACCCAATGAAAGATGGGAAAGTCGAGCAGATATCTAACCAAACAAAGTATACACGTGGCAAATAAGCATATACAAGTTTACACAATGATTTGTCCTCAGGGAAGTGAAAATTAAAACAACAAAGGGACATCACTACAATCCAACTAAAATTACTAATACCTAAAAAATGACAATATCAATTGTTGGCACATACGCAAAGCAACAAGAACTCACATATATTGCTGATAAAAATGCAAACTGGTACACTGTGTAAGGCAATTTGGCAGTTTCTTACAAAACTAAGCATAATCTTAATATCTTATTAAGCAATTTTTCACCCAAGTATTTACACAATTAATGTGAAAACATACAAAGATCTGAAAGCAAATGTTTATAGCAACATTATTCATAATTATCAATACCTAAAAGCAACCAAACTGTTCTTCAAAGGGTGAATGAATAAATAAGTTATGGTATATTTATAAAATGGAATATTATTCAGTTGTCAAAAAAGAAATGACCTATAAATCAATGAAAAACAAATGATTTTTTTAATTCGAACTTAAAGTGGGAGAAGCCAGTCTGAACCACTACATTCAGTAGAATTCTAGTTATACAACTTTCTAAAAAAAAAAGCAAAACTATAACAATAGTAAAAGTACCAGTGGTTGACAGGGGTTTGGAACAATGTGAATGAAGAAGACTGAGTAAATGAAGCAAAAGGGATTTAAAGGTGCTAAACGTATTCTATACAATACCGTCATAGTGGTTACATGGCATTATGCATTTGTCAAAACCCACAGAAGTTTTACAGTAAAAAGAATGAAACTTAATGTATGAAGTACAAGAAAAATAGTTTATGAATTTGGGGAATCCCAAGACAGAGTAAAAACTGTGACTAAAATCTAACTGTATTACAAATGTGTGAAATAACTTCACTGACAGAAATCAGGGAAATGTGCTGACCTAAGTAACTCTGGAAATGAGTGCGCACTGTAAGATTAAAGCCAAAATCACCTGTACTTAAGCCCTATCTCTACTTCAAAAGACATTTTCCCCATAGGTTAGGTTAGCATTTCTGACACCATTATGCATCTGAATTGCAATGCATCAAATAAATGGTGAGAAACAGATGGTGAGAGCTGCATGTCTTACACTTAGAAAGGTAAATTGCAGATAACCAAGATTAGGAGGCTTGAATTATTCATGTGATCATGGATTAGAGCTGTTGATATTATGAACTTATATTTAGTTTAATGCAGTCAGAGATGGTGACATATAGTAAAATTTGTAAGTAAATATATATACATAGTTTAGTGTACACACATTTCATTACTCTAGTCAGATGAGAAAGCCTAGAATTAAAGGTATCCCAGTATTAATGACCATAGTTAACACCCTGGTCTTGGTTATGAATATAATTTTCTAATACAAGACACAGGGCTCTTTTTAGATATAATTATCAGGCTGGAGAAGGAAATAGACAAGAGGAGTTTAGAGCATCTGGTATTACCAGAAAATAAGGAAGAATTCAAAATACACAAAAATGAGTGTGTCAAATAAACACAGGTGCCAACTTCAAGAACCACTGATGGCCAATGTTGGAACAATTTGAGCAATCACGTCAGGTTGTATTAAATTATATCCTCAGAGTCCATACTGGTATAAACAAATGATTACAAAAAATAAATAAAATAGGAGAAGAAAAATCTGCTGTGCAAAAAAATTTGAAATAATGTATGTAGATATTCTGCCTTAAAGATGGTGAAGGAGAAATTCCACTCCATAAATGTGGGCTGTCAATTGTGACGTCCTGTCAAAGACTACTACATGTAAACAAATAGTAACCATACAATGCAGAAACCTCACAACATTTGACTGAGTGATGAAGTTTAACATCAACATTGATCGGTCTGACTGATAGTATGTGCCCTTCTTTTGATGTGTTGAGAATGCACTTTATTGTTATGGTCTTCCTCCTAAAAATCCCATAACTCCAGTCCAATCATGAGAAAGACATTATGACAATTACCAATTAAGAAATATTTTTAAGGTAACTGAGCATTAATCCTCAAGACTGTAAAGGCTATCAAAAGCAAAAAAATGTCCAAGAAACTATCTTAGCTAAAAGACACTTAAAGAAAACCATGACAAATACAGTGTATAATCCTTGATGGAATATTGGAAAAGAAAACAAAAAAAGAAATTGGTAAAAATTAAGTAAATCTAAATAAAGTATGGACTTTAATTAATGGTGATATATCAAATTTATTCATTAATTATCATCAATGCACTATACCAATGTAAGATATTAACAGCAGGGGGAAATGGGTGTGGGGTCTATAGAAATTCTGTACTGTCTTTACAATTTTTCTGTCAATGTCATGCCTTTTTAAATAAAAAAAGATTATTAGACATACAAAAATAGGCTGTGTTTTTATACCAAATAATGAAGTAGCAAAAACGAGAAATTTGGAAAACAATCTAATTTACAATTGCATAAAAGAGCTTGAAATGCCCTGGAATAAATGTATCCAAAGAAGAGAAAGACCTATACACTAAAAACCATAAGACATTTGTTGAATAAAAGAATTGGGAAAATATTCCATACTCATGGGTTGGAAGAATTAACTCTCTTAAAATTACTATAGTACCCAGCACAATATACAGATTCAATGAAAGCCTTATTAGAATTCCAAAGATGTTCTTCACAGAAATAAAACAAAAAATCATAACATTTATTTGGAATTACAAAGGACCCCAAATAGCAAAAACAATCCTTAGAAAAAAAGGAAAAAACAAACCAAAGTGTTGTGCTCTATTGTTTCCAACGAAGATACAAAACAATAGTAATAAAATCAGCATGGCATTGGAATAAAATGGGTAGACAGATCAATGGAACACAGTACAAACTCACACATATATAAACAACTCATTTATGACAAAGCAGCCAAGTGCATACAATGGAGAAAGAACGGTCTCTTAAATAAATGCTGTTGGAAAAACTGAACAGTCATATGCAAAAGCATGAAACTAGACCACTTTCTAATGCTATACATAAAAACTAATTCAGAAAGGACTAGAGACTTGCAAGTGAGAAATGAAACAAAAAAAATATTCAGAAAAAAGCATAGGTCATACACTCCTTGATGTCAGCCTTAGATATATCACTGGGGACTTGACTGCAATAGCAAGGGAAACAAAAATCAATATAAACAATTGAGACTACACACAATCAAAAAGCTTCTGTACAAAAACCTGCTTTCTGGTTGGCTCTGTGGGAGCATTGCTGGTTCATTCAGGTTCAGAAAAAGAAAACTATAATGTACAGAGAAAGAAAGATACCCTACTGAATGGGAAGAGATATCTGCACATCACACATCCAGCAAGGGGATAATATTATGAGATATATATTATAAAGCTCAACTACAACTAAAAAAAATCTATTTTTAAAGTAAGCCAAGAAATTTTCTCCAGAGAAAACATACTGATAGCCAAAAAGTGTTCATCGTCTCTTATTACTAGGGAAATGCAGATCAAAACAATAATAACATACTTCTTCATACTGTGAGAATTCTGTTACCCAAAAAGTAGAAACAACAAGTGTTAGTGAGGATGTGGAGAGAAGGGAATCCTCATGTATCATTGACAGGAGAGCATAAATAGGTAGAACCATTATGGAATGCAACACGGAGATTCTGCAAAAAATTAAAAATAGAAATTCCATATGATTCAGTTTTGGATTTACCTGAAAAGATACAGAAATGTTCATTCAAAGCAATATACATACCTTAAAACTTATTGCAGCATTATTTACAAAAGCAGAGAGTGGGAAACAACTTAGGTATCCATCAACAGATGAGCAGAGAAAGAAAATGTGATGTACATATACACAATGGAATACTTCTCAGCTATTTTTTAAAAAGGTGAAACCCTACCATTTACAATGCAACCTGAATGTGCCTAGAGCAGATTATGCATAATAAAATAAGTCAGATGGAGAAAGATAAAAAAACATGGCTTCACCCATACGTGGTATATAGAGAAACTAAACAAACAGATCAACTAAGTAAAGTAAAATGAAACTTTTCAGCGAGAAGACCAAATTAGAGGCTCCCAGAAGAGAACTGAGAAGAGGGGTGGGCAAATCAGGTAAAAGGGTTCAACTTCATGGTGAAGAATAGACTAGGGTTTTCAGGTTTAAACTTAGTGTGGTATACAGAGATGTTGATATGTGATGGCACGAACCTGAATCTTATATAATGCTGTCATGCAATGTTACTTCAATCAAAACTATTTACAAAAAGTGTATTAGACATAAACTCAGGGTCTCTTGAATATTTATAAAAATACAAATACTTCCTAGCTCTATTCTATTTTTACTTTTGCTATGAGTCACTTGATCGAACTCTGATATAAAGTCTTTAGAGAGGAGAAGGAAGATTTGTGGCTCTCTAATGCAAACAGATAAAAACAAGTAGGATGCACTTGAAGTAGAGCGTGTTGATGTGCAAGGTGGAAGAGAATAATTTGACATTTTATGTCCTTTCATAGAAAAGCGGCCATAAGAATCAGGATGTTATGGGGTAGAGTAGAAAGAGAAGTATGACCCTGCCTGTATTTCGGTCAACTAAGTTTCAGCTTTTCTATATATTTTATTAAGAATTGAATTTTAACTCCTAAAGGGTCATTGAGCTCTGGTCTTTATTATGCCATAAATGTCATTCTATCATGCGTTAAATGGCAAAGGAAAGTAACATAAAAAGCAGAAAGTTTTAAATTAATTCACTTTAACTTTTGTGTCAAATTCATAATCCAGGGAAATTACCTATTGCATATTTCCATATGATACATTATTTCCTACTTTAGAAAAAAGAAGCCAAATGAAATTCAATGCCATCTGATTCATCTTTTGGTAATGAAAATTTTGCCTTTTAAATAGAAAATTTGCATTTGACCAGAAAGAGGAAACACATACTTGGCTTATTGCTTCAACTTGGTTATACTTCACAGAAAAGAGACTCATAGGGTAATATCTGTCTATCACAGATGCCAGCAAATTATTTATGGCATGAAATAATAGGAGCATATGTCTATTTAGATAAAACAGCATAGAAAAGTACATTCTTCACTTCCTATACTGATTGCCACTTCATGAGATTTCTCTCAGATTGATAACACCAACCTCATGTGGTATTGCCAAAATTCCATAAAGGGAGATCACACAGAGAATAAATACAGTCATTTTTAGAAACATATTAACGATATAAATGTTAATGTGATAGGCATGTTCTATTTAGTGCAGAAAGCATTAAATGTAGGAATACACGAACTAGCAAAACTAAAGGGATATTTCAACCCAGTTTACAGCTGTTTAAAAAAGTAGGTCTACTCAAAATTGAATCTTCACTCAATAAGACCAGTAGAAAAAAAGTTTATACCAATTGAATCTTGAATTTCTTTGCATTTATTTTCCTGATAGTGCTGATATTTGATGCTGTGCAGTAAGAGTCGTTGTGATCAACGGGAGGATGCTTAGCACCATTGATGGCTATAGCCATAATGAACGTTAGTGATCAATTCAACAATCGTTATTTTGCAGTTGAGAAACCAAAATTTGAGAGACATGAAATATCTCACCCAGAGTCACATGGTAGATTAATTCCAGAGTCAAAACAAAATAGCACATGATGAGATTCAGTGATGTTTTACTAATTTACTCAAAGCTAAATACTCTTCCTGTTATAAATGAGTTACCTAATTCAAACTAAAGGATTATGGAAATTTACTGGGCCTGTAGAAATAAGATCCTGTTAGCATCAACATTTAAGAAGCCAAAATAGTGTATGTGTCCATGAAGGAGTTGAAAGAATAGGTAAGAATAGGCATTCCAAGGGAAAGTTGGTATAATTACAGCCAAGACATTCATTATCAACCTCCTCTACTCAACCGTCTCTATTTTTTTTTTTCAGACTGGAGTCTGGAGGCTTTGATTACCCTTGCTGTGTGACATTAGGAATTCCCTTCGCCTTTCTGGGACTCATTCACCCTCTGCAATGAAGCCTTCTGCATCTGAGTCCCCTTTCAGCTGAGGCTTTCCAAAATGATTAGCATTTAATAAACCTGCCATGTGCAGGGCTCTGAGTTGGATCCTGTGGAGACACCAGGTGCTCCAAGTCATCATATGTGGTGTGGGGTGGGGTGGGGTGGGGTGGGGTTCCTGGGAGCCTTCCCCCTGCCCCTGAGGAATCACCCTCCCCACTCCTCTTGTCAATCTAGACACTGCTCATCTCAGTGTCCAACCTGCTCTGGGCCCCTTTGCCTAGCTCGTAGGAGGTGAATGAGCTGATGTTATGGAAAGCATAACGACAGGGCCATAGTCAGTTTGGGTGGGGGAAGAGAAGTAAAGATTAAGCTTCTAGGAGGAGATGCTTGGCAGAAGAGCATTAAACTAGGGCTTTAGGGGAGAGGCAGGGAAGAGGAAGTTACATTAATCCACTCCACCTCCTAGAAGGAAGACAATTTTTAATAACATTTTTTAGCTTTTAATTACAGAAACTTTGTTTCATAAATTAAAATAATCTCATATGTGTAGTTTCCCCATCCCTCAGACATATGTCAACATGCCCTGCCCTCCACTACATCACCCATATTTTTCACCACTGTCCAGTGGGCTCCGCCACCGTTTGCAGAACTTTTACTCTGAACTTTCATTCTTTGTCTATTCAACTCTCATATTTCCTTTGAATCATTACTAATTTTCAGTCATTGCTACAGTTCCAGTTTCAGATTTCTTTTCTTACAGACAATGCCAAATAAGCTTGCAATTAATGAGGTAGAATTTAACAATTTTTTTGCTCCTGTTTTGTAAATTCTGCTCTTTTTTCCTTTTTCAAACTAGATTCCAATATTCTGGAGGATAAGGACTTGACATTCTGTAGTAACCCTCCAGAGTCGCTAACTGGTCTCGGTCTCATTAGAAAGTTGGCAGATTCTTCAGCATTAACTGTCGATTGGTCCTTCCTATTGTTCTTTTAGAAGAGCACCATTTCGGCATCCATTCATGAGTGTCATGTGCCATGCTTTGCTCTAGGCACACCTAAGAAAGATAAAGATGGATGCCACAGGTGATCAGGCAATATCGAGCTAATCTAAATCTCCAGCAGTGCCTCCAGTTTGCACCATCCAGCAGCATGCTAACTGCTACGCATCTGAAAGTCAGGTAAATGATTTTTTTCTCTCCCAATCAAGCTGACTTTCCCATTTAAACACTCTAAGACATGCTGATAATTGTGTGTCCTTAAGCCTATATTTCTAACAAGAATGTGGTATGTTACATAGAGATTGAACGAAATGGGACACAGATTTATTTTCATTCTTCCACTGCCACCATGAGATTTCATGAAAGTATTGCCCCTTCTAGTCTTCAGTTTCCCACTCTCTAAGTGCATTTGATAAATGGTTCCTAAGAGCCCTTCTAATTCTGAGATCAGATTTAGTGATTTAGTCAAGTAAGTCCTTCTACTTACTGGTTGACTGCTGCATCTGTAAAGTCAAATGCATCGCAGGAGATAGCAATACACACTAATATATTGTGATGATTAGAAAAAAGCTAATTTAGCAAGAGCACCAAATGAGTATGCAGCTTTATAATAAGTCAGGCCAATTGACAACATCTTCTTCTTTGTGCCAAACAAGTCTAGCTCATCTTGGCAATAAATAGAGGTGGGTAGACCTAGGAATAGTATTGCAACTAATTCTGCTGAATGCTGAGGCTAGCAAAGACAGTGAGGTGGGCAATAAATTGCTTTTCAGATAGACGGATATATTTTACTTCCTATCAGAAGACTGCCTAGTAAGTGAGTTCCTTGAGCACAAGTTGGTTTCTGTGAAATGTTGTTTAATCTCTGCACTTCATCACTTGAATTTAAATAATACTCCATATTTTACTTTTTCCACAGATAGCATAATCAAGCTTTGTCATTACAGTGCCCTGCTGAAAAATCAGTCCTTCCTATTAGATGGATTCCTATTACATGAATCCTTTGCAGTGGGCACAGGCATCTGCCCATGTACTTTATGCCTTCTTTCTATGCTGGTAATCGTGAGGAAAGAAAATTTGTGATGGTGAGTTTGTTTTGCAGGATTTCTAAAACTTGAAGCATTTATATAACGACTATCAAGTTTAATGTGCAAACTCTTATTATATGTGTACAATATAACCATCCACAAACTACCTTTATGCATCTCCAGTTATTTCAGATGTAATAATGATAATGATGATGATGATAATAATAATAACAGAATTAACTGGAATATCTACACCCTAGTGTCATCTATTAATAAATTTCATTGTGGCTACAATTTCCTTCCAGCCTTTGCTCCTATACAGATATTATTTACAAACTGAAGTTAGAGTTCATATATAATTTTACATTTGGCTTTTTTACACTGTATAATAGGAAACATTTTTTATTCTGCCTCATAGTCATTATAACATAAAATGGCTACTTAACATTCAATTTCTCATGCTCAAACTATGCCAAATGGTACTTATCCACCATTTCTTGTATGCAGGCCATAATATTTGGCCTCAGAATGTTTCTGTGCACTGTTCCTGAAGCTTAGAATGGAGGTCCATCTTTGCACATTAAAATTCTACACGGTCTTAAAGGTTCAGTTGTAAAAGCATGACCGTATTGGAAGTTCTACCCACCTCTGGTTAGGGATCACCTTCTCTTTCTCTGAATTTCTATTTGCTATTTTTTCATACTTGGATCTTCCCCCCTTGAATCATAATCATGCATAAGATGCATCTCTTCAGTATAACTACAAGATCCTCTGGGGAAAAATTCATGCTGATGCTTTATCGCATCCTCTAAGGAAACCAGTACATATAAAAAATGAATACATACTTAATAGAATGAGTGACGTATACGCTGTATTCATTTTCTGCAGTTGCCTTATCAAATCACCGAAGTATCACCAGGTTAAAATAACAGACTTATTATTTTGCAAATTAGCTCTCAAACCCAAATCTCAGTGGGCTAACATCCAGGTGTCAGCAGGGTTGTGTCCCTTCTGGAGGCTCTAGAAGAGGACTCATTTCCTAGCCTTTGCCTTTCTTCCAAAGCACATCGTCTTCTCACTCTGACTGAGCTAGAAAAGGTGCTCTGTTTTTTGTAGGACCCAGGTGATAAGATTGGATCCATATGGAGAATCCTAAATAATATCCAGATTTTCATGTCTTTGATCACATCCATGAAATTACTTTTGCCATATAGGTATATATTTCCAGGTTCCAGGGATTAAGACATAGATCTTCTGGGGGCACTGTTATTCTGCCAACAACAGTTGCTCACAATAGAACTAAAAGAGAAAGGAGGTGAGAAAACACTCTAACAATGACTGGGAGTAGCTCTTCCTTATGCAGATAAGGAAACTGATCCTTAAAAAGGACAAAGTCTAATCCCAAACTCTAAATACACTAAGTGGAAAGTTTAGATCTTGAGTCACTGTACAACAGCCTTTATTTATAACTATTCCCCATACCACAGCTCCTTGTTAGAAATAGGAAACAGTTCAGTTCAGAAGATGTATAACATTCAGAGATACTTGCTCAAAATTATATCAATGAAAAGAGAAAGAATAAGCTTTAGTTCCTCATCCTTATGAATTATAATCTAGTGCTTTTCCTCTTAAAACACTCCAGATACCCATCCATGTAAGTTCAATAAGCAAGTATTGGGAAAAATCATAAATAACGATTTAAAATAATAAAAATGCATTGCCTTTTAAACTTTCAACAATAAAAAATGTGTATTAACAAATCTAGATTATCTTCATTCAGTTTTGACCTGTTCTCTCTCCTCATGGACAGTCTCTTTAAAGACTCCTTCGTCTTCTAGGCAGATTTCTCAAATACTTGTTTATGTTTCAGATTTTAATTGCTCTAAAATAAGAATTTATTTGCCTTGTCCCCTTTTCTGCCACCTTTTCCCCTTATCCTCCCTTCCCCTATAACTAGTCCTAAGCCCAGTTATTTTTATTGGAATCTGTCTGTTTTTTGTTTCATTTCTTAATATTCCACATCTGAGTGAAACCATTTTGTATTTCTCTTTTTCCTTCTAACTTATTTCACGCAACATGACCCCTCCAGTTCCATCCAGATTTGTACCAAAGGATGTCTTTCAACAATTAACATACAATAAGTAAAGAAAATTCATTTGACTTTGACTTGCAGAAAATTCTCTTTAAAGGGACTCGGATTTAATGTTTTAGGATTGCATGTCTTTTCCTCTACAGATCCAATTACATGACTTGATTCTGTGGTGAATATTTACATAATCATCATATAAATACCGTAGGATTTTATTTTCCACTTTGTAAACCAAGCATGGAATCCTCAAGACTATAAATCTCAGAAATATTAAAATTATGGCAAAATTTCTACAGAGAGCCAAAGGGATGAAGAGAGAAATGAGTAGTTTATACATAATCTGCAATTTTTGTTTTCAGAATCAACTTCTACAACTAAAAACTGGAAACACCACCAAAAACCACCAAACAACCACCAAAAAATACAGACCACAGAAAAGTAAAAGAGACTACTTCTTGCAGTGGACATGCAAATGTTAACAAACCCAGGTCCACTTCTCATTGCCCCAAAAGCCAGTTCTCAAGAGGGGCATGTTGGTGGAAGGAAAGTAGATTTGTGATCAAAAGGTGTCAAATGAGGAAGTCAGAGGCCTACTCTGTCTCAGATCCACATCCCTGAATATAGGGATGACAGAGGTTATATATAGACAGGTGAAGGGGACAACATGGTCTGAAAAATAAAGATTTTGCTAATTTCATTTAATTCAGTATTGTCACTTTTTAAGACAACAGAGATTCTCACAAGAAAAAAATTCTTTTTTAGTGCACACATGGAATTCACTACATAAGATCCATGAACTACTGGTTGAAGAACATCAGAGTGTTACAAGAAGAGGGATACCCAAAATGTTCTCACTCCAGCTCTCTTTCAGACCAGAAAGATCAGTCACTTGCCACCATAAGAGACCCTAAACATCAGGCAAACAATTCTTATCCGACCTTGAATTCTCTGCCATTACAGTTCTGCCTCCTTAAGCCATGAGACAGGCCAGGGTCCAAAGTGAGGTTGAAGGAAAATCTCTTGTGATTTCTAAGCACTACAGTTTCTCAAGTGGCTATAAATATGCTTTCACGAAATGCAAGGTCAAATGCCACAGTCTCCACAAAAAAAATTTTGCAATCAGTTAAGTAGAAACACTGATGAGGAAGCATGATGTGGAAACATATAAATGATATATTTTGTTATGACTCCTCAAGGGTCTCAAGAGTCAGGTAGCTTTCCTGGGTCCTTGGATGATTGAGCAAATAAAAATTGCAGAGTCCAAAGCATTCTTCAAGCGAAGACGTTATTGCAGAAATTAGATATAAAAGAGGCATCAAGCCAGAGAAAAGAGAGACAGCTGATGCTTGTAAGGGTATCAGCATGGAGGAGAGAAGCCCACTTTCCTGTGCATCCCTCCTCTGGGATCGGGAATTCTTAATTTATTGGAGCAGACCAGAGCAGCAATTTTGAAGAGATGATGGTCACCAGCTTCAGAGGAGCAGTACACTGTGTGTCCAGACATTCTGTCTATTTTTTGGTAGGTCCAGAAAATGCCTGTGGGTACCAAAATTCATCTTTTATACAATGTCCCTGCTCATTCTGCTTTCCATCTGGAGGGCCTGCATAATTTAGTTGGTCCTAAACCATTTGAGTATTGGGTTGTGAGTAATTCCTTAATTGCTAGTATGCTAAAGATTTAGGTAACAAGTGATGTGAGAAACAATCTCAAGGCTTGATTATAGTGATGTGGTTGGGACATGAAATGAGTGTGGGGTCAGTCCCAGTGGGACAGGTAGTAGGGACTAGAAGAGAAAGGCCTTGTACTTTCCCTTCTCTATCTCGATTTGAAGAAAGCCTTCAGTCCTTTCGGATGACTAATTTTCTGTCCTGCACTGCTTATGAATTGCCTTGTCACTTAAAAGAATGACCGGCACCAGATCAGTTTGCTGGAATAGACATGCACATGTGAATAAAAGCTAAAAAAAAGTACACAGGTTTAAAAAGTTAATAAAATATAAAAAAGAAAGCTTCCTCTCTTCCCAAATCACAAGGCAAATTTTTGTTAAAACAGTGGCTGTAAAAATTTCATATTAAAGCATTATAGTATTTAGGAGGTCTTAGAAAAATATGTGTTGAATGTATGAATTATAAATATACCATAAAATATTATAGTAATTAACTATAGAAATGATTTCTTTTCCCTCCTAAAATCACATGAAATGAGAGTAGAAAAAAGGCATGAGTCCATTTATCATCACACTCTTGCCATTCTCTTTGTAAAGTAGAAATACAGAAAATATTTTTCTTTATCCAAATAACAACCCACGTATGATTCCTATTAGGAAAAGGGACATATTGTGCATCACAAATAATTAGTCATCAACCTGTTTTAAAGCCTGCAATTGAATGTTATTCATCCTTTTAGAACAATTTTCAAAAGTATCTGGACCATCTAAAGCTTATAAAGTAGCAAACTGTTCTTTCCCCTTGTTTCTTTCATCCTGTGAAATAATTCTCCCAGCAATTAGAAACATTTGGGCACACTGCTGATTTGCACCCTGCAATGATTTTTTTATATAACCATAAACTCTAAATATTAGATGACCCATCTAGTGCATGATATTGATTCTAAAATAACAAGGGATTCAGTGAATTTCAAAATTGTAACCCACCAGAAGCGTCCCCAAGATTATGTTGACCCACAGTGCTTAAATAGCAGGGTCATTCAAGAAAATAATTACTACCATAGCATCAAGCCTGCAAATGATCCCTGAACATCGTTGACATTTCCAAAAACAGAAAATTATTGGGCCTCATTTTAAATGTTACTCCTCTGCAGGTGAAGAATGTATTCATGTAGGAGAGTGCAGACTAGTACAGAGAGTGCTACAGAATATTTAATAGAATTGACTGCATGCTTGTGAAACCAAATTTAAGAATTTACTGAGTCATACGGAGGCAGTCATCAACAGAAAAGCTCTTCCCTAATCATCAGAAGCAGTGGGATGTAGAGGGAAATTTTCTGGTCTCAAGTCAGACTGCAGGATTGGAGTCCTAACGTCAGTGACTGGCTCAGTCCTGGGGAGGCAATGCCCTGCATAGGTCGTTTCCCCATCTGTAACAGGAGTGTTGGGACTAGCTCTCAGGACTCTTCATGAGCCGTTGATTCCTCAGAAAGTCAATCAGTATCTCTCTCTCAGTCTCATCTAAAAACTAGGCTAAAACTCTAGGCTCTGATGATTTCAGAAGCTCCAAGAACACAGATATGAACTACAGATATGAACCCACTTTGAAAACCATTTAAAACTAAGAAAATAAAAGATACATTATGCTTCATTAATTCATCTAGTTGTCAATTAATATGTTGGGGAAAATATTCCCTTTATTGGCCTAAAATAGTTTTTGGGTTTTTTTTATTGTCACCAATATTCAATTGAGGAGCACAGCACTATCCTAATTAGTTTGAAGTGACTAACTATATTTTTGCTCATGCAGACATGCAATCTCTTCAGAACAGATATGGGATTTTCTTTCTGAAGATAAATATGAATAGCTGTGCCTCTGGACAAGTCATCCTCTAAGTCTGTATCAAAAGGCTGCAATGGGGCCATTGATATAAAAGAAAAGCAGCATGATACAATTACAGTCAATTTCAGTAATCAGAGTGAGGGCTTTTTCTTTCTCCTTTGAAATAGTGTCACCCTAGTATCATCTGAGAAATGTGGTGGTATTTTCTTTCCATGGCAAAGAAAGCTCATAGTCATTCTGAGGCAGCTCATGCTTTGTTATGGGAGACTCTTCATTGTTGTATCCTCTGCCATTCTTTATAGTTGTAAATTAGGCATCACTGGAAAGAATTTATGTGAATATTTCTTGTACAGACATCAGTCCTGACATTTCCTTGGCCATACAATACCTTTCCCTACAATCTTTACTGCTACCCTAATCAAACACAATTTCTTACTGTCCCCTGGATTTCCCTGGCTTTCCTCCTCTGTTCACGCTTCTCCTTGACTTGGGTGGTTTTCCCCAGTGGTTGCATGGTGAAATCCCTTCAAGATCTATGTGAAGGCACCACTTTTCATATTTCTCTCCAGAAAGAAAATTCTGTTCTGAAGAGATAGCATATCTGTATGAGTCTCCAATATCCAGTATTCATCTAATGGAAGAAGACTTTTACGATGTTCTTGAAGATTTACATTTTTCCATCCTCCCGAGCTCTCTGCCTTTAATTCATGTCTTTCAAGATACCTAGCACCTTATTCTTGTTCTTTATCTACCTCTCTTTTCTGCCCTTTTAGATCAAAGTAACTTGGGGACAAGATGTGGTCTTTCCAGTGCTTTCCAAAGGATCAAGCACATAAAAGTGGGTGAGTATACATTATTATATTTAAATGCTATCAACTGTCTCCACTTTCAACAGGTTACTAGTGCAACCAAGGTCTCATTACATGAGTAATTCAATCAATCTTGTTAGTTCTGAGTCTCCAATATCTGCAGGAAATTCAGTCCCATGCAGAGAGAGTCCTTTTCACCTCACTTATCTTAAGAATCCCTCAAGAAGTCTGCTCGGGTTTTACTAAGGCTATTTGTAATGTGCTGGAGCTCTTGGTAAGCTGATAATGCCTCATGATGCCTTCAGTGAAAATATAATTGTTTCAGCTAAAGGTGACTTTTCCACTTACTCCCCTAGTTATTTATGAAGTTGTCATTGCAACTGAGCTCATCCCTGAATATCTTCACGTCTAGACATGATTCAGTTGGTTTCCATGCCTTCTTTGTATGCACGTCAAAAGCTGAATCCTTAAAAAATTAATAAAATGCCACCTCTCCTCTTTACAAGATTGATTCTACCCTTCTTTAAAGTTGGCAAACTTTCCCCCAGCAACAGAGTTGGCTTCATGGCTTCCATCACCACCATCTCTTCTTCCTTAACTCCCCGCTCACTATACATCCACCTCCTGCACTCATTTGCACAAACAACATCTTGTCTCCTTGAGGGCAAAAACCAAGTGTGTTCATCTCTATTCTGCTTACATTACCTGATTCATTAGCAAGTACATAATTGTGACTCAGTAAATATTTGACAAATCAAAGCACATCAATTTTAAAGGACAAATTTAATGGACTTTTCTGCATTTGTTTTTCAGTTGCTCTATAATTATTGTGTGAACTATATGGTAGCGTTCTACAGAAGTTTAGTACACAGTTAAGAGCTCTAGAATCCTGGAGATTCTTATAGATGTGTGTCTGTATCTTAGTCTCAATATTCTCAGCTTCGAAATGTATATACAAGAGCAGTTACTTTAATCTGGAAGCTGGTAAAAAAGGCAATGGAGGGCTCTCAGGGATGAGGGACAGCTGGTCAGTCTCCTCTTCCTATGGGTTAGTCACCCAATTCATGGTGAATAAGTGACTCCCAAAGAATTAAAATTTTCACACTATAGTTAGATACTTGGATTTGAGTAGGATATAACAACGTTTTTTGGGAAAAGAGACACAGTGTTCCTGTATATGTAATTTTCATGTATATTGTCACATAAAATATAAAACTACAACCATTAAATTTAAAAACAATAAAGCAATCATGACTACAAAGAAAAGTCATAGAACGAAAATGCATGAATTCCAAATAGCTTCAGGTCCTTTGAAGTCATAGTAAGTAAGAGATAGTAATACATTTCTAGAGTTGATATAAAGGCTACATTTGCATGCACTAAATAAGAAAATCACATTTAAAACTCAGGATTTAATTTTCCATTTATATTGAATCATAGAATATGAACTTTTTATATGGCGTTAGTATAATCTGAATATTTCTCTTGAGTCCCTGTCAAGTAAAGGAGCAAAAGAATGAGAGAAATCGAGAAGGAAGGAGGGAAGGGAAGAGTTAAGGAGGAAGCAGAAAGGGAGGAATGAAGGGAGAAAGAGAAAAGTGGGAAAGGGATAGGGAGGAAAGAAGAGGAGAGAAAAAGAAAAGAAGAAAATTTCATTTTCACCTCAACTATGACATCAGAAAGAAATCAAGAGATTAAAAAAAATAGTCTAAAGCAGATGAAACTGATCTTATCCCCATGAGATAGGGCAGCATAGAGAAACTGGTTTCCAGGGGGGCTAAAAAGTAGCAGACAAGTCTGGGGGAAATGCATTTCCTGGAGGTCAGGAGTTCATAGGAAAGAAAATCAAGAGAGGTAATAAGTATTTTAAGAAAGAATGAGATGACTAGACAAAACAAAAGAACCGATTACACAAAAGCAACCCTTGGACCAATCGGGAATGGGACAAGGTGAGGGGGAGGTAAGTGGTGATGGACAAGGGTGAAGAACACTTGGTGATTTTGTGGAGGGCAGGGTGTGTGGACATATATCTGAGGAAAAGGGAAACGGAACAAATGGGGAGCCAATACATATGAGTCCATTTTAATTTGTAGAATAAAAGTTACTGCAATAAAAAAAAAGAAAGAATAAAAACAGGACCCTCCCTGGCAACTTAGTGATTGTCCACTGGGCATAGCCTACATATAACCCAAGGACCCAGGTTCAAGATCTGGGGCTGGGGACAAACACCAAGATAAATAATTAATAGAATACATTTAAAAATGTTTCTCTTCATCTCTCTCTTCCTGCCTGCCTCTGCTCATCTTCATTGCTGCTTGTACCTTTCCTTTAAAAAAAAAAAAAAGAATGAGATGAAAAAGACTGAGATCAGTCTGAATTTATACAAGGTGTAAAAGGGAGTGATAAAGTGAGAAAAAATTTCAAGGGGTGAGGAAGTTCAGCCTTTATAAATTCAAAAGGATCCACAAAACACAGTTTCTGAAAGTAAGAACAACAGCCCTGTCCTTGGACAAGAGTGTGTCTCTTGGACATATTAACCAACAAAAGAGCTGGGGTTCTCAGAACAGAATAAAAAAGCCCTCCTGGGTCTAGTATGAGAGCAAAATATATTAAGACTCCACTGAAAGAAAAACAGTTGAAGAAAGAAAACACTGAAGAAAGAGGTTTTGAGAGATGAATCTTGGAAGGTTGCTGTCTTCCTTGTCCTCTTTCCCCACTCCCAAATACCTCTCTATGCCAGCAATATTCAACTCATTCAACCACACATATCATAAGAAGAGGATATGGCACAATCTTGATCAAAGATGCTATAAGAAAGGATGAAAGAGAGAAACAGAACTGTCAGGGAAAAGAAGACATACCAGAAATTGTGTTGTCAGGTACCATTATAACCAAAAACCTTTCATTCAATTTAAAAGTTTAATGATGTCATCAAAGTGACAAAGGAAGGTCACCAAGTGGAGAGCTAGAAATTCAGGATATCAAGAACAGATCTCATAGAAGCTGCCACCTGGGAATAAGCAAATGAACAAACATTGTGGAAAACACAAGAAGGAAAACTGAGACAAGAAATAAGCAAATTAAGTCAAGAAATGGAATTTAAATAACTAGGAAAAAATGATAGCTACAGAATGAGGTGAAAACTGAACAAAGATAAAGATGAACTAGAATGAAAAATGACTATAGAGAAGATTGGCAAAGACCAAATATAGAAATGTAGTCTGAGGGGAAAAATGGAAACAGTGAGATAGAACAAATATTTAAAATACAACTGAAGGGAAAAAATTGGCATAAAAAGGCTTTAATTTACATATTGAAAGATTAAATCATGTACCAGGGAAAAATGACTCATCAGTCAACACGGAGCTACTTCCTATTTAAAAACAAAACAAAACCAAAGAATCAGTTGGACATTCAGGCAAAAACTTCAAATTGCTCATAGCATGAAAAAGTCATGTGTCTCTGCTTAGTTCATATTCAATAGTCAATGGTAGAAGACTATGAAGAAAGACTTCTTAATTAAGGAAACACATATGCTCCAGGAGCTGGCATCATATAAAGTTTAGCTTCAACTATAAAGGAGAAAGACTAACAACTTATCTCAAGAGTCTTTCTGAAGGATAAAAGAATAATATTGTTTTAAAGGAACTAGAGGAGGAATATTAACCAACCAAACATGACTCGAGAAATGTAAAATGAGTGACTGTGTAAATAGAAAATGTTTGACCTTTTTAAATATTAGGAGTGGGTGGTAGGATAGAATATAATTATAAGAGCTGATGATGTAGAAAAAGTACAACTAATATAAATTAAAAGGAGGAAGGTGGAAAAAAAGATACAGCTAGAATAAGATTAGGATATGGCCTCTCCAGCAGTAACTAGGATTCAAAGGGTAACATCTAAAGTGACAAGAAAAGCAATATAAAGGTAAATATTAAGAAAACGAATAGAATTGACTAAAACTGAGTGAAGTGAGAAAAAATACAAACTGTAATACTGCGTGGAGGCTTAGAAAAGTAGGGGTACTATGTGGTGATACAGTTATGCAGGTGACGTTGAGAAAAATAGTAACTATATTATCAGAAGAATTAGCCTTTTCATGAAGATGGCGCTGAAGCAAAGAAGGAAGCCCTTGTCCCTTCTAAAGTTGAAGCCAAAGTCAAAACTTTGAAGACCCAAGAAAGCAGTGCTCAAAGGTGTCCAGGGCCACATAAAAACGAACGAAGATCCACCTTCACCCACCTTCCGATGGCCCAAGACACTAGGTGAAACTGTGAAGACACAGGTCCTCTTTCATGACTCAGGTTGAATATAAAACCAGTAGAATGCCGAAAGACAGCAATCCTGAAAAACGGAAATAACAAAAGCATTCACCCATTGACATGGCAGCCTCACTACTGGTATTTATCTTACAAGTGTATCTGTATACATAACATTATTTCTAAGAACAAAATGTTGGAAATAAGGGAATATAAGGAACTAAATAAAGAACAAAGAAGTGATTTACAAAGGGATGTGAAAAAGAAAATCATGATATAGTCAGTGGGGGAAAAAAAGGTGTATGATAACTTCAGTATAAAAATGGGGAGGATGAATATATATATATATATATATATATATATATTCTTTTTCTGAATACTATATTTTCTTGAATTTACAGAAACTCCAGAATGATATGAAAGAAATCAGTAAAAGAAGAAATCAGCCCAGAATGCTAGATATTGGCAGGTGTGGGAATGAAATTTCCAGTGATCCTTTCATATTATTTTGCATGTTGAACTAGGCACCTGTATTGCCTGTATTGAGCTATTTCATTTTTTAAAGAATTAAAACCAAATTTCTAATACAAAATTACTGGACAAGAATTGGTCTTTGTTATCAAGTTCAAATCCTTGAAGTTAGAGATACAGAAATGAAGGTCAATATAGGAAAAAGGGATTCACCACACAACACCCGGCACGTTCTTAGAAGAACTGGGTAAGAGCTGAAATGTTCCACTTGCATGTTGGACCTCTGCTCACTTCTGCATCTCTGACGCTGCTATTAGAATTGCCTGTATTTCAATTTTTGTATAATTAGAAGGGAATATGCTAACAGCAAAATTACTCCTTTATGTCCTGTGTCACACAGAGTCACCTGGAATGTTGCCCTGCTTGGTAGCAGTCTCCACATGACCCCTGGTAGGGACATGACAACTCTACATGCCAGAAACCCTCTATTGAAAATTCACAGCCCTAAATGACTACGTCTTGCAACATTTTCTTCTTGTAAGCACTTTAATGCTTTTTCTCTTTGGGGTCATCTTAGAAACACCTTCCATGTATCTGCCCACCTTCAAAAGAGTCCGGATGCCCTCACCTCATTCAGATCCTCAGCAATTTGGCAAAAGAGCGTGCTGTTCTACAGATGATAGGAGCAGTGTCTAAGCTACTGATTGCCAATCAGAGAAACAAGTTAGAACAAACAAGACTTCACTGAGGTTTAAGTTTTAGGTAGTTTCTACAGTCATCTCTTTCCACATTGGTCCTAGCTATTTCTCCAAATGTGGGCATGGGCATACATTTTTCTCTGCATTGTCTCTCCTTGTGAATTGCTCCTCCCATCCCTTCTCAGCTCCTGACTTTCAAAGATTGATGACTCTACCAGGTAGAGGCTTGGGCAGGTGCTCCAGATATGGCCAAACGATATCATGTCCCCATAATGACAGTGACTGGGTGCAGAACAGACACTCACACTGAGTCAGTGACAGCACCAGGAACTCTGATGCACTAGGAGAAAACATCACCTGTCACGTGGGGTTATTAGACAGGAACACTACGTCCAGAGCTTGCAGCAGTCAACTTTGCTCTCACACCAAAAAACTATAAATACAACCAACCTTGAGAAAGCAGAATCTGAAAGACTCCTGATGATGGTGTTAAGTAACTGAATCCAGCTATGCCTACAAATTCATCCCTTCAACTTTCCAATTCTATGAAAAAGAAAAGAATAATTTTAAATGATCATGATTTACGCTACATGATTCTCGCAGCTCAAATATCTTCCCAAGGATATTTTTTTTTAATCTAATGATGAGATGTAGATATATTTTCTTAGTTCCAGTGATCTCCAAAGTATAGAATACATTATTCTTTCTGATGTATTCTCTGTAAAAATGGGAAAATTATACTTAAGGAAGCAGATATTCAACACAGTATGTTTTCTACTTTAATCCCAAATTCTGCAGCACCTAGACATTTTTCAATGGAAAGTAGTCTAGAAACTTGATGTTGGGGATAACTATTCTTATAATCCTTCCTGCAAGTTATAAAGAACAGTTGTCATGCTAAAAAATTCATCTTCCTAGCCCCATAACAAGCTTTTAAGGGAGACTGTGCTAATAATCTCATCTTGATGATTAACAAATCAAATTTCCAAAAGCCATCAGTTATCCCAAATCACCAAAGTAGGGAAAGAAGCAGGCATTGAATACAAGCATCCCAGCCTTATTCTTTGTCCATCAAGTCACATTGTCTTAGGTAAAGGCCAACACAACCTGATGACTGAACTGAAGCGTTTCATGCAAATGATCACTTTTCATTTCCACTTGTGTTCTGAAAAGCAGATGGATTTCCCCTTTTCCATTAGCAAACAAACAAATCTTTCTGGCCCATTTTTCCTTTATCAGTTCTGTTCAGAAAGATCTGTGTCCACATTCTAGAGAGATATTGATTTTGCTCATGAATTTAAAAGAAATTATTTAAAAGTATTATTTATGAAGAGCATAGCGGAAAACCTCTTTTGTTCATAAGCAGAAAGTAAACAATTCTTACAGAACTGCCTGGGGCTGCTTTAAGTTAATTTGAGTCGAAAACCATTTGCTGAGTTGATACACTTGTAAACCCTGTGAAATGATCCTTGTGATGGTGGACAAAATAAAGAAAATGATCAAGAGGAATAAGACACAGACTCTATACAGGAAAGATAAAAGATGAAGCGTAGGTGCAACCTGGTTGCCTAGCGACTTACACCAGGCACCGTCCACAAGTTCCCTGGATCAAGACCTGGGGCCGAGGGAACGACCATTGCTGAAAAACAAACTGAATAAAATAAATGAAATGTTCCTTCCCTCTCTCTCTCTCCCCGCCTGCTGACTTGCCTTCATTCCTACCCGTACCTATCCTTTAAAGGAAAACACAAAAAGATGAAGCCTTGTGGGTAGGGAGATAAGGTATGTATCAGGATTTAGAATGGCAAGACACATTCCTTGCAGATTAAGGAGCAGTATGAAAAAAGATTCTTCTTTACATACTAGATGGTTCAAACATGTCTAAGGAAGAGACAGAGTTGACCGTACCTGTTCCTACCTATGGGGAGACATACAGTCAATATCTTGGAGGCTGGATGCCAGAAACTCTACATTGCTGTCCCCAAAGATCAGACACCTGGGCCACCAAGCTTTCCTGAAAATGGCTCCTTTGGGCATGACTCCTTTCTCACATTGCCCTCTTGGGAGGAGGGTATTTTTGGAAGGGAGGGTCTAGGTCACATGCGATGTACCTGATTCAAGGTAGGCAGGAAAGACAAATTTCTGGATTCTGAATTAAGAACAGGGACATGTAATTAAATTGAAAAAAAGAAACTCCTCAAATAGAGGAAGGATATTAAAGGAGTCCTGGCATTTTTAAGCAAATGTATGTCTACAAAACAAATTAGAAGAAACACAAAGGACCGTGTCTAGCAGGAGCTACTATATCTTATTTTAGCAGGAAAGATTCTTTTGATGGGAGAAGTGGCAGAGAGACTTGGAAGCAATGCTTTGGAGAAAGACTGTACTTAAGATTAAACAGTAAAGAGGCACTTCCAGCTCCATGATCATTCTAATCCCTTTACAAAAGCCTTATTTATTCCTTAGCTCTTGATTTCTTGGATACCTCAGATAAACTTGCTGTGCAGTTAAGATGATGTTAGAAGCTTTCAAGGCAGTTTTATAGAGATCGTCATACTGATGCATAAATTGTCCTACAATTTGCCTTAAATATGCCTCAAACTCACAGATGTCAAGCTCTAAGCTGAATTCAGGTAAACTGAGGTAGTTTGGCAACAGTCTATAATAATAACTCCTAAATGTAAGATTCACATCTCAATTTTTTTAATTGGTTTTATTGCAGGACTATTGCATTATAACATTAAGTAGGTTTAAGGTATAATGATAGTAAGTCTAACTCTGTATATAATACGGTCAGTTCACCATGATTGCATTTTCCTTCACTATGTAATGAATAGCCTTTACCCCATTTGCCTCTCTTCCTCCCCCACTTTTCCTGCACCCACTGATTTGCTTTTTTTGACTGAAAGTCTATAGCTTGATTTAGTTCATTTTTAAAGTCTATTTTTATTTCATTTCATTAATTTGTTAGCATCTCCATTTCTAATGAGGAGGCAAGCAAAGCCAGTCCACATTCAGCTTTTTGAAGGAATCCCCAAGGGCTGAATGATTATCGTCCTGAGTTGGTATAAAGCTGGTTTTGAAGAAATCTTTCTTCCCTGCTCTAAATGGATGACAAGCAGATTATCAGAGAATCAGGTCAGCTCTATCAAAGGAGAGTTGAGTTTAATGATTACAATATCCTCCTGGAAGGGACATGACATTGTCCCACATGACACAATCTCCAAGCTGGACTTACAACACTGTTTCCTGTGCCTCTTCCAATAAATGACCACATTCCAGGTGGACCGTTCCCTTAGGTAAGTCCCAATATGTTTACCATTTTATATATGGGTTTAACAGAGGCAACAGGAAAATAGCTCATGCTCCTGCTCCCTGGATGTCAAACACAGATCAGTTACATGCTAATGTGATTATTTTCTGAAATTCATTCAGTTAAAATGGATATCAAGCATTGTTTTTTTAAATGGAACATCACATAATGATGACAGTGAAATCTGTGGAGACATGCTGGATGCTAAATATCTTTAACATGACATCGGTCATATATCTGAGTACATGAAAAAAATCTGAAAGGATATGCCAAATTTTAACAATGATTGCATTTAGGTATTTGGATATTTTTCATTGAATATGTAATGTTTCTTTTTATCCTCCTAGGCATTCTAAATCATCTAGAAAACATATCTATTATATTTATAATCAGGAAAATAATAACAAAGACAGGTTAAGGGGGGGTAAAAATCACAATGACATAAATAAAATGTAAAATACATGATAATTTATTGATATCTTAAATGTATGAAATCTCCAGAAACTTCCAGAGGAATAATTTTTAATTAACCTTTCAGAAAATTGAATTTGCTAATTTACTGAAAATTAAACAGCACTAGTTAATTGATTCTGAAGGACTCAGCAGCATGAACAACCACTATTACTGAGGGGCCTAATGTTTACTGCAGCACTTACTATCTCTAGACTGTCCTGAGCCCTTTTATCTATATGTCTGTTGGTCAGCATGTCTGTGAGGCAACGCAGTTGTAGTTATTCCTCCTAACACTAACAGTGCTTTCTCTTGTCCTCACACCCTCCTCATTGTAAAGTAAACGGAAAGAGCAAGAATTCTGACATCATGGAACTTGAGGCCCAGCACTTACCAGTGTTCATTTTCTAACCATTTATCAGTGCCTCAGTTTCCTCATCTCTAAAGTGGGGATGAGGATAGATAATAGGACCCCAAACTCCAATAGTAGCTGAGGGTACTCAACACCAATAACAGCAACACCAGTAGGACCCAGCAAGCATCTGTTTGTTGAAAATGGAATTAGATGGGACATGTGAAAGCAGTTTTCACATTACAAAGCAAAAGGCAAATGATTTTATTCCTTTCAACTCTGTGCTTCCTTGTAATAAGCCCAAGCTTTAAAAACCATGCAAACTGATGAAGCATCATAAAGAAATGAAAATATAATCTATCCAATGATCTTCAAGCGGTGATAACTTTCCTCTATTCAAAGACATACGTGTTTTTCCAGGGTTCTCGACATTTTTTGCACCACAGGAGGCGGCCAGTGCTGCCCAAGTGCGGTCGTCAAAAGCACCATTTCCACCATTGCAGAGTCTGTCTCTGGCTTGGAAGGTAGTTCCCAAGTTAAAAGTAAAGGATACTTTGAAGAATGGCTGCACGTAAATTTTCTTAATAGTACCGAGGAAGACGTGAGAAATTCCGTGGACATAACTGTCTACACACCTGAGTACAAACATAATCCAGAAGAGTCAGACTAAATGTGGAGGGGTTTCAGAAAAACTTAACCTATGGCCTCCCTCATTGACTCAGGAAGCTAAAAGGAAGACAGAAAGCCCTGTGCCCAGAATCAAGACCCCTGCTGGAGTGTGGCAAAAAACCAAAAGGTATAATTTGGTGTACCCTGGTGGCTCAGGCATTAAGTCTGTGGCTCCGGCCTGCAGCACAGTCCACATAACGCCCCAGGACCCAGGCCCACTACCCGGGGCAGGGGAACAAGTGAAATGAACAAATCAATTCATCTTTCTCCTCTCTCTTGCTGCCTGCCTACCTACTTGCCTTCATTCCTCCCTGCTTTCTTCCTCTTAAAAAGAAAAAAAAAAACTTACTACACTGCTTATGTTTTCACTTTTAAGACAGGTACAAAAGAGACATAAAATTTTACAACTTAAAAATCTGGTCAATAAATACAAAATGAAATACAAAGTTGTATGAAAACATGTATTTTCTTTATTGGCAGCATTTTTCTCTGCTAGCTATTAAATAATAATGGTGCATCGGGCCATTAGTTGTGTGTGTGCTGGGTGCAATGACACAGGGTAAATGTCCAGTTGGGTTTATTTCATTCTCCTGTGACCCTGAATAGTCCAGCATGGGCAGGAATAGTCCAGGAATTAGGGCATTCTCCTACAAAATTTGGCACCATTATTACATCTCAGAATGTGAATACTACTTCCATAATGCTATCTAATGTTCAGTTCCTACCTAAGTGTCTTCAATTGTCAAAAAGAGTCAATTGTTAAATAAAGATGAACACTGGGGATTCGGTGGAGGGCAGGGTGTGTTGACATATATATGAGGGATGGAGAAACTGCCCAAATGGCAAACCTAGCCATGTGTCCATTTTAATTTGTAAAACAAAGTTACTGTAATAAAATATCAGAAATGTTTTTAAAAAGTCTTTCATAATTTTTTAGAGCAGTGTCCCATCCGATTACACGCCTCCTACGGAACTAAAATGGTTATTATTATTAGCTCTGTGTACAACTACCCAGTAAGATGCATATGTTTTGTTCTAAACCCTCCTCCCACCACTAGAGGCATCAGTGTTGATTCTCTTCTAATCGTTTTTTTTTTTATTTTCTAGAACCCCTTTAAAGTATGAAATCCTTAGTAGCCTTATCAAAACACCTGTCACTTAGAATCAGTTCTTTCATTTTACTAAGTTTCTTCATCTTTCAGAGGTAAGAGTAAATAAAAGACCATTTTCAAACTTAACTTTCAATTACAGAGGACTAGGCATCAATGACCCAACCACACTGCTCTCTGGAGCAGCATCTGGGGGTCCCAGGTGTCTGGAGAAGTAGGGTCTTCTCCAAGTGCCCTCTAATGTTTCTGAGTGGTGGGCTTTGGCTAGCTAGATGTAACCTCCTTATTTTGATGAAATATTTCAATCCTCCTATTATCACATGGAAAACAGCTCCCTTCAAATTTTCTTGGGATGAGAACTGATGCTTTCAACATGCTGTTCACATCTTGGAAAGAACGGCATTTCTTGAAAAAAGAACTTGCGATTCCATTATTGTATAAAATAGTTTGGTGCTGTTATGAAAAGAAATTATAGACTTGAGGAAAGTGAATAAACTAATGGAGCAAAAACGGAATGTTCAAGATAGTAGGAAGGAAGCACTGTCTATTTCTTATGGTTTGTTGTTTTTTTTTTCCCTACTTATGTTGAAGCAAAAGCAAAGATTTTGGGGAGAAAACCAGACACAAAAGTCATCAAATCCAATATAAAATACAATGGGGATTATGAAATTTACTATGTGATTTATTTCTTGCTGAATAATTTTCTATCGAGTGGGCCAGAATATTTAATTGAAAATGTCTGGCAACTCTAGTGTGTTATATATTTCTTTTTAAAGTTATTCAGAATAGATATTTTTGCTTCTAGCTCTCAGGAAAGTTTTTCCATCTAGACAGAATTCCATATGAGTACTTTTTCTGTTTATAAAAATTATACTTTAGTCAAGCGAGAGCAAACAATAAGTAAACCAGCTGTGTGTAATATACAGTATTTTCTAATCATTGATTTAGTATAATATCTCTATTAGATTTTATATTGATTTGCTATGCTAATTCATTTGTTGGTGGATTATCCATTTTTGTAACTAAAAAATGAAATTATATTAGTCTCAGGTGTGCAACATAATGACTGAATATCTGTATATACTGCAAAACCATTCTCACAATAAGGCTAGTTAACATGCATCACCACACATAGGAACAATTTTTTCTAGTGATAAGAATTTTTTAATTTTCTCTTAGTAATTTTCAAATCTGCAGCAGTAAACTATACACTATCTGCAGTAAACTATAGTCATCTTGCTCTGCATTGCATCACAGGGCTCATTTATTTCATAAAAGCAAGTTTATACCTTTTGACCCCCCTTCATCCTGGTACCCACCCACCAACACTACTTCTGTCAATCACCAATCCGTTCTCTGCGAACTTGGATTTATTTCTCTTGCTTGGTTTTTCAGATTTCACATAAAGTGAGATCATACAGAATTTAACTTTATCTTAGCATATGCCTTCAGCATCCATCCATGTTGTCACAAACAGCAAGATTTTATTCATCTTTCAAGTCTATTTTATATATTCTGGACCAATCTTTTTAGGAACCTCCATATTGTTTTCCATAGTAGTTGAACAAATGTACATTCCCATTAATAATGCATGAGGGTTCCTTTACCTTCACATCCCTGCTGAAATTTTTTATTTCTTGTTTTATGATAACTATTTTAACAAGTATAAGGTGATACCTCACTGTGGTTTTGATTTTCATTTCCCTGATGACTAGTGATGTTGAGCATCATTTCATGTATCTGTTAACTCTCTGTATTTCTTCTTTGGTATAATACCTATTTGATTTTCTGAAGATTTTTAATCATATTGTTTGCTATTGAATTGAATGAATTCCTTATATTTTTTGGAATTAAGCCCTTACCAGGTACTTGACTTGAAAATATTTTCTACCATTCAGCAGCTTTCTTTACATTTTGTGGATGCTCTCCTTGTCTGTGCAGAAACTTTTTAGTTTGATGTAGTCCCGCTTCTCTGTTTTTGCTTATGCCGTCTTTGCTTTAGGTGTCAGATCCAAGAATTCATTGTCAAAATCAATGTCAAAGTGCTTAACATCTATGCTTTTTTTCAAGGTCTTCTATAGCTTTTGGATCTTACCTTCGAATCTCCAATCCATTTTAATTAATGCTTATGCCTGTTATAAGATAGTGGACCAGTTTTATTCTTTTGTGTGGGGTTGTCCAGTTTTTCCAAGACCATTTATTGAAGATTGTTCTTTGTCCAGTTTATATTCTTCACTTCAAAATTGTTTCATCTTAATCTTTATTCAACTGATATGCTATCAAATAAACAAAAAAACTTTATCAACAAACATTTCCCTTTTTTCTGTTTCTACTCTGCTCCTCTAATATCAAGAAGAAGAAAAGAAGAAGAAAAAGGAGGAGGAAGAGGAGGATCAAATATATGATTCTGAAATGGAAGTTTTCTTGATTGTGTTTCTAAGAGCCATAATTAATGCCTATATACCACTACACCCCAGTGGGCAAGTAAAGCTACGTATACTTCTATTTTTTTTAGTTTTCAAGTTGCAGAATGAAGAAATTCTAAAATATGGCTAGAAAACTGATTTATGTTAAAGGTTTATACTTAACAAGTTAATTGTGTATGCTCTACAGTGTTCAATCACTGTACATGTGATTTCTTGGTGGTAACTAAAAAACACACTGTTAAGGTCCATCATTGAAGAACTGGACTTTCCAGAGACTCATCAACTCGCAGACCCTTATAAGTCTTGCCAGTCACACATTCAGTTAATTGAATACAGATTTTTCATTCCCCGGTCATCTTCAACTCCTATAAAATAGTTCAACCACTTACTGTAGCTCTTTAGTCATATTTGCATGTGAACGTGTGCCAGAGTAAAGTATCAAACACTCATATCTACAGCAATAATGATGGAGAAAATGGTACTGCTATCTGACATCAGATAACTTTTAATAGGACAACTTATTTCTGTTATAATTAAACCATTTCAATTTCATAGAGACCGTTAGAATTCATGCAGACATAATTAGAAAGTGCACGTATCATCATTTTTTAATTTCACGAAGACTTATCTTCTCAAGGTATTAGTCATCATTCCATTTTCTGATTTAACTCCATTCCTTTCAATCTATCAACAGGTATATCCCCACTTGCTCTTATCAATCCTTTCCAGTCTCACAAGAAAGTTCATCTTATATCAAGTCTAAATATAATCCTTCAAGTTCTGTCCTGAATCTTACTCTCCTTCCTTAGAAACCTCACATCTTCTTTCTTCTCTGGATCCTCTATAGACCTTCATCTATAAATTAAAAAAAAAAACTCTCTTCTTATTAAAAAAGGCTTAACTTTCAAGGTCTTCCAGCCATACTCAAATCTCCCTGATTCCCTCTGAAATAACTTCTTTTTAAGTATTCTACCTTTTGGCCTCCCCATCCCTACCTCTTCCCACTGTTATGCGATTTCTATCCCAATTCTCTTCCTTTCCTGCCCTCAGCTCACTGTTGTTGTTTTTTTTTTTTTTTTTATTTCTATCCCAATTCTCTTGGAAAAATTTTTTATCACAAGAATGCTGTTGACTCATTATTCCTAATAAAATGAACACATTTGGGTGATCTTACTTTGTTTCTCTGAAATGAGTAGAAGACTAAAAAAAACATCCTTGAATCATCTCCTGGATAGCTGACATGACATAACTCCCACCTACTTTTTTCCCCACCATATCTGTGGTCATTTCTCAACTTTCTGAATGGAGTCATTTGATCAGCTACCCCTTCAAAGACAGTGTTTCTCACAGTATCATCTTTGTTCTTCTTCTTCTCTTAACCTATTTGGTCTACCCGGGTGGCTCCATCAGTTAAAACAGTTGATAAAGCACAGATCTGTTTATCCAACCTAGATGTCTCTCTAAAACACCCGGTTCCAAAAAATACCTTTTTCATCTATCTGTTGCTCAAGAGTCACCTTTAGCTCCAAAATTACTCAATACTTTTCACCATTATTCCAAAGCTCCTCTTTTTTCAACCAATGGAACCACCACTTTGCCTAATACAGAACACAGGAATAGTGCGAGATTCTCCCTCCTGCCCTACCCCTCACATATAATTGGTCACCAGGTCCTGTTGAGTCAAAACAAAAGGGTTCTCATTCTGTCAGTAACTATATCCCCCTTCATAATTCCTGATGCTCTGAACCTTGCTATTTCTATAACTTGCTTAGCTTTTCTTCCTACCCTCAGTTTATTCAACTTCAATATTTCTATCAAGATTACTAGGATGATCCCTCTAAAAGTCAGTGTAGTAGATGACCCTTTTCTCTGACCCCAATGCAAAAGTTAACCTGCCAGGAGTTTCTCCAAGTAATACAGAGGCTGTAGCTATGTGCAAGGACATGCAAACATCCTCCCTACTCTGTGGCTGTGCATGTCTGATAGGAGTTGCCAGTGGAAACCACACATAGCCAAGGATGTGGGTCTTTGCCTCAGAGTATAAAAGAAGCTCCCCAAAGCCCCCTGTTGCTCAGCTTTGGGTAACGATACCCCTGAGACAGTACCAGTACAATAAAGTGCTTTTCTCTACTTGAGTGCCAGTTGTCAGTCTTCTCGCCATCTGGAGGCTCTGCCATAACAGCAGAGCTGATCAAGTTAGTTCTGATTTCCTCCACTACTTAAAACAGCTCCTTGGATTCAAACAGCCTTCAAAATAAAATAACAACTCCTGAGTAGGGGCCTCCGCAGCCCGGCCCAGCCAGTCTTTACAGCCTCATCTCCTATCACATTTGCCTTGGAGTCGAGGTTACCGTCATGCAGAAATGCATATACCAACTACTGACATTCCAATCATATTGAAGACTCAGAGTGAGTCCCTGAAAAAAAAGTGCTCTATCAAATATTTGCACCTCTGCATACCCTCCTCGCCTGCCTCAGCAACACCAGGAAGCTTTGCTTGCTCTCTGCTAAGTGATGGGGGAAATTCTCCCGTTGTCTGTTCTCATAGCTCATTGAACTAGGCTACAAGATTGTCTTGTTTTGGAATGATAGTCGATTTGTTTATCTGTGTATTTTCTGGGTGGGTAGACTGAATATTCCTTGAGGGCATGGAACCTCTCTGCTTCTCCAGATCCCCACTGTCTTTCTGAGTGATTAGCACAGACTAAGTGTCCCATCACTGTTGAGTGAATGAACACAAGCACTACATACTAATCGTCTTCTGTGGTTAGTCATGCAATAAAAGAAGCGTATGGTCTAATTCAAACTTCCAAATACTTTACTTTGTGTTGATGTATAGCTTCATAAATAAACCCAAAAATCAAGAATTTGTAAAGTGCTAGTGTAGACATTAACCTCCCTGTTGATAAATTTACGTGCGTGCCACACATAACCATCTATACACACAAGTGCCCTCATTCTGGAAAACATTAAAAAGTATTGTTTCAGGGACCATTGGCAAACAAAATTATTAAAAGTGCTTCCATGACTGGAAAAGACTCTGCTAACTAGGCACATATGACTGGAACAGGTAGATGAAGAACTTGTATGAAGTAAAAGGTACTCCACTGACATTTATGGGATTATAATTTTCTTTCAGATAATCATCTCTTAAAGGGAAACTTACATATAGATGCTTTAAAATATTTTAAATAATACAATGAATCTTTGAAGTTTCAGCGAATATTAAAATAGCATCAAGAGGCAAGAAAACAGCTTGCATAAAATCTTAGAGCCTGCAACTGGAAAAGTCGAAGGATGTCAGACCTTTAAAAATTAAGTATATGTCATTGCTTTATGGAAATTGTAAGTTAAATTTAAGGTATTGTATCCTCTAAGGCCTTTCAGTAATTTTAAAGCCTCATTTAGACTTTCCAGGCCAAAAAAAGAATGAAAGGAATAGTGATTCTATATGGAATCTACTCACACTGAGACTCTTTTATGTGACTATAATGGGCACCGCTGGGGTAGTTAGTGTGTCATCTGTTTCCAGCATTCAGCTCCTGTCAAGTAGAATCCCGGGGAAAACAACTTAATGTGCTGTGAAGTCATCAGGGTCCCTTAATAAAGTAACTTAAAGTTAGATAATACTAGTCAAAGCTTAACCATTCTAAGAAGAAGTATACCAACCTCTGACAAGGAAAAGTACCAGCAAAGAAAAGTCTGCCTTTCCATGTCCAGCCCCACCACCCCAGTAACCCCAGACACCACAGCTGATATAAAGAAGCTGGGCCAAGGGATGGTAAAGAGAGGTCACAGATGTGTCTGAGGTAAGCCTACTGCAACTTTTCCTACAGTAGAGTTCATGGGTATCAAGTCAAGGCATATAATGCAAATTAACTTTAAATACCATTTTTTGATTTTCAAAATGAGATAGTATATCATAGCAATACTTGAGGTGTGTTTGATAAAGATCCTTGAATCAAATGACTCACTATTCTTTATTTCCCTGAAGAGTTTCCTATTCCAAGAGAAATGGAGTGCTCCTTTTTAATCTAAAGATTGTACTCATTCATGATGATAAAGCGATTTTTACAATTTAAATCATTCTGCTTCCAAATATATTTCATTTGAGCTCCGCCATCACATGTCTTTTTACCTTTTATTTTGCAGAGTTGTGATAAAGTGTGAGATATTACATGAATGTGGAGTTCACATATACATTTGCTAGTAGATTTCAGAACTGATCTCAGGTCTTTGGAGATCAAGTCCAGTGTTCTTCCCACAACTTACCACTGTGATGTTGTTGAAGACATGTTACAAAGAGAGTAATGCAGTTATACTTCAAAAAAGTCTTTCAAAATAAGTATATCCATTTAGTGATTGAATCATATTTGCTTTGATATGCTTCTACACCAAGACTAATGAAATTTGTGACTATCCAAAGACAACGTAGAAATTACACTTAAAAGATAAATAAGCTGAAATGATAGAAGCAGGAACAGGGGGATATACAAACACAAACGTGCTGAATCCAGTGAGCAAAAGACGTGTTAGCTAAAGTTACTGACAAACAAAACAAAATTCCCTGTAATCACTCAGGAAGAGAGAGTGAAGGTGAGCATTTTTATACAAGAGCAAGAGCTTTTCACTAGAAACTGGGCCCAAAAGGAGGAGCAGGGGGTGTTGAAGAGCAATTTTATTTCACTTTGAGCACGTCAGCATTTTCTTATTCTTTGGAGCTTCAAAAATCACCTTGTTAATAGAGACTGTATGAGTAATTTAGGTAATTTCTGCAAAAAAAAAAAAAAATTACAGAATATAAAATGATTTTCTCAGTTCAGGAGCTCTTACAACCCTGATTCCTCTTCAAAAGGCAAACCCCCCAAATCATGGTCTCTTTCACGCATTCACACTCTCCTTTAGTGAAGAGTTCAATGAAAACTGAACACCATCATTTTAATATAACCTGGGGGATAAATGTTAACTATATTAGTTCTAGAAAGCAGCACGACTTAAATGTATCTTAGAATGAGGGAAATAAACAGGACTAATAGGCCACCCATTAAGATACACTTGAGACATAACTGTATGACTACACCCAGCAGAAGCCTTGATATGAGAATCATAACAGAATTGTTCTGAGGATTTCAATAAGCATAGCTCTACTGAAAGCTCACTGAGTACTGCCAGTAGAAGTAACATACAACCTATTAAATAACCAAGAGTCTTCAAGACCTCTGATCCGAGAATGGTGTCTCGCCCTCAGGTGTTAAGATAAACTTTCTTACTTTCCCTGAGTGTTAAGACAGAACTATTCATTCATTATGTGGATATTGCTAGAGTAGGTTATCCTTGCAAAATAGTTCTGCCCTAGTTCATTATATGTGTCTTAAAAGCACAATGATGCTATTTCACATTTTAGGAGACTATACAAATCTTTTTCATACTGCTCTCTACACTGACCCAAGGAGCAGCGTCATCTGATGATCACAAATGAAAAACACAAATGGTCACGGACGTGTGGCCTTCGGCCTGATCACACAGATACTGATGGAGGAGCCAAGATAAAGTCCTCCATCTCATTAAAATGCTGATAAATGTGGTCATCATGCTCCCGAAAGAGTGGGTATGTTTGTGACTGAAATTCCAGTTTTTCAAAAGAAAAATAATGTGTTTTTTTTAAAAAACTTTAGATCTATCCCAGAGATGTCATACAACAAATTATTTCAGCCAGACCCTGTATTCCTAGAGAAAGAAAACCAAGTTATTGAGTTCCATACATCAATGCAAAAGTTAAAAGCTTTCCTTCAAAAGAGAAAGCCCAAAGGATTCAAACGCTGGTCTAACACAACAAAGATTATTCACACGTGTGTAACAGTACTGAGATGCTCCACAGGCTTCAAAGTTCTACACACTTGTTAGGCACCACCAAAGGGGAAGAGAGTTCGCAGCACAGCACCTCGATGTTGTCTACCAGATGGGTTCTCAAAATATGACCTGCAGCATCAACATCACCTGGGAAATTGTTAGAAAAGCAACTTCTTAGATTCTGCTGAATCTGGGAATGACACCCAGAAAAATATCTTTGACAAATGCTCCAGGTAATTCTGTCATAGGTGCAAAACTTTCAGAATCTTGGGATTCATGGAAGGATTCAATTTAAGGTCAATTTCAATTCCCAAGCAGGGTCAACTCTATTGTGTAATCCAGAGTAAATGACTGAAATTGGCACAGCCTAAATTTCTTCTGGGCAAAAATGAAAGAACACCTTCATGCAATAGTATTTTAGAATTTGCATTAATCATACTAACCCTCACACTGAAAACTCAGTTCAGACATGCCCTATTAAAACAAGAAACTCAAACAGCCATTCCGCATTGCCACTAACATCAAATTCCAGAGACACCTGCCTCCCCTTGAGCAAATCTTGTGCCATAAAAATTTTAAAACCACAGAGGTTGCCAAAAGACTCCACGTGGAGAAGACCATTCTGTGAGAATGCTGAGCACGGCGTATGCATCGAGGCAGAACTCAGGCTTCATCCATATTACATATTCCTTTGAAGGGAGAATGTACAAGATTTCAAGTCATAAATTATTTACCCCCAAAGCCCACAGATCTAAGTATTAGGGCCGTCTTTTTAAATAGCCCCAAATCTGTGAAAAATTGTCAAAGATGGTTATGCCGAGCAGCAAAAACTGTGCTTGAATGGAAGTCAGGGCCCGTAATGGAGTGACAGACATTCTAGAACAAATCTCATCATTGGAAATGTTCTCGTTCTCTTTCTATTGATTCTGGAAGACTTTAAAGCTGGGTGTTTCCCCAATTGCTTCCAGAACAGATTGAATGCAGCTAACGTCTAGTGTCACAAGTCTAACTTTGCAGAGCCTCTTGCCCGCAATCCCAATGGGCCTCCCCTATCCCACAGGGGTGGGTTTTGATGTTTCTTCTTATCATGGTGGAAAGGGATGGGATGCAGTTACTCTTCCAGACTGGAGAGCTCCTGGTTTCATGACTTTCGGAAGATCCAGTGGCTGAGGGAAGGAGACTCTTCCAATACATGGAGGACTAAATTGTTGGTTTCTCAATTGTAAATATGTGCTCTCCCTTTGGTACTCCACACGTAAGTTGATTATTTCTGGTCTTAAAAGGACTCAGGGCTGCAGAATCTAATCCTAGTGATCCCGAAGGCTCCAGAGCCTGGACTTCTGCTCGGAAATTTCTCAGGCCATCTCTGAAAAGCTATAGATTCCAAATAATCTGTGAACCCTAGAGGAGCCCAGAACTGTATATGTAGCTCACAGTAGAGGTAAGAACTTCCAATGATTACCCTACCCTTACATGAAGCCAGGTTAACTTCGAGCCCTATGAATTCCTCCCCCACCAGACAGTGGTATATGCTCCTTAGGAGGCAGATATTAGCATCTAAACTACATCCAGGTTCATTGAAGATACCTAGACTGACCCTTGAGCTGACTGTGGCCTGATAACTCCCAGGAACCTTTGTCTTGACCTCATGAGGCAAACCCACCCTCTCCTATTGGGGCCACGAAAGGCCACTGGAAGTAGTAGAATCCAACATAATGATCCTAAAGACTCTGCTGGATCTCCTGAAGCAAACAAGGACTTTGATTTAATTTCTCAGCTTAGAGTAAAAGTCAGCAGTCATTACCACTGTCCCCATGGAACTTTCAATGAAACCTGTTAAAAAGTCATCAGAGCTGACTCTGAAGGTCTCAAAGTCAGTACAGTGCACCAAAAAGCAACCTTGGTGAGCTCAATGCCATCAGAGCTGGGCTGAAACCGTGGAGAGCCTCTCTGGTCATATTCAAAGGACCTTAATCCTGAGACCTTCATAAACTTATCCTAGGCCTGGACAGTTAGTATTGATGTGGGAGGAGTGAGCTGAGACACACTGATGAGATGCTTGGTTTGTCCACAAAGAATTCTTAGAGAAAGTCACTTGGCCAGGAACACACAGCAAGTTTATAAAAGACAGAAATAGATGGTTGGGGTGACCTGCCGGGCTGGGAAGTCTACATCGAGAGAATGTACACACGTGTGTGTGTGTGTGTGTGTGTGTGTGTGTGTGTGTGTGTCTGTGACCTGTGCTGCCTGTCTGCCTCTCTCACAGGCAAGGTAGATTCCGTATATATATATATATATGAGGGTTAGGGGCTCTGGGCATGTCCAGGTTACCTGGCGTGAGCATCTAGGGGTGTGGTCCTAGACGCGGGTTGCTCAGGTGAGATTCCCCTGCCTGGAGTCTCTTTCAGGTTTTGCCAGTTAGCTTTTTACTCATACATTTGCATACTGCCCTATAGATTTTTAAGCTACGCTGTTGCTGCATCAGTATTACCGGACTAGAGAAGCTTAGGCAAACTTGACTAGATTCTTGAGAAATGTCAACAATGTCACCCTTATGAGAAGAGACCATATGATGATGCAACTTTATCTCTATCTCAGCCTCAGGAACTTGCTGTTAGAAATTTTTACTACTGAAAAAAATATAAAAGAAGCCATCTAAGAAGCCCAACTGCTGGGAAAGTAATGAAAAAAACCCAAAATATATTCTCTGAGGTGGAACATCCACATAATTTACCCTTCAATGCACGTAACTCCCTAAAATGACTTTCATTTAGCAAGATCATGTCCACACTTGTCCACCAAGAACCTGGGACTGTACTGAGCCATTCTGTAATCATATTACTTTTGGATCAAATTTTCCATTAGTAGATGTCGTTATTCCCTTAACAAAGTTCCTTGAAACTAACTTTTTCTAACTTAAAAGTAATATATGTTCACCATAATAATTTAAAGGAAAACAAAGTAATTGATAAAGGAGGGTTGAATTTCTTTCTTCTTTCCACTTTCTGTGGAGCAAACTGGTGTCTATTATTCACATTCTGTCTCTTGCTCTCTCTCTATATATCTATGTGGGCATATGTATGTGTGTATGCGTATACACATATGTATATATTTCTCCAATATCCAAGAGTAGTCTTCTATGAAATATTTTACAAGACAAAATGGTGGAAAGTGAAGTAGCAATAAGCATTGATTTAATACGGAAAATGTTTTGAGAATTCTCAGACCCCAAAAATCCACATATCAAATCATACTAAATAACACATCAAACCTAAAATAGCACTCACAGGACCGATATGCTAAACACACAGGCTGTGTGAAGGAGTTCCTGGGGAAGGAGCTTGGCTTGCTGGGGTCCACAGTCTCTAGAAGGACTGCTACAAAACTAATGCTAAGTGCAAATTTTGTATTTCATCTTTTGTCATAACAAAAATCTCCTTTAGATTTCTTTCAGTTAGCTCAAAACAGTACACATGCAGATCTTTCATAAAAATAAAGTGGTGTCATATGAACTTCCAAAAAGTAAGGGATGCCTATATATATAATACACACACATAGTTATAGATCTTTGACTCGTTGGTTAAATCCTTCTTATAAACTGACAACTAGAAATATAGCTCTAGTAGATCTAAGATAAATGACACATAATCTGAGGACTATGTACTTGGTTAGTACCTGCGCACTATTAAGATGATTTTTCAAGAGATAAGTAAATGATATTAATGATAAGCTGCTGTGTCAGACAGCAGTACAATTAGCCAGGTTGTCACAATGGTGCAGCGTTCAGGGCTGCTGGCTTCCCAAGAGCTCAGCTGTTTTCCTGTGACCACACATATCCTGCGTATGTAGCAATTTGGGATGTTACAAGTTCTGCCTCTTAATCAAAATCCTGAATAATTTGTTGTGGCTTTTCATTATCCTGTCATAAAGTGAAACAAGCTTGGCACTGAGTACAGTCCATATTTTCTCTCATGAGTTTATCAATCCAAACCTAAAATCAATGCTGCTGGCCAGCGTGTGCCCTGCAGTCTCCATTTACATTTCCCTGAGTACTCTTAGGCTCCCCATTCGCATTAACTTTCAAAGCATTTGTGCATATTTTTAAATTTTTTTTCTATGGTTTGCTTTGTGTTTTTCTTATTAGTTTGCTGGAAAATATTTGATGGTGGCATAACAAACCTCAATGAATAAATATTATGTTGTTCCTCCCAGATCATTGTTTGTGAGTTTGTTGTAAGTGCCTATGGCTGCGCGAAAGTTTTTATTCACAGGTAGTTAAATTTGTTCTCTTCTTTCTGGTACTTACGGCTTCTGGATTCCTAAGATTTATGTAGTTTCCTTTATTTTCTTCTCACCTCAGTTTACATTTATTTGAATTTTTTCCATTTACAGTACAATGCACTATTGCATATTTCGTACCAATTTTGATTTCCTTCAAAGAAAAGTCAGTTGTCCCATTATTATTCATTAATGAATCATCTTTTCCCTTTTCACATCAAGTTGAAATGCAGTTTTTTCAGCTACTAAGAAAATATACATTTACATTTATATTTGTTTCCACTCTGCTGAACTACTGGTCAATTTGTCTAGTCTGGTGGTGGCTTTTTTGTTTTGCTTTGCTTTTTTTTTTTTTATTCATGGCAATGTTTTAGTACATTTTACTGTTGGGTATGCAGCTCTTCCTCCATTATTATTTGTCAAAATCTTCCGATTCTATTGGATAACAGTATAATAGCTTACAGTAAGTTGACAAAAATAAAAAGTTAAGCAAATCATTTGTCTTCTCTGGAATTCATTTAAAAAATGGAATGCGATATTTTCAGTGTGTTCCTGGCATTTCATATACTTATACTTTCAGATCTTTATTTAGTGTTCCTGGCAATTTCTGACTTCATTTCAAGCCCAGCTGTGCTTTCACTATAGGACAAATGTCACACTTCATCCAGTGCCCTAGGTAGGTGCGTGTGTGTGTGCGTGTACATGTGCGTGTATGTGTTTTGTGGAGGAAGGTATGGTCATAGTCTATCATACAGGTATATGTAATTAAAAGTTCTCACATCTCCAATTCTTAAATATTTTTTCTCTGAAATAACAGAGTTGAGTCACATTTTGCTCCTTAGAAAGCTCCCTAGCACAATATAGCCTGGGCTGCCCTGGGGAAATTGTTAAAAATGCTGAACAGGACCCTCACCTCAGACCTGCAGTTTGACCCAAACCCTCCGGTGATTCATTTGTATATTCCAGTTCGGAAAGCACTGAACTAGGTGTTCCCATGTGCCTACACATTAATATTATTGACATCAAGAACTAAAATATAATCCCAGTTGCTGATTTTTCCTACCTGTCAGACAGGGGACATGCTGCAATGCTGAAAATGTCTCTTTAGAGCTCATAAGAGGGCAGGAGAAGAGTAATAATCAGGGTTTCTTACCATTTTTCTGGCCTGTGACAAGGCAGAACCTGGTTTCTGCTCACCTGCATGGTTGTAACAGTCTTCTATCTGGGTTTCGTGCCTCCAGTCGTTTCTTTCTTCCACTCCTTTTGCAAATCATTACTCCCTGACTCACAAATCTTTAGCTTCTCTTGTTCTGCTCCCACAGGCTTGCTTCAACCCGCTCAGTTGCACTAACTTATACATAGGATTTCTTTCCAAGATAGAATTTGAAATTGAGTTCCCTAGTTAAAAAGAAAGAGATGGGGGAGAGAGAAAAGGAAGGCGGAAGGAAGGGGTGAGGGGAGGGAGGGAGGGAGGGAGGGAGGGAGAGAAGGGGAGAGAGAGAGAGAGAGAGAGAGAGAGAGAGAGAGAGAGAGAGAGAGAGAGAGAGAGAGAGAGAGAGAGAGGGAGAGGTCTAGTATTCTTAGATTTTAGTATCAGTCAGAAAATAGAAGATAATTTACATAGCAATATAAATAAACAGCAAACATAAGATAAAAAGATTACACTATCTAGTAATCAGGACAGGTGACTTAGAGCAAATAGTGTTTTCCAGCTGTCAGGCTGACAAGGATTAAAAATAATGTCCTGGCACGCCCTGGTGGCTTATGGTAAATTCCCAGGCACCGTCCACACACATCCCAGGCATCTGGGTTCGCCACCTGGGGCTAGAGGAACAACCAAGATGAACAACTAAATAAAAGTAAATGCTTCTTAATCCTCTCTCTCCCTGCCTGCCTGCTTGCCTTCATTTCTGCCTCTTCCTTTCTTTTAATATAAATAAATAAATACTACACAGGTTTACTCAGGATATAGGTATCTCTTAGTGGAAGTATTTTGCACAGCTTCCACACTGAAAGAAGAAATATTAAAATCCCTTTCAAAGTGCATAGTAATGGCATTTTCAAGAGTTTGTCTGGAGAAATCATTGAAGAATGTGCCCAGAAACTCAACTACAGAGACAATCATCACGGTGCTGTCTGTCTCAGGAGCGAGAACAGAAAATCATGAAATGTCATAAATGTCAAATAAACATGAACTTGTTTCAACTGCTTAAAGCAAAATCAAACAGTGGGGCATTCATAGGGAAAGAGAGTCACAATGTCTTATTTGCAAAGAATGTACCAAAACAGTATGATGTGATACTATTTAGTACAATACATGCTTGCATGTGTTTGGCTTCAAAATAGTCAATGGATTATCATTATTTTCTATGGAATGACAAGGCATCTCCCTGTTCTTCTGTTTTCTTTTTTGTGTTTTCTAATTTCTCTTTAATCATTGTGGCTACTAACTAGGAAAAAAGAAAGAAAAACGTATTGTTGACTTTCAAAGAAGTTTAGACTTTCTCCCAAGTCTGGTGATGGAAGAGGAGGAAAGTCTTAGAAATAATTCACCTTGCCTTTTTCAGCCTTTGGTCATTACTTCTAGATGAAAACTCCAAATTAGCAAAGTCTTTTTCAGAAACAATGAGAAATTGTCCTGCTGAGGCCAAACTCAACAATTTGGAGATGGATTATTCATTAAATACACAATTCCTGTCCCTTAAATAGAAACAATGTGTAGGCATTTATTTCTTAAAGTTTTTCTCTGTTGCCTGAGTTTTGTTCTTCTTGGTACTTTCTAGCACCTTCCCCAATGAGTTCAAGGTAATCACATTCTTACAGAAACCATTCAGCTTATCCATTTTCAGCAGTAACAGCTAAAATTCAAGTGTTAACACAGGTGAGAAGTGTGATTAAAGTTCAAGAAAAAACAAGATTTTTTTCCCCATGTCAACAAGCTAAGAAAAAAAAACAAACACAAAGGAAACCAATGATCTACAGATTTTAGCGAAGTTAAAATAGTGCTGTTTTTCAAATTAAAATGTGCACTACATTTATTACCTATCATCTTATTTTCCAAACAAGATGGGCTAATGTCTAACAAGAAGAAATTTGTAAGTAAAATAATTTTATTTTCTCATTTTAACAAATACTAATCATTTGAATAAATTAAGAAAAAATAGACAAGCAAAAGGAAAACTATATTAAAATTACCCATTATCTCACTGCTCAGAATGAACTATTCTTAACAACTATGCTTATTGTTCCAGGCTATCTTCTGTTCTAAATTACACGTGTACACACAGCTTACATAATTTGAATCACAGAGTACCTATTGTTTCATAAGCCTTTGTTTCATTCAAAAATAGTCAGGAGGCTATTTCATGGATCACTATTTGAGAGTATCACGTAAGTAATGGCAAGAGGAAGAGCTACATGACAAAATTACCAAAATGCATTTGGTATTTCAGAGTAAATTTTAGGCTCACAGAAGAGCTGTACTAATATTACTACTAATTCATAATTTTCTCTCCCTTAAATGTGTTCATCTGTATGTGTCTGTCTCTCTTTCTCTTCCCACCCTCTCCCATTATAATTTTTTCTGAACGATATACGAGTAAACTACAGACAGAACCATGTCCCTTCACCTCTAAACACACAGGCACAGCTTTCCAGAACCAAGGATACTAACTTACAGATACACAGCACAACTGTTAAAATCGGGAGGTTAGCACTGACGCAGCTCTTCTGATACTGACTTGATTCAAGTTTCTCCAACGGCCCCCTTAGCAGCCTTCCAGTGGAAACAGGATTTGTTTTCCTCATCCAGGACCCAACCAAGGATCACACACTGCTTTAGTGAGCTGGAGCACAAAATCACCACGGACGTGAAGAAATCTAGTAAGACGTTTTTGCCTCATCTTATGAAAACAAGATATTGGGGTTTAAGCAGGAGGTAAGAGTTTCAGATTTTTACAAAGTATTTCTGTTGGCATTATAGAGAATGGTTTTGAGAAGACAGTAGTTTAGTGAACTCCTGGCCCTGTGAACAGCAAGAGGACAGGCTGTGTGGCTGGAGAGGAGGAAACAGGGAGCCATGAAATCAGTGCGCAGAGGCACGTTCTTCCCGGGGCTCAGGTGGCTGAGTCCACTGTGGTGTGGACCAGGTAAAGCTCAAGTACCACTTTGCAAATGATCTGGGAGCAGGGGTGTCAAAATAAAACAAATAAATAATAATGTTTAATGTTTCTTCCTCTCCCTCCCTTCCTTCCTCTCTTAAAAAAAAAAAAAGAACAAAAACCCACTGTGCAAAGTAAATCCCTATTCCTACCCTCCTTAACAGGAATGAACAGTTTACAACTGTGATTCCAGTTAAGAACTTTTGTGATCTTTGTGGACTTTCTCACTCCCAGGATGACATTCACAAATAAGGCACAAAAGCAATGTTTGTTCCCGATCACTGGTTTAGGTCTGCACAGGAAAACACGTTTCCTTCCTAGGTGAAGGGGATGGTTTCACACTTTCCCATTTTCTTTTTAAAAATCTTTTGTATGCTGTTATAGACTCATGATTATAATACACCAAATTAATACAGGCTTTGACTTCAACCCCCAAGACTCTGCTTAACTCAATAATCAACTTAATATTAGTGATTATTCTTACATGTGCACTTGAATTCAAGTAACCATCTTTTAAGTTCTCTATAGTGTTAAACTTCTGAGATATAACAAGCTAAAGTAAAGAATAAGCAATAATTTTATGAGTTAAAATGAAAACATGCACAATACATGTTTTGCCATCTTATGAAGTCTTCTGAGACCTGCCTAAGGAAATATACTGATGAAAATGTACATTTAAAAGTCTCACCTAAGATCTGAAACAAAGAAAAAGATAGGTGTTAATCTCCTTGACATTGACCTAAGAGATGACTTTGAAAATCTGATTTCAGTATCAAGGGGAAATGTAAGTCAAAATAAACAAAGGATCTAACTAATCAAATTTAAAAGCTTCTGCACAGCAAATGAAACTATTATCAAAATGAATAGATCTAACTGAATGGGAGAAGATATTTGCATATCCCATCGAACAAGGTATTAATATCCAATATACATAAAGAACTCATATAACCCAACAGCAGAAAAACAAGCCAGCCATTTTTTTAAAAAAACAGGCAGATCTGAATAGACACTTCTCCAAAGAAGACACACAGTGGCCAACAGACATATAAAAAGAAGTCCCACATATCTTTTTCATTTGGGAATGCAAATCAAAACAACAATGAGATATCACCTCAAGCTTGTGATAATGGTTATTATCCAAATGACTGGAAATAACAAGTATTGATACGATGTGGACAGAAAGGATCTCTATTTCACTGTTGGTGGGAGTATAAAATGGTACAAGCATCATGGAAAGTAGTATGGAGATTGCTCAAATATTTGAAACTGGAAATCCCATATGATCCCATTATCCCAGTTTGGAGTATTTACCCAAAAAACATAAAATCATTAATTAACAGAGATATCTGCATTCCCATGTTTATTGCAGCACTGTTCATAGTAGTAAAAAAATGGAAAGAACCATCTGTTGAAAGTGCCCATCAACAGATAAGGGGACAAAGAAGACGTGGTATAAAAACACAAGGAATTCTATGCTATTTAAAAACACAAAATCCTGCTATTTGCAAGAACATTGATGGACTTAGCGGGTATTATGTCCAGTGAGATGCTAGAAGGAGAAAGACAAGCATCATATATATGTTTTCACTCATGTGTGGTATGTAGAGAAACCAAATAAACAAATGAACCACATCAAACAAAAATGGACTTTTAAGATGGGGAGAAGGAGGGGTAAAATGGGTCACTTATATGGTAAAGGATGAAACTGAACTGTTGGTGGGGAATTTATGATGCACACCTTAAACCTATATTGTGTTAGGATGCAATGTTTCTTCAATTCAATTCAAAGTAATTCTAAAAAAAGTCTCATTTGAGAACTTAGTGCATCACACATGCAATTTTCACATGAGTTGCACTTGGTTTTTCAAGGGAATCAAGCTGGAATACAGATTCTGCTTCCATGGTTTGGGGATGGGGTCTAAGATACTGCATTTAACATTCTAGCTGAGTGGATACAGTGCTGCTCGTTCCCAGATCACGTTTTGAATAAGCAAATGACGAATCATCAATTGAGTGTCACTGTGTAACAAACTTTAACTTGATAATGAAAGTGGAGGAGGAGGTTGGGAAGAATACCAGTCACCAGGACCGGTTCCCCTCCGTGAACCGGGTGATGGTTTGGGACCTGTTTCCACAATGTGTGCATCCCCCACAGACGAGTAAATTGCTTTTCTAGAACATCAGTTCTGTGGTTAGTAAAATGCTAACAAAATTTAAACCTTCTAAATGAAGTTGGTTAACTGCTGCAAACATATTTATTTAGAGATGTGGAATGTTTTCCTGCTGAGAGTGCAACCCCAAATAGTTACCATGTGATTCTAAAGAAAACGAAAAATGAAATCACCTCTGTGAAGAAGTGTCTCTTTCTCTTTGCAATGCTACAGACAGAATCACACAGTCAACAAGGGAGGTGGCCAAAGAACCCAGATTCCGAGGTCAAAATCTCTCTTCTCGTGTGGAAATGGAGACACTATTTTTTCTGCCCCAGGCAAAGCTTTTGGCAAAATAAACTCTTTCTGAATTTGGAATGAAGCAGCTTTTCACTGCATTTCAACATCTGGCTCTGAACTGACAGGAAAGCAAAGAAAAGTCAAGTGTAGGCTCTTGCTGGAAAAAGCTGAGACTAGTAGTAACTTGATTCCCAAAAAAAACAAAAACGGGGTGAATTTAGAGCTCACCAAATCTAGAATTATAGACATTGTACAAAATGCTAGTTTCTTTTCTTTTCTTTCTTTTATTGTAAGGAAGGAAGAAAAGCAGGCAGTGAGCAGAAGGAAGCAAGAGGAAGAAGCATTTTTTTTTTAATTCATTTGTTCTTATTAGCTGTTGCACCCCACCCTGGCCCAGGAATCCGTCCTTGGACTGTATGTGGATTACTCCCCAGTCATAGTCTTATCACTGAGCCACGAGGGCAGTCAAAAATGCTACTTACTCATCTGTAAGTGCAAAAAACAGAAAGAATGGATTTTTTAAAGTAGGGGGTGGGAGGGATGGAGAGAGAGAGAAAGAGGCAGAGAGAGAGAGAGAGAGAGTCACTTAACTTGGCAGATTCTCACTGTGTGCCTCCACTCACGCTCTCTGTCTGCAGGACCAGCTGCGTTCTGAGGTGGCGGGCGTGCGGTATCCAGGGGTCACCTTTGCCAGCTGCCAGAGTCCCGTTGCTTTTGATCACTCTGGCAGATGTGATGTGTTTCCTCTTGCCAGCTCGCTTCTGCTCCTCTGAGTCTAACTCTGCGCCCCTTCATCTCTGGCAGGGCTGCCTCTGGGTGAAAGCTCTTACTCCGGCCATCTCCAGTCAGAAGGGCGGGCATCGGTCATCTCCTGAAAGCCCAGATTTCTGGGGATACAACTTCCCCACCAAGCCTGCTGTCAGATTCAGAGGCCTGACGGGCTCCCGTCAGCAGAAGCCGCCTCTTAATTGCTATAGATCAAAAAGTTTCACATCAATGAAAGTAGCGTGTAAGAGGACAGAGCAAGATGGGAAACATGTGCTGTTCCCCAAGATACAACCTACAGGACTGACAGCTTTCTTTAGGCCTCCTGGTCCCACTGGCTTAAGGGCGTGGTCCGTTCCCACCAGTGTGTTCTTTCCTAATACCGTCCATCAACAAGGTGAAAACCTTAACCTGTGGAGCTGGAAGAGGGCGCACACGAAGTCTGGCAGATGAGTAAACTAAGGCCCAGAGAGTTGATGTGACTTGTCCAAGGGTTACACGGCAGTTCCTCGCACACCCTCACCCTGGGAGGTGCGTGTTTCTACCTCCCAGCTCTGCTCCAATGTGAACATATTTCAAGAAGCTGATCTCAAAGATTTAGAGAGACATCCACGAACTGGTACCAGCCAAGCCTACTGTACACACTGGGCCGTCCCGCACCGTGTCAGGTGGGGATTCATAGCTCTTTCCCAGGTCATGGGGCTGCTGTGGTCTGAAGACCACTGGTATTGGAAAAACTCTCTAGTCCTAGCAGTGAGTTTCATTTATGGACTATTTCTTCAGGGGAAATCAGAAATCAGAAGGATATGTGGTCAGGACATACTCCCCTAAAACATGGTACCTAGTTATCTTGAATACTGTGCCTAAGTTGAAGGAATCTGAGAAATGAGAAGAACTAGGAAGGTCATTCTGATGTCACTCCCCCTCTCTTGCCCTTCTTCTCTGACACAGAACGTAAAATTCCCATGTGAAAGTTATCCTTCCTGTGCCAGGGAAAAAGAGAACATTCTTAGCAAAAAGATTGGGAGTTTGGGGCTGAGAAATCCATACAAGCCAAGCTTATTCAACTAACCCTTCTGTTTCTACTGCCTCTTCACTTTCTACTGGCCCAAGTTCAAGTCCTCTGTCTGGTCAATTCTTCACAAATCTATTGCTTATTTGTCTAAAAGGTACTCAGGTTTCCCTTTCTAGTCAATTCCTTGTTTTACTCTTTTGTGAAGGTTCTCATGTATATAGAAAAGATCACTAAGACTTGCATATACTCTTCTCCTACTTTATCTTTGTCCGCTTAATTTTCAGACCAAGCCAGGGAAAACCGAGAAGTCAAAGAAAATTTTTCCTTTCCTATGAATTAAAACATTTATTGTTCATTTAACGCCTCTAGAGAAGTTAGAGACCAATGGTCTGCAAGTTATTAGATAAACAGATTGCCAAATTTGATTTATCCAAGTATACAAACTGTTAACATTTACTGGTAGACTGATGACATAAATTAAAGAACATGTATATTCAAGTAGCAAAAAAGGGTATCATTTGAAAAGTAAAATAATCCTCCTGAAAAGGAACAATACTTTTACTTCTGATTGTCATGGAGCAGGGCAGGATCAGTATAAACTCTGCAGTTTGCAAGCCCTTTGTCTGTAATTCATCTGCTCCATGCCAGACAAAGTGGCCAGAGGCTGTGAGTTACCCCCATTCCTTCCCATCTCCCCCAGTGGGTCAGGAAAAGGTGAGACTCAAGGGCCTTGCCTGTGAAGACATTTTCTAAGGCTCAAAATGGAGCAATTGCCGATCATCAATGTCTTAGTCAGTGTTCTTCAAGTCAACACAGAAATCCAACGTACCAGAACCAGGATCCAAACAAATCATCAGATTCAGATAACAGACCAATCAACAAAACTAAAGTAACCTAGAAAGAAAGCAACTTGCCTTTTGTCGTCCAATGAATGTGCACTTCTGGGCAAAGCCATGAGCATGCAGGAGAAAACAGACAGGAAGCTTAATGTAACTTCAATGTGGGTGTCCCCCGCATGCCCCATGTCCAGACTGGGGGTGCTCACAGCTCGATCAGTTTTGTGGATTTCAGACCATGCCTGGAGGTACGGTGCCAAGAGGGACAGAGACAGACTGAGACAGACAAGGAGGCCATGTGAGGTGCAAAGGCCCTGGGCTGTATAAGAAAGGACACTGACAACCAGGACATCTGTCAGAGAAGTGAGAATCAGGGAACACGGTCACTGTAAGAGTCTGAAGGGCTGTCATGCAGAAGAGAAAACAGAACTGTCAGAGGGCAGAAGGTCAAATGATAAAAAAAAAAAAAAACTTTAAAAGAAAACAGACTTTTGCTGCATAATGGAAAAACTCTGAAATCACAGAGCTGTCAAAAAGAAAGGGAAAGAAGAAAAGAGAAATGGAGAAGTTTTATGTGAACAGTGATTTCCTGTGTACTGGGCAATATTCAGTGAGACGCCAGATGAGACTTCTTCAGGACGTGATGCGAACACTGAGAAAGTCAGGCAAGTTGCAACTGGTGGCCCAGGCAGTCAGCTGGCAGCTGGGGTGCAGGCCCTGGAAAGCCCAAGGACCCAGGTTTGCATCCTGGGGTTTGGGGAGAACAAATGAAAATGAATGATGCTTCTTTCTCCTCTCTGACTTCCTTCCTGCCTCCTTCCACTAAAAGATAAAAGCAAGACACATGAAACAGTAGGTAGCCTAATAGAAGACGACACTGTGAAATTCTAGCTAGGACTTAGAGACCCCTGATCATCCTTGTGCTCATGAACACCTCCTGGCTTCTTTTCAGTTTGGTTTAACACACCATTAAAACTATTACAGAGGATGAACTCGGAGCGGCCTTCTAGGTTGAGTACGTGCCGACGGCTATCAAAAGCCTATCTGAGTCTCTTTCTTTCTGAGCTTTGATTATGGCACAGGCATTCTTATTTATAGAAAAAAAATATTTAATTTTCTATGAAAAAGTCATTGCAAAATTGTCATTATATTATTGTCCCTGTTTATAGATCGAGAAGCTAAGTCTCAGAGTTGATGGGCGCTTTGTCCAAGCCACGGAGCTAGCAAGAGAGTCAGGAATATATTTCTAACCCAAATCTGTCTGATGATCTTAAATCCCCTGGTGCATGACCTGAAAACTGTTGAACTTTATTATCTTGAAAGTATTCTCATTTTGCTCTAGCTGCCTCTGTTTCTTTGCCAAGTCCTATGCCTAGAAACCGACACACATTCCTGGTTATCCAACAATTACCTTGGAGATCAGCATTATGAAATGGTTGCTCTTTCCAGATCAGTTTTCTGTGATCTGAATGCACACCTCCAAGGAAAAGCCTTCTTTCACATTTGGGATCCAATGCGTCTATAAATGATGCCTCAGACAATTGAGGGCTCCATATCCTGGACCCCAAACTATACTCTTGTTTTATTGCACTCTCTTTCAGTCATTCACTCTTGGGGCTTAAGTTCTAGCTCATAACATCCCTTTCTGAGCAATGCCCTTCTTCCTTTATACTCACATCCTCATTCCTGGTCCCTACACCCTGATCGCTAGGAACTGTTCCTTCTTCTCCAAGAGTGTCACTTCCCTGCCCCCAACTGCTGAAAACCAAGCAGCCTGAAGACAGAAACCGCCATCCAGGTACAGAATCCAATCGCAGCTGCTGTCTCCATCTACAGTACTTAGCGATTCCCAGTCAATCCCTTCCATCATTTCCTCAGCCATTTTTTCCAAATTGTCACCATCCTTCACAAGCTTCCAAAGAAAGAAATGGAAATCAAAGATAGAAACTCCACCTACCTCCTTTTCTGCTGATGACATGCTATGTATGACCTAATCTAAAATATCATCTATAAGGTTTATTACATATATATAGATAGGTAGATAGATAAACATATATATGTACCTCTCTGGCTCCTCTCTTTACTAGGACATTTATTCCATCAGCAATGCAATTTCTCCCTATGTTCTTCAAACCCTTTGCTCTCTAGTCAACTATTACTATCAGCTTTTAAACATGCTCAAAGCTCCCTGCATCTCTTATTATACTTAATATGACTACAGTTACAGAGAATGATGTCCTAGGTATAGAAAAGAGCCTGGAATAGGATGTAAGAAAGAATGGCTATGACTGTGTTTCAGTGAGACTGTGGGTTAACTGACTTCAAATTTACTTAACATATTTTTACAAAGGCTTATAAAATAAGCATTGTTTTTATAAAAGTATTTTTCTTAACTGAATCCATGCACTGATTTTCAGCCAGACAATACAGTTTTACCAGCTTCGGGTGCCCTCTGCTGTTAAAACTGGGGTACAGCAGTCTAAAAATGAAGCTGACAATTTGAAGGCTAAAAACAGAGGACTTTGGATTTGTCAGTCACTTTGCAGTTTCTAAATTGTCTTCACTCCCGTGATTGCATAAAAACTCGTTAACATGTCGAGTGATATTTGCCTGTCTCATCTAAGCTGACATAAAACAGATCTGTGCTGCCCAACACCACATCCTAAGGACTTGAACTATTCTTAGAGCTGATGGGCCTTGTAAATGTGTTACACACCACATTTCAAGATTTATTATGGGAAAAAGAGAAGTTTAAATTTCTAGGCAAAAATTATTTTGATTGCTGAAAGATAGTATTTTGGATACATTAGGTTAAATAAATGCAGACATTACTTTCACCTCTTTGATTTTCACTCTTTTATATATGATTACTAGAAAAACGTAAATTACTTCTCTGGCTTGCATTGTATTTCTACTTTACAACCATGCCATAGATGCGACATTCTAAAGTTGGAGAAACAAGCATAAATGTCAAAAAAGTAGTTTAAAAAATGGTTAGATGACTTATGTATATTAAAGGCATAAATGACTGGGGGATTAAAGTAGAGTGAAGGATCTGTTGACATTTTTACTGATTTTGGAGAGGGTTATTAACGTGTGTACCAAAAACTACATGCCCCTGTGCTGGGAAGATTGTGCCCCGCCCCCACTCCATCTAGAGAGCTTGCAACATGCTGGCCACAGGGCCCGCGGGAGAACAATAAAGAGCTGCAATTAGGGAGGTAACTGCTTCATTCCAATTACAATCTCTTTCCTAGGCTAGGTGTGGACGACGCGCATTAAGATGGGATTTGTCTAAGAGCGCCATCTAGAGGGGCGATAGTATAACAGCAGGTGGAAACTGAAGGCTAATTCACAGGACATCTTCACTGCAATGGAGAGAGGAAGGGAAACGGGGGACCAGAGACTTACGACATCATTGCCCAATAAGTCAGCTCATCCCCACTCCCCACCTTGGCAACAACTGCAGACAAGAAACCTCTTTGACGAATTCTGAGATAGTCTGCAAACAATCGATATGCTGGTAGGTTCCAGGTCACATCTGATCTTTATGTTAGATCCGGCCGAATATTCGTTCATTCATCATATTTAAGTAGTTATCTTATTGAAATAAATTCCTGGGGACAAGATGAGTCCTATCCTTCCCAGGGAGCCAAATCAGCAAACTGAATCACAGGAAACTTTCCTGTCACTGCGAATGCACCACTTGACCAGAAATGTAGTTTATCCACAAGCAAACGCTGGACTGGACCGGAGACACATTTCCTTGTGTCTTCTCCTCCCAAACCAGGCTGACTGTGTGGGCCCAGCCAATCAGATATTTTCTATCTTTGTCTCCCTGTTCGTTATTCTTGCATGAAAGCTCCTGACCTGCTAGCCCATTTGCAGTTCTCCCAAACGAGAAGTCTTCATGAAGTTTTAGATAAAGCTTCTATCACCTAGATTGCCCTCTTTCATCATTTTAACATTCTTCAGCAATGAGGATGAGATAATGTCAACTGCTAAGGGCCAACTGACAATTAAGATGTACAGACATGGTGCCTGCTGAACACTCGGAGATTTCTGCCCACTTATCAAGAGCACTGAGCGCTCCTCAGTTCTCTGATCCAAACAAATATTACTTTTAAAATGATGCATTATACATGCACACATGTATGTGTATATACACGTGTGTATATAGTATATGTGTGCATATTATATATGCATGTGTACACACACATATATTCATATGCATTTTTCTTTTCTTTTCAGAAATGTCCTCGGATCCTGGGAAGGTTCCACGGTAGTTATACCGGAAACCTGCAAAAACACGTTAGTCATGGGGGAGGGAACTCAAGAGGGAACTGTAGTGCCCACAACTGGTGGCGGTCATCTGGGGACTCACACTAAATCATGGAGTTATTGAGATGTAACGAGTTTTATATGGTCCAGGTTCAAGTTCTACGATCTCTATATGCACCTTTCTATCTATGACAAAAGGAAGGAGCGAGAGAAGAAAAGAGGGAGCAGCATCTTTAGTTGTTTGTTTTGGTTTTTCACCCCAGCCCTGGGTCTCAAACACAAGCCCTTGGGTTTTGTGTGGTTTTCATACAAGCATCTCAGTGGCCTGAGCCACAAGGGCACACCCCAATAGATATAATTTTTTAAGTATTTTCTCCCAGACCCTTGTTTACCATTTCTAAACATGGACTTTTGAAGGTCAAAGGTTCTAATTTTGATTAAATGAAATTGATCCAATTTTTTTTCTTTTTCACCTTGTGTAACTCTCATGCAAATCTTTGCCAAACTCGGATTCAGTATTTTCTAGATACTTTTTAATTTTAACTCTTAACATTGTTTTATGATCACAATGCATTTTTAGTTGACTTTTGGTGTACAATGTAAGGTCAGGATAAAAGTGCAATGTCTTGCATTTTAAGTGATCGAATATTGTACGACAATTTGCTGACAATGTATTTATACACCATTAATACTCCTGATATGTCAAACAAATTGGCCAGATCAATGTAAATGTTTTTTAAACACCAAATTCTCTTTAAGACAATAACACAATGTTTTGATTGTAAGTTTATGATAAATCTTGAAATATTCTATTTCCAAACTATATGCCTTTAAATTCATTTTCTTGTCTTATTGCTCTGACAAGACCCTATTTTTATAATAATGACTTCATCTTTTCCGGATGCTATACCAGAAAACCACAGACTGAGTGGCTTATGAATAACCAAAAAATATTTTTCAGTTACTGGGGTTGGGAAATCCAAGATTAAGTCACTGGTGAATTCAGTATCTGGTGATGACCAATTTGCTGATTCATCGATGCCCATCTTCTCCTTGTGTCCTCATATGACAGAAACGCTGAGGGAGCAGGCAATATTTTTTAGGACATGGATCCCATTAATTTCCCAAAGTCCCACTTTCCAATGATTAGGTTTCGAAACATGAACACTCTATAGCAAATGACGAGTAGACAGCCATTTGGAAGAAGATAACCTTGTCTTTTTCCTGGTTTTGTTTCATTCTTGGCTTTAGTTTCATTCTTGGCTTTAGGAGTAAAGATATCCACTTAGCCTTCATGACCAAGTATGACATTAGCTTTATTTTATGGGTATATATCATTAATATAAGTGGTCCAGAAGTTCTATGACTGATGATTATTATTGTTTTCTTATAGCCGATTAAACAACTAAGACATCCAAAATATAAACCTCAACATGATAAAGCAACAAGAGCTAGTCAATAGGTATAGAACAGTTAGAGTCCACTCAACGACAAAATGAATATTCATTGTTATGCTTAATAAACATATACTAAGATATACAATATCCAAGGATAGAAAATAAGCCTTAAATTCAACAGATTTGACATTACAAAGTGTGTTCTCTGGCCATAATGAAATCAAACTAGAAATCAATAGCAGAAAGACAATAGCAAAATCTTCAAACACTTGGAAACTAAACAAAGCACTTTAAAATAATCAATACACCAAAGAGCAAGTCTCAAAGGAGATTTTTAAAAGTACATAGAATTGAATGAGAATAAAAATACACGTCAAAATCTGTGACACAACTGAAGCAATGTGATTTAACCTCAACCCAACAAGGAAATCACTATCAATAAATGCCTATAACAGAAAGGAGAAAGTCCTTAATCAATAACTTAAATTCGTACTTCAAAAATCTTTCAAGAAATAAATGAAACTGAAAATAGAAAAACAGAGAAAACAGTAATACCAAAAGCTGTTTCTTTGAAAGTCAAGAAAATCGGTAAGCCTCAAACACAATTTTAAAAAAGAGGGACAAGTTACCACTATCAGGAATGAAAACAGGAGATCCGAACTCAGCAAATGTCAAAGAGAGAGAGAATACAAGCAGCAACAAGTAATTCTATATACACACAAATTTGACTTTGGATGTAATGATCCAATTCCCTGAAAAACACTCACTCAATAAGAAACACAAAATGTACATATTCATATAGCTATTAAAGAAATTAGAATTTTAAGTTAAAAACTCCCAAAAAGAAAATCTCCAGGTACAGATGGTTTCACTGGAGGATTCTGTCTACAGCTTTATCAAAACCAAATGCCAATTCACACTCTCATCCAGCTTATGGGAGGAGAAAGAATCAATTCTCTATTTTTAGCATTGTCCTAACACAAAATTCAAAGACAGGCCAAATACAAAACCAAGAAAGTAAACAAGCAAAGAAACAAACAAAAAAGCCCCTACAGATCAATATCCCTCTCAAATATATGTGGAAAACTCTTTAACAAAACATTAGTAGATAGAATTCAACACTGTATAAAAAATGCATACACCTTGACAGGGCGCAAAAATCCTCAACAAAGTAATAGCAAACCGAATTCAACAAGTCATTAAACCAATAATACATCAGAGTCAACTGGGATTTATTGCAGGCATGCAAAGATGGTTCAAACATATGCAAGCCAGTAAATGTGATACGACACACCAACAAAAGAACGAATACCGCATGACCATCTCGACAGGTGCAGAAAAAGCATTTGATAAAATTCAAAACCCTGGTACTCTCCAGTGGAGTAGCAGCTGGGTCAGCTGCCGCTAGAGAAGCAGAGTCCACTCAGAGCCCAGGGACCAGGATTGAGTCCCAGTTCTGGGAGGAACTACCAGTGTAAACAACTAAATCAAGTGGGTCTTCTCTCTTCCTGCCTGCACCGTCCCTTAAAAATAAAGGATTCAACACTCTTTTGTGCTAAGCTAGTAAGTGTAACAAGCCAGTCAGCATCAGACTCTATGGAGAGCAACGGAAAGTCCTCTATAATCAGGAGCAAGGCGAGAATGTCTGCTCTCCCTACTATGTGATAAATTGTTGGACGTCCTGGCCAGTGCAATTAGACAAGAAAAGAATGTAAAGTGTATCCATATTGGAAAGGAAGTGAAGCTATAGCTCTCTGCAAATGACATAACAGAGAGAACCCAAAGACTCTAATAAAGAGCTGCTAGAATCAAGAAATGGATGAGAAGGACAGACTACAAAATAATATTCAAAAATCTGTTCCAGTTCTACATGCAAGTAATAAAACTGCAGAAAGAGAACTCAGGAAAACAATGCTGTTCACATCTGCATCAAAAAGATTGAAATAAACTTGGAATACATCTAAAGAAGCGAAAGGCCTGTACTCTGAAAACTGTAAAAGACTGCTAATAGAAATAATGACACAAAGAAATGGAAAGCTATTCTATGCTCATGGACTGGAATAATTAAAATAGTTACAATGGCCATAATATTAAAAGCAATATACGGACTGAAAGTAATTCCAATGAAAATCCCGTAAACGGTCTTCAAAGAAATAGAACAAAAAATAAGAAATACATTTGGAACTACTGGAGACCCCAGAGAGCAAAATCCTGAGGTATAAGAACAAAAAATGGAGGAGTCACACTCCTTGATTTCAAATTCTATTATAAAGTAGTAGTAATCAAGTCAGCATGTTCTTGGAATACAAAGTCATACAAAGCCGTGGAACGGAACTGGGAGGCCAGAAATAAACCCATACATATATGGCCTATGAATTTACAAAAAAGCAGTAAAGATTTACAAAGGGGCAAGGACCGTCTCTTCAATAAACGGTGTTGAGAAAACGGCTCAGTCACGTGCAAAAGGCTGAAACTAGTTCACTACCTGACACCATACACAAAAATTAATTCAAAATAGAGTAAAGACTCCTATGGTCTGAAAGACATTTATGGCCTGAAACCATAAAATACATGGAAGAAAATGTAGGCAAAACTCTTACGTGACACTGACCTAAGAGTTCCCAAAGACTGTGGAACTCAACTCTAACAGCAAGAAAATATAATCCAAAATTTAAACATGGGATTATGAGGTAAAAAGCTTAAAGAAGCCCTCATCAAAACAAAGACACTCTACTGAAAGATATTTGCACATCATACAACAGACAACGGGCTGATATCCAAAGTATACAAATAACTCATTAAGAATAACCAAAACAAATAATCCGGTTAAAAATGGCCAGATGAAACTTCTCCAACAGACACGTCCAAAGAAGACATAGATGGCCAACAGGCACATGAAAAGATGTCGTGCCTCTCTTGTCATTAGACAAATGCAACTTCAAACAATGAGAGATTAGCTCACACCTGTGAGAATGGTTATAATCCAAAAGAAACAGAAACTAGTGCTGGAGAGTATATGGAGAAAAGGGAACACTTATACACTCCTGGTGGGAGTGTAAGATAGAGCAATCATTATGGAAAATAACATGGAGATTCCTCAAAAAATTGACAATGAAAATCCGGTATGATTCAGTTATTCCTCAGCTGGGTGATAACCCTAAAAACACAGCAACACTAATTCACAGATATAAGCACCCCATGCTCACTGTATTATTTACTGCACCCAATAGCTGGAAACAACCTAAGTGCCCATCAACAGTAAGTGGATAAAAAAGAACTGTGATATATACACGAAGAAATACTACACAACAAAAAGATGAAATTCCGCCACTTGCAGCAATACAGATGGGACCTAGAGGGAATTGCGCTTAGCAAGAAAAGCCAAAAAGAGAAAGACAAACATACAGTATCGCTCATACATGGTACATGATGACAACAACTAAATCAAACAATAACAGACTGTCAACAAAAGCGGATTTGGTTACAGGAAGAGGAAGAGAGTGGATGGGCAAATTGGGTAAAGGGGATTCATTGTACAATGAAGGAAAAATGGAAATATTGCTGAACTTAATGCATTTCATATAGATGTGGACTTATGATACACACCTTAATCCTATGTTATGATCCAATGTTCCTTCAATAAAATAAAATAAAAAATGACTGTGTGGTATTGAGAGACGTATAAATCAATGCATCCAGAGAATTCAGACTCATACAGAATGTGCTCAGCTGATTTTGACAAAAGGTGCAAAAGCAATTCAGCAGAGGAAAGCTGGTCTTTTCCAAATAGTATGGAGCAATTGAACATCAACACAATAAAATACACCTTAACCTAAATCTCATATTTTTTATATGTTATCTCTAAATGGATCAAAGATTTAAATGTAAAATTTTAAATATAAAACATTTAGAAAAAACACACAGGACACGGCAATGTTTTCCTTTTGTGGATGTTTTGGTGCTGAGAACTCACAGACATATAGCACTTAGTACTCATCACTTCAGGCAAGAGGTCCATTGTCTTTCTCTCTCTCTCTGTCTCTCTCTATATCTTTAAAAGCAATGACAGATTTGCCTGCAGACATACATACCCCCCAGTGCCGTGTCTGAGAACCCCCAGTCCTATTTAGGGACTGAACACAAGGGACACGGGAGGTCAGCTGGAAAATTTACACTGAGGTCATGCAGACACTTAAAGCACTTCTTGCAAAGATACAGACCAGGTAATGACACAGAATAATCCAGTGTGGCAGGTGTGACAAAGGACACTTCATGATTAGCATTTAAAAGCAAATCTGTACATTTAGGCTCAGGACTTGATAAGATATCTGTGTTTTGAGAGTGTGAAAAACAGGGTGTATTAGTGGGAGCTAAGTTCACAAGAGTATCAAAGACCATCTGATGAAGGAAGCATGGGGACATGCGAAGCTTGGGGGCAAAAATATGCAATAAACTTTGGTTAGACGAACACACCTAAGGACAATCTGTGGGGTGTGGAGTTAGAATAGTGAAGTCAAGAACGTTAAGATCGGCAAAGGGCACACACTTTCAGCTGTAAGAGGAGCAAATAGTGATGTTTCAGAGACTCGGAATTTGCCAAGAGATCGGAGACCACGTGTGCGCGCGCACACACAGCAAAACTATGATAGGTGATGGATATTAATTTGACTGGCAATTATTTCACAATGCACAGCTCTTCCTAGACTGACAATGATATTACACCCCAAAAAACCCATCTTAATTGAAAATATCATTAGTCAAAAATGCATTCATATACCTAATGTGCCAAAATTCAAAGCTTAGGCTTGTCTGCCTTAAATGTGCTCAAAACACTTACATTGTCTTATACTTGGGCAAAATCATCTGACAGAGCCTATTTCACCATGAAGTGTACAATAGCTCAGAAACAGACAAACATTTTATAGCCATGGTGGGATATGAAACCACAAAACATGGTACCTGGAAAACACTGGAAACACAGTAGACTGGAGACTGGGCTGTTTGTCAGGTGACAGTGTGGCCAACTGGATTTTGTGGCTCACTGCCCCTGCCCAGGACACGAGACTATGCCACCGCACACTGTTAGCCTGGGAAAAGACCAAATACACGATTCTAAACTTCTGCACCATCCTAAAGTCAAAAAACATTTTAAGTTGAATCATCATAAACTGAGGACATCTGCATACGCATTCATATATTATGTTTGCAAGCCTTAGAGGTATAGTTTTCAGTCAAAGATAAATTTAAAAATGAAAAGGTGAGGAATAGGGCATTTCCCAAAAATGCCACAAATTCTGGAAGTCTCTGTGTCCTTCCCGGTCCCCAGCTGTGCATGAGGCTCTCCGGGGGTAACTGAAAGGAAACCAACAGTCCGCAACAGCAGGAATTCCAGAACGTTAGACCTAAACAAGTGCTTAGAGATCACCAATCATCACTGGAATACACTGACTATACAGAAAGAGAACTGAGATACAGAGGACTGTGTCCAGGGTCCTGAAGCAAATGCACAGCGAAGACAGCGTTAGGACTTAAGACTTACTCCTCTCTTACTTGCAAGACTTCGTTCTTTAACACACGGACTTCGCTGCAGTCTTTAGTTTGGGTTTAAACATGCAACCCAGAAAAAAGGAGGAGGAAGCACGTGGTCTCTTGCCCCTGGAAATGAAGGTGAAAAAGTTTTCAAACTTCTACTTTATGATGCATAGTTGTCCAAAGGAGACTTTTCCAAGGGCCATTTTATGAGATGGATTATCTTCTGGCTGCCTTTGAGATTTCTAGGCGACTGTCTCTCCACCACCTGCCACGCAGACTCAAGTCACAGTCTGCCACATCCACCCAGTCACACTGGGCACCTCCAGGCACAGATTACAATTATTTTTGATTTGGCTTCCTGATGTGTCAACTTTTTTCAAGGACAACTTTTATCCAGTCATTCTTTTAAAAGTTGACAGCTAAAAATCAGCACTCCAACTTTCTTCAACTAAATAAATAACACCTGCACATAACAGATGCTCCTTTGATATCTGGTGGTGACATATAGACAGATAATAGAAATCATTTCCATTTCTTTTGCCAGAGAAGAAACTGAAGCCTACAGAATCTGCCCCAGGGGGGGAAAAAATGGGCGACTGCTTTAAAAATCAGTTCAGCAGTCACTGAAAATACTATCTATTTTGAAGATACCGGCCACATTTCTGTAGAATCTGGTTCCACAACATGGTGAGGCCATCAAACCAAACAGGATCAAAAGAAACAAGGCTTCTAAAGGCAAATGTTGTTAAATAAAGGGCAGTTATTAAAAGCTATTTTCATAATCCATGAGGTGCCAGGTATAGTGCACACTGAGTTGTTGCCCTCAAGTCCTATTTCTCATTCAGATTGTGTCAACATCCTCTTTCCTGTTCTTCTCCCACATACATCGATCATGCCACCGACCACCACACACAGAACAAAGCCACTGCTCCAACCCATTTTAGACTGGACAGTACTTGCTGAGAGCTCCAGTGCCCCAGGCATCAATATCATGTTATATAAGTAACAGAAAGTGACTAGAAGCAGAATAAGAAAAAAACGTCCTGTATTAAAGATCCATCACAGTTACATTGTAAAGAAAAAAATGTGCATATTCCCATAACCCCACACGTCCTTGAATGCAGTGAAGAAAACTTGAGACAGAAGCCACTGACTTAGCAAATGGATGACTTTATTGAGAGAAGACAAAGGTCAGTATTGTCCTCAGACCATCCAGGAAAACGAGCATACAGATGTATACAATACTTTGGTTTAAAAATTACTCATACTTTCAACATGAAACCAGATGTCTCCAGAATCAGATAGGGTACCAGATCTGAGAAACCTAAAACACAAGCTTGCATAGATGAATGAATGGAAATGTCCAGTTAGCATTTAAGGGTGGTCTTGAGTACTGAAGAGTATCAAGTGACATCACCACCTCAACCTACCAAGACACATGGAAGTTGCCAGCACCGTGTGTGTCATGTTCCTCCATGGGGCCATGAGCAGGAACAACTTCTGCTGCAAGGAGGGGAACTGAAACAGACTGTTGTCACCAGCCTGGTCCAGATGGGTGTCTACATTCCTGCCAGCACCCAACACCAGGCACCTTTAAGGCATCCCCAGTGGCCCTCACAGCTTCACTGAGTCTCTGGACAGGCATGTGGTGTGAGGCGGTCTGTGTTCTGTCCTTCAACAACTTTATTGTGTGGAGTTCCATGAAGTGGTGGCTTGAAAACTGTCTCCCGCTGGGGCTTGGTTACCAAAAGATGAATACCTGGGATAACATTTCACTCACTTTTTAAACACATCCACGTTCCAAATGTCAAGACGTTTTACCAAAGAACCAGAAACTGCTGGGGCACCGTGTCATCTCTCACGAGAGCCGTTTTCCAAACTTTAAGATGACAACACCACCTCGGATTTCCTGAGCAACTTGATTCATAGGAGCAAGTCTTAGGCTTTATAATTCAGCACCTTTTCAAAACGTAATACGGTGCCAGGAGGGACTGTTCTGAAGGGAAACCCCATGACAGAGCATTTTCATTTTGGAACATCATTTTTATAAGTCGTCTTCCCACTATACTTCCTCATTATTTAAAATATTTCATGAAATACTGAATGTGTCCTTATGAGGGAGGTGAAAAATAGACCTATTTCTAAGAAAGGGCATTCGTTTTCTGCTCTTAGCAAAAGCTGAAGCTAAATACCATGGGGATTTACTAAATTTAAAAAAAAAAATCTGACATCAAGAACCCTCTCACTAAATTTAACATCTACGAATTATTTTAGCAACTGTGGTCTAAAAATTCTGCGCACCAAAAACATATGTATTCTAAGTACATGATGTGAATATTTTCACAACTGTCTTCACCGCTCTTCATACTTGCTTTTTTGTGTCCTGTCTTTCCATACCTGTGTTCTTTTTAACATCTGAACCTCAGAAACGAGCGATGGGGCACCAGGCGACACAGTGAATTCTGGCCTCATCCGAAAGGCTGAAGCCAGAGCAAACGCTGACTCCCTATTCTGTGAAGTTACTCCCACAGAGAAAAACATTTCCTAGTTTGCTAAGAATACAAAAACACATCTTAAATACATCTGGAGCATGTTTCTAGGCAATGCTCACAAACATGGAAGGGAAAAAGTGTTTCTCAGTTCTAGATATTTCCACAAATCCATGATTGCTGAGGACTGTGTTAGTCTGTGGCATCCAACGCAACTTTTTAAAAACACAACCCTGGTGTCTTCCTTGCCACAGCACAAGTTTTCCTCGTTAATTTTCTCTTCTAAGTAATCAAATAGAAGCTTCACATTAAATACTGCTCCCATTTCAAGCAAATGTCTGTTTTGTTTGGTTTTCTCTTTTTATGGTTAATGGCAATCATTTTACTATGAAAGTATTTTAAGTGTTGGTGAAATTCTTACCAAACAGTGACTGACTTAACTGCGTCCCGGAAACTTTGGAAATATCGCCTATGCAGTCACCGTAGAAAAGGGGAGACAGGGCGCCCCCTGGTGGAGCAGCGGTTGGGACAACGGCCTCCCAAGGAGCACAGACCACACACCCCTGGGTTTGCTTGAGTCTGGATTGGGGGGCCAGTTGGAAACAATCAGTGTGAACAACTAAATAAAAGTAAGTGGAATATGTCTTCCTCCTCTCCCTGCCTGCCTGCCTGCAGCTTTCCTTTAAAAACTATTAAGAAAATTAATTAATTAATTTAAAAAGGGCCGACGGCTCTCAATGACTCAGGAAGCTTCCCCCTGAAGAGCCTGTCCAGGAAACTCTCGCGCTCCTTCTGGCCTTGTTGGCCCGGCCACCGCAGACTGGGAGGCAACTTGAAGTCTGTGTCGGTATATCGTTTGGGGGAGGAGGCCCCAAGCTCCCGATGACAAGGATGTCTGAAGAGCAGCTGGGAACGTCCTCTCGGTTAGAGGTTGACAGTCACGCACTTACAGGATGTATGTTCACTGACCTCGGTGGGAATCAAGCTCTTTCAGGCAGTACTGCTCCTTACAGACACTGCTGGCATCAAGAGCAGGTCTCACCGGAGAGCGACTGCAGAGTGAGGTTCTCCCAATTCATCCCTTCGAGTTCTGCAAGTCTAGTGACAGCAGACATCAGAAGCAACCACACCCTGGACTCATCCCTTCAGGAATCGTACGCATCCCCAGGGATAGAGTCTGACACTGTGCCCCTCGCAGCGCTGTCCACACTGCTTCTCCCTGCCCACACGCCCTGATGTGAGCTAAGGAGCAAAAAGGATTCCATCAACAGTAAAATAAGCAGTTATGGCTCTAAGACTCACAGGCACCACCAGATGAGAAAACGAGACCTTCACGTATCATCACTTCTCTGACAGTAAGGAATGGACAGAGTCATTCTAAAATCTGTTTTATGACTGTTTCTAGAAGCCACTGTTAGCAGAATATGGCAAATTACATACAGTTCTACCTCAACAGGGTCCCCTTACAATTAACATTCCCCACACAACCACAGTTTTCCCAAAAGGGAAAAAAGTCTTCGGGTGCAAGTTCTCTTCTGTTCTCTGTCCTTCGGAAGGCTGACTACACAAGTGCCCTGATCCTGCATTAGAATGAAGACTTACCAACCAACCACCAGTTCGTTACCTTTCAAGAAAATTACCAATGAATGAATCACTCTGGCTCATCAAAGTCATTTTTATACAATGGCAACACTCCTGAAAAATCAAGGCCTTAAAATGTTAACCACTTATGTGGCAAACTGAATGCACCATATTGTAATTGATGTTTCCAAAGAACAATTTGGCACAAGACAAAACGTACAGACTATTTGACAGTATTAATACAAAATAACTACCAGTTAAAAGTTAATCATTTGTATGCTGAAAAGTCCTGACATTGAGGGACAGATAAGGATAACATCGGCAATGAATTTATTCCTCAACCAGTTCAACTGCAGATCACAGTGACGAAGAAAGGGGAAAAGTGAGTCCAGTTCACAATTTTGCGGAGGGAGTTCGGTGGAACGCAGGCCCAAGGTCACACATTTTGGAATGCTGACAGATCCAAGTGGCCACCGCCATTCTGGAAGGATTTTTCTCCTGGAGGCACCTATCCATTCATGTTTTTCTTTTCTAATTTAGATGTTTCTGTGGTCAAAAACCATCTAGTCTCTTTCAGAACTTCATTAGTCTGTTGCTGGTTGTTCTGGAGTCCTCTGAGTAGCAGTAATCCAGGGTATGCAAAGTCAGGTTAAAAAAACTCAACGCTCCTTTCTGGCCCCTGCAGCAGCCACTGCGTCTAGCAATGGTTTGACACTTGTTTTTCAACTTTCAGAACATGTGACTTGACCCTTATTGATCCTTGATTCCAGGCAATGACATACTAAAAAACGAGTCTGAGTGAGGGATGTACATGTCTAGTCTACAAGTCTCTGTCACATTCAGCAATACTGCTGTTAATGGGGTCTGGCCTCCAGAGAACAGAGACATCAGAACCGAAAGGTTTTCCAAGGCCAGAAGTGTTCGTCTACGTCACAACACTAAAAATACATGTGGGACTAAAAACCAAACGGCATGTATTCCAGCAGTAGGTACAAGAAGCAAATAAAAGCTTCCACATTTACGTAAAATGACAAAGTGAAAAGCAGAAAGCAGAGTGAAGAATGGTTGGCAGTTCCTTAATATACAGATGTAAGTTGCTTCTACAGTCTCAAAGATAAATATTATGTTATTTCAATGAGAATGAGAGGATTTAACTGGTGGAGTCTGATTTAGGTCTCATTCAAAGAGGAAGAATTACTCTGATAATCTTTTAAAAAGTGTTTTACAAAAAAATAAAATAAAATAAAAATATTTTAAAGTACTAAATTTTTATAAACCTAAAAAATACGTAACACATTTCCAATACAGATGTTGAATTAGGTGTCACAAGAGAAAGACCGCCTTTGGTCACTCACTGTGACCGCTGAAACACTAGCATCCTGGTTAAGTGGCACGCAGCCTGGCATTTTGTAAATGAAGTATCTTCAGCAAGCATTCCACAATAATAAATATGACTGAAGTCCATGAGAGGTTAAGAGAAATGCAGAATTGTTAAAATAAAACCAATCATTGTATGAGATAGAAAAATAAACATTTATAAAATAAAAATATGGCAAATGCTGTTGCCCATTTGCCTAATTATCAAATAAGAATACACTGGTTTCATTTTTGTTTTTTAAAGCTACCAGAGAAGTATTTTAAAACATAAAGCAAAATCACAGGGCAGACAAAGAAAAATACAGCATTTACTCTAAATCCATAAAACCTAAGCACTGGATATTGAAACCACCCTCTGAAATCTGATTTAAGGCCAGGACCTCGGTTTGCTTGTTTTTACCTAGAGTTAGTGAGAATTTTCTTCACTTATTTTATCACAGTCATTCACAGCCCTGTTACTGTCACTGTCCTCTATTTCTCTAACATGACTCTATCCCTTAGATTCTGTCTCCTTCTAGATTATCATTTCTCCCAAGTTTAGATACCTTTTACTCATGTTCCTAAATTAAAAACGTATGAAACTCAAGATCTTTCTCAAAAGGAAAGACTCAAATATACTCTAAAAGACTATTCTAAATAATTTCTTGAACACTGTCTGAATTTAAAGACTATCTGGAAAGATAAGGCAAAAACAGAAGGCAGTTCCCAGAGGGAAAAAAGTAGATTAACAACTTTTTTTTCCTAGTCACCTATATATTTTTGCCCTAAAATCCATCATACTAAAATGGCAACACCAGATTTATACAATAAAAAATAACAGCAAATCAAGCTGATTACAAATATGTATAATATATATATGCACATATATATTATACATATACAAATATATATATATATATATCTTGGTTGCCATTGATGGTAGCTAATCATTACGGGAAAATAAACATTTCCGTGCGGTTAAGAAGTAAGGCATAGACATATCTAGGAATTTCTTGAGGAGGAGTTTAAGATCTTTTATAAAAAATCCAATGCCTACATTAACAAATGTGTAAAACCAAATACTTGAATAAAGAACCACTTTATCAGCTTCAACTTCATGAAGAATAATGATGGATACTCCAAATATTTTTGAGAAGTTGCCAATAAATATTGCTATGTTTTGTTAAGCACATGGCAAGCTTCAGTCCACAGCCAGAGAAAAGATGGCATCATCCCTTATATTAACCTCTTCCAATTCCATTTTCCTTGGCTCTGTAATCAAAGAGAAAGGATAAAAAACTTTTCATTTTCAGTTGACTTTGCACGGACCTGGGTTCAAATTTCACATAATTTTTTTTGCCAATAAATATTAAGAAGGGGTCCAATAACCAGAGGTTTCAGAAAGTCTTGCACTGAGGAAACAAGAGCGAAGAAAGTGCCAGAGCCGTCACAGTGTCTAGGTTAACTTTCCCAGTAGGAAATAAAAGAATATGCAAAACCTCTCTACATTCCAGGTAATCCGAATAACACATTTCGACTGTACCAGGTGTGTTGTTTTGTTTTGTTTTTAATATTTTATGGCCGTGATTTCTTTTTCTTCTCCTGAAAAAGACAAAAGGCCGAAGATTCTGACTTTCATGTCAGATGTACTCCAAAAAAGCTATTTATTTTACCCTTTCACTCTGCTTTGCAACCAAACATTTTATTTTACTTTGAGGATTATTCCTCCCAAAATTCTAACTGCTATGCCTAGTCGCCAGATACCAATAAAAAATGGCAGGTCACAGAGCTCTGAAGATAGTGTATCTCAGGAAGCCTGTGCAGCAGAGGTGGCCAATATTCAGAAGCTAGATTTTTTTGTACTGCCCAAGTGATCAGGAATAACCAAACATTTAATAGGAATCAAAATTGTTTATGGTTAGAAAAACACTGGAGGATAAATCCCAGGAATATAAACAGGAAAAGATAAGCATGGAATGCATTCTGCATCATCCAATAATACTTGCTACAGTGAGTCCATTTTCAAGGCAGATTTCGATGTTTTTACTGCTTATAATGGAAACCTGGGGAGGGAAGGAAAAAAAGAAGAAACAGTGTTAAGGAAAGTTGGTTGAAATGCTCAGTTTTTCTCCTGTCTCAGGCAAAATGAGTTCTCTTTAATTCTATTTATTTTAAAGGTGATCTGCTTTCTTGGCTCTACATAAAAAATGCATGTACACAATCTATGTTATTCTAATAGTACGTTTCTAATGTATGTTAAGGACAGACAGACACTTCTTAATAGGTAATGTATGTATGCATGCAATTTGAGAAAATAAATCACAAGCTACTTTTGGTTTCACCAGGGATGATGAAAAGATGGAAACCCAATGATGGAGACGACAGCTCTGGGCTGTTTTGGAAATGTACAAGTAATCTTATTTTTAAAAACAACACTGTTTATCTTATTCTCAACCCTGGATGAGGTCGGAATGGTGGAGGGGTTTGCTTTTTTTTTTTAATTCAAACGCGTGGCAGCCCCCACCACTCAGACTCTGATTGAACTGGTCTGCAGGAGCACTTGTCTGCTGGTATTCTGTAAAGACCACACAGAAGAAAATTTTTTAAAGTTTAGAAAGGCTATCACCACTAGATTTGGGAAAGGATAAAAAAAAAGGAGCACCTAAGGAATCTCCAAACACCTTAACAAATAACAAACATCAATAAGACTTAACATTTGTCAAATCTGTTGCAATCTGCTTTCACATATTTCACTTTCATGGTACTGACAATGGCTGACACTACTAAAATCAATTCCTTTTCTAGATGGGAAATTAATATAAGCAATGACCTTTTCATGAGCTCATTTTATGACTGTCATGAAAACACTCCTAAGTATTAGAAGAGCAATGACAACCAACTACTCCTTTCACTATAAAGATTTGGTCCAATTTAGTTCTCATATTCTTTCCCTCATTTCTTTTTTACATAAAAGTTCTGTGTGATATGTATGTGTGTGAGTGTGTGTGTGTATTTTGGAACTAATTAACAGAGTTGAAGGCAGCCGGGAAATGACGGCTGGTGTAGAAAAGGTACAATGACTCAAGTGGGGCTGACAGGTGACAGTCACCTTTAGAAGTCTGATGAAAATTATGATCTCACTTTGGAGGACAATACAAATACACAAAGCCTCTGGCATTCAACTTCAGGCATTTTGTTTCCTTTTTGAAAAATGTATTTTGTCTTTTAATTAATGAAGATGAATGAGCCACTGAGAGGAAGGATAATGCATTTTTCCTCTCTAGCAATCTCTCAGAGAGCATTTGAGTTTTCTACCATAGAATGAGGATTACTTAAAAAAGATCCTAAACTTGATAATATCTCCTTTTTTTTTTTTACCTTTCTGAGCAGACTCCGATTTCGAGAAATGACGCGTGGAATTATGCTGGTTTGTCAGGTGGGTGTAGTCCACACCCTCCTCCTGTGCAGCGGCCGGCGGTGGTGGCCTGAAGGGAAGACAGAAAGTGAAAACATACCCCCCAGCAGTGGCTACAGCCCCGCCTCTCGTCAGATCACACGGTAAAAAGACCATTGGCAGAAACGTGAAGCCAGAATATTTTAGGATTCGGGGATACTTTGGGGTTTTTTTTAAAGGATTTTCTAAATTCCTGACCAGTTGCATGAGCTTGGATAAATAAAGCATTTTCTGGAAGCCTAATATGTACGCGACATTGAGCAAAGGGCTAGAGAAATAAATACTAACGGCTCTCCTCAATGAGGAATGTTCTTTTTTTTTTTTTGTAATTTTATGAAGAAAAGAGAAAGAAAGGAAAAGGTAGAAGGAAAGAAAGTAACACAGAGGGAAAGAAGGAAAAGGCAGAGAGGGTGGAAGTTAAGGAGGAAGATAGGAGACGGAGGGAGGGGACATGGGTTAAGACATAAAATCTAGAGCACAGCTACTTAATCCACCAGGTGGCAAAGCAGAGCTGAGAGAGGGATGGACAGTCACACATTTGCAATTTTTCAAGCTAAGAAAAGGCAAAATATAAAAAATAAAAAATAAATAAAAAAATTGACAATTTTTACCAATCCAAACTTTGCACATTTTAATTATGTCATGCAGACTTTTTTGGCAAACATCTCTTGCAGTGGGAAAAATCACTATGAACATCTTTTCTTGTTTTTCAAGGGTATACACTGACTTTACATGAAAGCATGGAACCAAACGAGGTTAAGATGTGTCCAGCACACACACACGCCGTCGGCGGCTTCCCGCCACACACGCCATCTGGAGACTCAGTATCTGAGTTTTGGAAAGTCATGGCTCCTCAGACAAGGGGCTTCGTCAGGGCAGAAGCAGCAAGTGCTCTCCAGGTTTTTCCTCCTGCCCACAACAGTAGGTCCCGCCTGGGGAGCACGCAGCACAGGGGGCAGCGAGGGCTCTGCTCTGTCTACATGGTCTCGATGAACTCTCAGGACACGTCTGCCTGGTGGCTGCCACACACGTCCTTCCCAGGTAGTTCTGGGGACAGAGGACGTGATCTGTCCACGCTCGCACACAGGTTAAGTAGTCGAGCCGCACTACGACTCGATGGGACTGCAGATCCCATGTCTGCAGCACACTCTGCTCTGCCCCACACGTGCTAAAGTTTTACCAGCAGCAGCAGCGCCGCGTTCAACACATCTCACCCTTCCAGACGGTGTGCAGCACGGATCTGTGCATTTTCACACAATGCTGTGAGCACAACAAATAATGCAGCAGTTTCTCTGAACCATCTGTTTACAAATGTCAGTCATCAAATCAGTATTTTTCCTTCATTATCAATAACAGCGATAATATTTACCTTTACACAGTAGGAGTAAGACTTGATAGAAAGGGTTGAGACAAAAACAATCTGACTTCAGGATTAAGAAAGAAGCTTAACTTCAAAATACAAGTGGCTGAAACAAGGGGGCCCAAGAGAACAGGACCGGTAATCAGGATGTAATCAGGATGGCGGAGTCTGCTGCTTAGCCTTTCACTGACCTGTCGGTGAGCCCCGACCCAGAAAACCAAAGTGAAATGAGACCAGAACAAAACAAAACAGGGAACCGGCAGCTGAGGTGTGACACCAAGCACAGGACGCCAACAAATTCCCTGAGGATTCCATGTGAGGGCGAACACACCACCCAGCTCTACCCTGAGCTGTTCTGCTGCTTTCAGCTACATGGAGAAAATTTCAGCTCGTGTCAGGGTCCTACCCGGTTACTTGCTGCACTGGAGACAGCTGTTTAAAAGTGAAGAAGAGTCAGATATCCAAAGTTGGAAAAACCTGCCAACCACCACAGTGTTTTATAGTTTTTGATACACCTAAAGTATTACCTAATTCTACTGCTCTCGTGAAATGATTTACGTTTCTCGGTACTGATATTGCCAAATACTCTCAGAATTCACTCATTCAACCACTTCTTTACAAGTCCCCCTAGACATCCAGCCTAGATTTGTCTCCTTCTGCTCTCTAATACCCTATCTTTCATCTATAACATTTTAAACAACCACAATTGTTATCTGTGTAATTATTTGTTTAGATTTTCACTTTCTTGAGAGCAGAAACCTGCTCTCACTCTACCCCAGGCATTTATATAAAATATATATATTTTATGAATGAATGAGTAAATGGAGAGAATTAATGTTACATGCATAAGAATGCTGTAGAAACTAAATGTATAAAATCCTTAATTTTTTCTAAAGGAAAAATGCAAATAAAATATCAATTAGAATTACCAGTATAAATCCTATAGTTAAAGTATTTGGAATCTGGGTAGAAACTCTTTCCAGTTACAAAGAGTTGGTATTAATCAGGATGACAGCTGGTAATTTCTCTTACAAAGATAAAGAAATTGCTTTTTGACCATGAATGGAACACATGATACATGAGGATTTGTTTCCCCTCTGCCTCTATTAGTGCTACACGGAAGTAAATTCTTGACCTTGGAAGCTCTGCATTCTAATGCTTCAAACTCTCTCCTACTGAACCAACGACTAAATGTTTTCTCCACGGTTAAATGTGGGAGAGGAAATCACAGAGAGAAATAATTCTGATAAGTTGTGCACTGATAGTAAGATGATAGAATGTACTTTTTTAAATAAAAAATTTAGTTTTCATAATTTTTTTTTCATTTGTTTTGTCACATATATACTTTCTGTAAAAGACAAATGTCCCTATTAGGTCAAAAAAGACTCTAGTTCTATAAGGCAGAGGTCATTTTTCATTCATGTGCAACAGAATGAATTAAATTTTTACAAGTTAATACAGGGTCAGAACACTCATTCTTCCAACATGCCAAACATTGTATAAAGGTCCTATCATATTCCAGAAATTTGTTTTCAGTTCTAATCTTTATAAACAGCCATTTCAGACCATCTATTATATCTGCTGCTGAAGTTATTAGTGTTCTAAAGAGCTCCAAGACTTTGGTAATCATAAAATAACTCTAAAGATGCTTTCCAGTCATTTGACAAAAGAAAGCGAAAGAAACTACACCTACTTCAAAAGAGGATGTACTGTTTCCTTCTTACTTTACTTGAATGCTGGGGGGATATAAATAAAACGAAAACTACGTGTCCAAAATCTACTTTAAAAATGTTTGGCATGTGCCTAAGTTAAAGCTACTGAAGAACCAGCATAATAATCAGCACTAAAATTCAAGGTCTTAATAACTTAGTTTTCAAAATGCTAGAGTTTGTGTTATTTTTTCATGTTCCAGTTAAATGTTTTCTCCTCCTATTCCAAATGTTTTCTTTAAAAAAAAAAAAAAAAAAAGAATAAGTTTTAAATAAGGGGGGCTGAGGGGACGCTTCCCAGAGACTTCAACATAAACAACTTGAGTTGGGAAGATGGCAGCCGCTGTTACCAGGACCCAAGTCTGCTGGAGAGAAGTCAGAGCACACAGACACACAGATGCACAGACGCACAGCACACAGACACACAGATGCACCATACCCAGCTCTTTGATCCAGTATCATACATGAGTCTGCAATGACTCAATTTAGGATACTGAGATTCAAAGAGAAATGAATAAAAACACCTGCTATGCACACAACAGGTGACCATGGAACTTGGTAAAATAATTTCTAAAACTTGATTTTATTTAGGAAAATGGTAATCCGATCCTTCCTTAGCAGAAGGCATCAATTCGGTGAAAACAGTGAAGATCTGGTCCTAACACAAAGCACATCCTTTCTTACACACCCCAGCTTTTGTAAAATTCCCCATCATCCTGACTGACTTGTTCAACTCAATTTAAAACTGGAAACAAAGTTCAAGATTAGCCCTATAAGATGTGATGCCACCACACAAGTGAAGATTTCTGGATTTCTTCGCCAAAGAACACACACACTCTTCTCAGGAACCAACCTCCCCCTACTCGTCCCCCAGATCAATTCCCCATCTTCCTTTCCTCAGGTGTCATCTTACCGTGCTGGCCTGTCAGTCTTAAAACGGTGAAGTTCATCACTCTCTTTTGACTTCAAGTGTGTTGATTTAGTTGTTTTTGGCTTTGGAGAAAAAGAAACAAGTCAACAAAACATACACAGAAAACAGCAAATAAAGAGCAAAATTAGATTTAGGAAACAGCAAAAGCATTTAGCATCTTTAGTAATTTCAGGTTACTTACATTTAACTGAAGAACATCAAATATTTTTCAGTACGGCCACTCAGAGGTAGCAAGAATACAAGGAAACTCACAACGGCATGCTGGCGGTGCCAGAGCCATCAGGGGACGGAAGGCAACACAGAACTCGAGGTGCGCACGCCTGCTCCCCACGAACGGATGGCTGTGCAGCAGCTGACCAGACCGGCAGACTCCCAGAGTCTACAGAGCCTGGCTTGTGCTCTGAAGATTATTTCTGAACATCAGACTTAGGATCATGTTTTTCCATCCAGGAAACTAAGGGACAGTCAAGCCCACTTTTCCAGGAGAGGAACTATTCCAGCAAAGTTATAAAATCACAGAAGTCCTACAACTCGCTAATATTACAGCTTTCCCACTTCTACTTTCCTGATCTGTAGTCCCTAAGGGTATCTACTCCTTTACAACTGCATTAACAGAGTCTGAGTAACTCTGAGACAATCATTTGTGGCTTAATTGATGGACTAGAAGCACCTGGAAATCTTTCTACTAAAATGAAATACATCTGTCGGAAAAAAATCCTGAGTGACTCTGAGGGAAATAAACATAAATAATTAACATGGAAATACCACTTTCACTTGCTCGGGGCCGATGAGGTGAATGGGTGATAGTAAAGCAGTAGAGCCACACTCTTATCATGGGCTCTGTCTTCATTTTCCTCACAACCGATTTTGAGACTGTCAAGGGACCAGAGACTCAAAGGAGAAATTCGTTCAAGAGAGACCGCACCATGCTAATCAACTATATCACGGATTTACTCTCTAGCTGTATACTTCCAGGCCTTCCCTGCATTATAGTCTCTAAATATGAATTCTCTCCCCCTCCTCTGTGGTTCTTCCACTATGCTTTCTCCAGTCAGCTGAACCTTGTGTGTGTTAGCTTCCTACACATTAGAAGGAACGTTAACCTTTGTCTTTCCCTGGAGATCAAGGGCAGTGCTTTGCTCTGTCACTAGTAAGCAGAGCTCGTCAAGCTGAACTTGCAACAACCACATACAACAGCTAAGATGACTTTACAGCAGAACACAAGGCAGCCACTGACTATGAGGTCTAGTGTTTCTGATTAATGAGGGAAAAACAGCAGTTCAAGCTCATGTCAGACAATTCTTGCTCTCAGACATAAGTGATGAGGGCTGGCGATAAGAATATCTGTCAGTCTGCCGGAGATCACATTATGTCAGAAAAACGAACACAAAACAGCTGCTACGCGGTTAGGGTGAAGCGCACGGGGAAGTACAGAGAGGAAGAGAGATATGGTGAAAATCTGACAGCAGATAAGAACAAACATTCTCCCAAGAATACAGTAAAACCAGGATCGCTCACGACCAGAGGCACTCGCGTTTCACCCGGTCTTAAATGGATGTATTAAGTTTCTCAGTTTTACCAGTGACTTTCTACATCGTTACTTTCAAGAATTCAATGATTTTTCATAGTGAAAAAAATTCTTATGAGTCAGAGTCACGTATCTGATCCAGATAATTTACCCTGAAAGCAGAGTCCCTTTTTACTTCTAATTAAAAACCAAAAACTAACAAAAAAAACCCACATACAACCTTCCAATCAGGGTCATGCTTTCTCTTGTCCAAAGATGACTTCTCCCGCTCTTTGGCTTTCCTGAAGGCTTTCTTTTCTTCAGCCATTAGAAGTCTAGCGATTTCCTAAACAAAATCCCGTCAATGTCATTAATTGCAGAACCGAAGGCAACTCTTACGGGGATGTTTGCTAACATGAACTCACCTCATCCTGCGCTACTTGAGCTGCTCTCATATCCACCTGGGTAGCCTATGATATAAAAAATACAAAAAACGAATAATTTAACTGGAGTCCATATTGTCTATTAAAAAAACCTCACACAAAAATAAAATGGTATTTGAAATTAGTGGTGCTTAACATCCCTTAAATCGATAACCAGTTGGCATACTTTCACTAGTCATAGGAGGGCCTATTTTTTATCAAATTCTCCAACAGATTCTTAAGAGACTTATCAGAACTCAACAATGGAGAGATGGGGATATGGAGTCCTGTCGCAAACGCTCACTCAGTAAGTAAAAACTGGACACTCTATTCCAACAGTCTTAGTTTGTCTACCAATAAAAAAGGCCCCAATTTCTTAACTTGATAGCACTATGATGCTTTATCACATAATCTCAACACAGAGTCTTACACAAAAACTATTGATTCACTCGAACTTTTGAATATTTGCTCACCAAAATTTCTTCTTCTTGCAGTTTTCGGGCAATTTCTGCATCATACCACTCCTGATCCCTGTGAGTCACCCGTGATGGAGAAGAGAGAGCTTCTTTCACCAGTCTCGGTTTCATTCCTAAGGAAAAAACTCATTGAATTATGGCAACCAAATTTATTTTATGAAAAAGTTGCAAAATTTGTGAGACAGAAGTTTCTGTTCCTAACTGACACTGATAACACTGCCTCTATTCCAAAATCCATGGTAGGGCGCACATGAGACCGGCTTTCCGTGGAAGTGGAATACAAATAATGTGCATTTTCAAGTACGGCCACCCACCCAAATCTGCCTGGTGACTGATGAGTGTGGTATGAACTAGAAAGATTTCAAGGAAAATAAATGAAACTAAGATACGGACATTTCAGTGACCAGTCCAAGCCTCGCTGAAGACAGGAGAAATCACCTTACGCTCCTTCAATTCTGCCATCCAGTGAAAGAAAGTGGGAAGCGTTTGCATTTCAAGACATTAAACTTTCTCAGCTATTATGCCTCCCACTCTACCCCACAAAGAATTAACTAAAAATATGCTGAAACTAGCAAAGCATTCAAATGAACACTCAAATGATCAGTCTTAGTTGGTTTACCAAAGTAAGATTGTGACTTTTTGATAGTTACAAAGAATGCCTTTATTAATAAGTTCGATTTTGAGGTAATATCTCTAAAGTCCCAGATATTTAGAGGGAAAACAATGTATTCAAACTCTTTACATATGATTGGAGCTTGCAAGGCTGATAGTAGAAAATCTTCACAGTTTGGAAACTAGATTTCTGGACCAACAGGACTGCCCACCCACTGTAGTATCATTTGTGCCAGAGGTGAAAAGAGCTCTTACAAGCATATAAGAAGGAACTTCAGATAGTGAAGTGCAAGACTGCCAACACAGCAAAGAGAAAGAGATGCTTTAGAGTTTTCAAAGACATAGTTAACTGAACGAAATCAATGCAATGACACCATAACCTTCGTCTTATAATCTGGAAACTAGCTTTCAAAAGACCAGATGAGCCTTATTTTCAACAGTCCCACATTCATTTCTTAATCTAATTCTTATTTATAGTTTTCTATTCATCATCCACCAGTTTGAGGACACAAGAACCTCCCTCAATAAGTATACATAAGGCTTATCTTTAAAGAAATTGAAAGAGTAAGATAAAATTGTTAAGAGACTGGTATCCCAGGCTTGCAATAAGGTAGAACACTGACCAAAGGATTCTCTGATACGTACATTGTGTAAAAAGCCAGTCTGAGACTTGGGTCGTGTCACAGCAGGAAGGTGTGGATGTTTTATGGACTGAGAGGCTGGAAGGCAGCCTGCAGAAAATAATAAGCTGCTGCGATGTAACAGCTCAAATGAGAAGTCACCCTCCAACGTGGTGCATCGTTTTACTGTCCTTTTGAAAGTCAACCAATCTTATATCTTGCAAACTGATTTTGCATTCCTTTTTCAGGTCTCTATAAAATCCCATCTGCAAATGCCTTTAAAGCTAGCTCTTTGTTGTCCAGTTGGTCTTTTATTAAGTTTAAAATTCTGGCTCAGACTAACAAGTTTAAGAAGTATGCTTTTGCAACAGCAAAACATAGGAACTGATAGCTAATAACTATATTTTAGTGAATTCCTCTAACCTATTCTAGAGATAGAACAGGATTATGCATATAAAATATATAAAGTAAGTTTGAATATAAAATGAGACATTAGCCACTATGCTGTAACGATTTTAGCCATTAAGCCAGGTCACTGTTTTTTTTTAAACCTCTGTGCTGGCAAAATAAGAGACAGAGGACACCTGCCTAGCAGTAGCAGATTGCCCAGTTGTAGGGTCTGTGAGTCATATTAGTTTACATTAGTTTTGCCCTTCCTAAGTCTGTTTAGGATACCCTCAAACATAACTTAAAAGCTAGAGAGTACAACTAGAACTCTGAGCACACATAAAAGGTTAAGATTCACAATAAAAAGAGAAAGGTTGATGTAACTAATCGTACACGCACGTACACACATTCACACATGCACACGCATGCTCCCACGTTCGCACATACCTTGAGGACTTCAACAAATCTTTCTAAACCTGGCACAGTACAATTGACTCATGAAACCTACTCCACGTAGATTGTATGACCTCTTTTATTCCTAGATTAAATCGTTTCCTCCTCTATTTCTCCATAGCTTTGTTTAAAGTGGATTTAATTTGCAATTTACTCTTCACATATCCATTTCTTTAGCTTGACTTGCTTGAACGCTCTGAGGCTCAGATTCAGGATAAATTCCCAAACAAAATCCTAAGGCAAATGTATTGGCTGTAGGCTTGGTGAACGAAACTTTTATTTTCTTTATGACAGTCTTTTAATGAGATGACATGCTAAGAAGAAACACCTAGGCAACCTGAATCTGCAACCTCGAAGCCACTTTCCAGACGGAAGAAGAGGCTGGCAGGGAAAAAAAGAAAGGAAAAACATATGCCTCTTGGGTACTCCCTTCCCCATAACTAACGATCTCTGTAGAACTTCAGTAACAGGAGAACCAGGAAGAACCAGGAGAGAAGCAGTAGAAAGCAGAACCAGGGCTTTGATTTGAGATCAGAATCTCTGATGTGAGGTCTTGGCGAATGACGAATGTCGTCTGAGGTGGGCACCTCCACGGCATTCGGAGGTTGGAAGAACCTAAGGAATCAGCGTATTCTCTTAGGAGGCAGATGGGAAAGGTAAAAGTATTTGCTTTCTTCCTAGAGATCTGAGATTCAGTAGATACCTTTTGATTCCAGGATTTATTTCAAAGTCACGAGCAGAACTGGAGAGAAAGAACAGTTGCTTAAGATGCTTATTCACAGCATGTGGTACAGGACTTCTAAGGACACTGTCCTTCATTACCTGTGTCGGGGACTTGGCACTGCTTTTCTCTCTCGGAGAAGGGAGGAGTTCTGGGCCTGTGCTTCCTTTCTTTGTGCTCTCCTTGCCCGTGGCTCCTCCCAAACACAGCCTCCTTGCAGTGAAGGCCTGCTTTCTGTGAGGACTTGGGTGAGAGTCGGTCATGGTGTCTGGACGGCTTTTCCCAATTCTGATCTCGATGGCTGCTGCTGGCTTCCCAGCCATCAAATTCGGAAGTCAGAAACACTTCACCACTGATCCTGGGAAGTGGGGGTCTCCGGGGCCTCTCATAACCAGGCCACTTCTTTTCATGTTGTTCAGTGTTAATTTGAGGCTCATCCCTCATTTTGGGCCGGCTACTAGCCGATGGAGAGTCCGCTAATGAACAACGCTCTTCCAACTCTTCTAAGTTCTCCAGGGGATATTCTGGCCTCTCCTTCCTCTGCTTCACAATCTTTCTATCATTTTGGAGTCCACGAGACCTTGAGAATCCAGAACCCAATTCCCTTGCCCTCCTTGACTGTGGCTGGTCTGAGTGGAAGTGGAGGGATGTGAAAAATAGAAATGCAGGTTAACTTACTGAAAAGCACGCACTGAGTATACGGGAAGAGCAGGGCCCGTGTTTAACATATTTTAAAATGGGGAAGACTACTTTTCCAACTTAAACTAAGAAGAGCAAATGGGCATTTACTGGAAAGGTCCATACATACACGAAGGTTTCTGGATACATAGTTAAAAGAGGGGAACAACTAAACTGAATTAAGTATGATAATTTGAATCTGAGAGAAGAGCTTGCTCATGATTACAGAAAACTAACGTAGTACTTTAATATTTGCCAATAACAAGAGTTAGTCATTAAATGTTCAATTCTGTTAGAGAGTTAATTTGAAACCAGCATAAGAAGAAAAGTGAGGGTGGAGGGAGTCTTCTAAAACAAAAAAACTAAGCTTTGGTACTCCAGTCAGACATCTTCAAATATTTTTATCGGAAATGACGAATCTCTATCAGAACGTTACCAGCTTCCACTAGGCTCAAAGAGTCAGTGATCCTCTACTTCTCCCCTTAGGGGGCCAGACCGAATGCTCTCAACCACACTGCAGTTCGTGTGGACGAGGATGAAGCAGAAAAGAATGAAATGAAGAAATAATCCTACTATCTTTCAGTGACTCTGTGCACAATCTTACCTGAAAACAGGCAGGAGGAAAATTTAAAAAAACGATGCCATAATGAAATACACAAAAAAATTCTTTTCAGAACTTTATGATATTAGTTTTTTGTATAAAAACACAGTATCTGCTAAAAAGTGCGAAAGTTTAATCAAACTTCAAAAAACAGAAAGAAGCTATTGACGACTGTGGGGAATTGATACAGTATTGACCAGCTACTTAAACGATGAGCGCATTCAGGGAACAATGGTTTGCAATGTCACTTCCAACGTTCCCACAGACAGCTGTTTGAGAGAAGTCTGCCTTGAAGGCCCAAACAAACAAACAGGGTTTTGTTTTCCATGTGGATTTTGTGAGGCTTTGACTGCTTTGTTGTTGTCTTAATTCTCTCTAAACTGTTAACAGATATTAGCAGTTTGACTTTAGGGAACTGTTTCAGGATGAGAACAGAAGCTGTCACTGTATTTTCAGAGTTGACTAAAAAAATACGTGTATTTCACACGGTGTGTTAACTGTAAACATGGGGCATGGGGAGGGGAAGACTAGAATAAGTTAAGGGAGTCCATCTGAATCCTTTAAAATTTTGTCCAGTTAAGGAATGGGACTCATGGTTTTTGAGATCAAGTTAGTTATCTGGCAAATATTTCCTCACAGCTAATACACATACATGTATACAAAAAAAGCATGTATGCATGTGTGTATATGTAGCTATATGCACATACACAATTTTATCTGCATGCCTCCATGTTTGTCTTACAAAATATGGTTTTTGTTTATAAATACATAATATTGTTATACACACAACACTGATATATGTATAAACAATAGTAGTTTAGTCTATGTCTTCATCAAAATTATATTATTTGATTTTTTCAATCATCGTACAAAGGATGTATTTTTAGAATTTCCATTTTACAGATAAAACTAAGGCTCATATTAGTGATAACTTCCTAAAATTATAGTTGTTTTAAAAAAGAGATGGAACTTGAGCCAAGGTTCTGAGTCTAAAGAACATGCCTGCAAAAAGTCCCTAAGATGCCTGAAACACAGGTAAACGGCTTTGAAAGAAAAACATGGAGCTTCTAATGAATCAGATAATTTAGTTACTATGAATCTGACAGATGTCTTAGATCACTTCAAATTTGTGAAAATCCACATATCATTGTAAAGATTAATTTATTAAAGTTTAAGTAACATAAAAGCTAGAAAGAGAATCCCTTCTGCAATGATATACCGTGATTATAATATAAGTAAGGCAAAAATCAGATTCCAATAAAGAGAAGTATGACTAAAGAATATTCCTTATGTGTTGGGAAAGGACCATTGCAAAGAATGTAAGGGCTGCTTTGTAAATAGGAGCTAAATTTACTGCAGATTCTGTGGAACTCAAACTTGGTCTAACTCAAATGCATATGAACAATTAAATAAAAAATAAAGTGCTTCTGTGCTTCTTCCTGCCTGCCTCTACTCACCTTCACTCCTGCCTGCACCTTTCCTTTAAAAAACAAAACAAAACAAAACAAAAAAAACTCCAGCATGGTACCCATGGGAGCAAGGACGTCACAGCATAAAAGACAGTCAGCCCGTCCACCGCTCGTGCCAGAAGCGCCGAGCCCCATGCGAGGTTATGCACCGCACCGACTGTAGTCAAACCCACACTAGTCCCACCGTCCACATACATGTTCCTTTCAAGGTGCTGATCAAAGGCAAACACCTACTTACCTATTTTTTCATAAAAAAAAAAAAATACAGAGAAGCAATGTCATTTAGTTTGCAAGGGTCTCTGGGATCACCGCCCTTCTCGTCTTAACTTTCTCGAAGCTGCCCTTGGGTTTTATTTACTTGGAATCCTAAGTACAGTCTCCCAGCTCAACTTCAGCAAATATCTGAATCTAGAGGAAATGTCTTCCCTTTGACAGATCTTTCAGAGGATGGAACCCAACCTGCAAATACTCATTTCCCAACACACTTTTAATGAAAGAGCCGTCACCGCAAATGCCACCACGCGCTGCGAGAACAGGAGGCAGAGAAGAGCAAGTGCCAAGAGATTTCTTTCTCTCAGAAAGTCTCTACATGGCAATTAAAAGCAAAGAAAGCATCGAGAGAATCTTAAAGTTTACTTTTATCAGCAGCAGATAAACCACTGACCTAGGTTTAAAGAACACGTAGCAGGGGCGGCTGGGGGTGGGGGTGCTTTCTTATCCAGCAACTGATGCACGTGTTCTTCTTCGTGCCACCGTGCTGTTTCAGTGCCTCCCAGACTTCCTCCAGATTAAGTCCAGAGACCCACCCACATTTGCCACACTCGGGTTATGTGTCTAGAATGCAAAACAGCACTCTAAATGGTTACGTGCAACAGAATGCACGTCCAATCTTACAAAACATGCTCATGTTTTAACACCCACGCAAATGGCTCTGGCCACGCAAACTCTGGACCGACAGTCGCTAGATTCTGACAGAATGCCAGGGCAACGCTAACTGGGCTCTGAAGTCACTTCCGGGACAAAACTGAGGGAGGCTGGGACTAAATGTACAGAAGGTCAAGTAGACATCGTTACCTCCGTCATCGTAATAGTAACTCTCTCCACAAGCCTTGGCTCCAGAGGAATCTGGAAAGTGTTTCTTTCTCCTTTTCTCTTCCTGTAATTCCTTTTCTTGCAAAAGACGAGCTATGTCCTGTAAATACAGAGAAAGGAAAACAGATGAGCAGAGAAACACAGCAGCACGACAGGTCATGGCTCGACTCTCCGCCACCAAGCTTCTGCACAATGGCCGCGCCTCTCCGGACTTTTCGGCACCGTTCTCCAGCTACCCACATGCCACGGCGATGACTCAGCAGGAGTGGCACACAGTCCACACGAGCAAGCCAGGCTGTGCATTCTAGTTAAGTGTCGAACTAAAATTCCAACCAGCAAAGTTCCCAATAGAAAAAGCAGGTAGAGCGAATACCACCAGCAAATACATGAATGTCTTAATCAGTATCAGTCTAGGAAACAATCAATAGTCCAACAAGAATATAAAATGTGAGGTGCTGCAGAGAGAGATGAGGTTAGAGAATAACACAAAGCTGGGTCACTGCCATTCAAAAGGTTATGAAGTTTAAACTGGAGAGTGACAGTGCTGTGAATCTGAAGAGACTTGTATGAAAGTCCCATAGAACAGTATAGAAAACGTATTCATCTGCACTCTTTAGAGCAAAGTTCCCTGGCTGTCGCCAGGTTCTTGATGATCATGTAGATATGACAACAATTCTCGCTGGTGCCAATGAAAACGCTCATGAGTGATTTGAGGTATTAACTTCTCTATGTTTATAATAATCTAAGGAGTGCTCAGGTGTTAATGACACATTTTGAAGCAAGAGTTACTATTCTTCTTTTTGCAGTTTTCCAAATAAATCAAAACGAAGACTAAACTAAGACTTCAAGGCAAAATTTAAAAAAGAAAATTCATCTGAGTGAATCAATTTCTTTTACATCAGTGAAGAAACAAGTTGGATGCTGAGGTTAGGTAAATTGATAATCATCTGTAAACTTATCTTTCAATGTTCATCTAAACAGCCTTACAAATATACAAAAATATCTACAGGTAGATCTGATCATTAATTTATGCAAAAGCTCATGCCTTAGTGCCAGGCATCTAAGCAAGCACTCACGAAATGCTGCATCTCAGAATGAGGCAAAGAACACACCCTACGCAACTCATGCATACTTTTCACACAGAGAAATCTACATTTATAATACTCTGATGGAAAGAGATCCCACAAATCTGAAAGAAGACACTCCAGAGATGCGGTAGAGACACTGGGAAAGAAATATTGACTACTGAAATGAATTTGTTTTGGCTTTATTCTTCATCTGTACTATGCCGAGTTTGAAATACTCAATATTAAAAGTTCAATGCCTGAATCCCAAATGCATAATTTCAATTTATCTGTGAATGCCACCAGATGCCAGTCCCCATTGCCAGGTTCATAAGATTTCTTACAAAGGAATATGTAAGTCAATCAGAGAAGTGGGACAGATAACTTGCTATCCCCCAACTAGGGCTTTTTAGGGTTTCCCAAATGCCTATCATTCTACTACAGAAATAAGAAGAATTTGCAAACGCTTCCCTGAATTGCCATGTTTTCTAAGCACCCAACACTATACAGTTTCCTAAGTGGTCTGTTTTAGAGGAAAATTATTTTACTACAATTAAGGAAAAATTGAAGGAAAATTACTGGGTTCAGTTGCCAACAAAAAATATTAAATTCCACTCCCGGAGTCTTGTAACTGCTTTCCTGCTATTGCACTCAGTCCTAGTGAATACACAGCATCAGCCACTTTCTTAGTGTGAAGAGCCAGGAGAGAAACAAAGCTGATGCCTCTCCTTTACTATGAATTTGTTAGTCAAAGGAAGAGCCTTTAGCCAAGTAGAAATCATATGCTCTTCTAGACTCGCAGATCTTTTCTCAATCAGCTTCCACTGGGTGAGAGGTAAGGCCAGCCAGGACTGAGGAGAGAAAGAAGAAAAGTCCAATGGAAAACCGTTGCTATATTTTAACTGTGGGTTATCCCACTTCAGCTCTCCTCCCTGCTTTCCAACATCACTGTACAATGAGATCAACGAGAGGCTTCAGTAAAGAGTTTCCCTGAAACAAAGGATGGTCAATTCTTAGTCACAAAGCCCAGACGGCGCCAAGTGACCTGGCATCAGCAGCCTCCTCGGTGCTCCGCTTCCTTCCTGTCAAGGGTTAGTCTAGAACTAGAACAGCATTTCCCAGACCCTGCTCCTGAGAACAAAGACCCATGGTCTCATATGGTTCTCAAAACAAAACCCCAAAAGACAGTCAATGGAAAACAAATGCTAGCTAACTTTTAAAATGTACTGAAGCATATTTAGAACTTAGTAACCCAGAAATTTCCAAACTTATTTTGAGACAAGTCGTCTTTTTTTAACAAAAAATATGAACCTCACAGAATTAGCATTCCACAAAATATACCTTGGGAAAACACATCTAAGAAAACCTGCAAACTCTCTGAAAGGCATTTTCAACTATATTTTTATCAAGCACATTAATCAAGCATACTGAGTGTGAGCTAACAGAAATAACTCTGATACACTGCAGACTTTCTGGTGACTACATTTATTGGAATAAGAATTTACCATTACTCCAATAAATGTATTTAATAATAAACGTACCATTCTTCTCTCCTTTTTCTGTTACCCAAGAGCAACCAACCCTGGAAAATGTGTTAACTATTAGCCTAAGAAAGGGCACAGCACACCCTAGACTGCTAGAGAAAGGTCGTTTTAATAAAAACATGATTTCCTCATCTCGTTCAGTGGAGCAAACATTGTGCTAGGAACCACAGAGAAACGAGGTGCATGACCAACACACCCACAGATGTCAGCGATGTGTCAGAGCACAGCGAGGACCTTGCGATAAGACATGGAGAGATGGTGCCCACGAGGGGCATCCATCCAAGCGCGTGTCAGGAAGTCCAGGGCTGCCCAGCACAGCTTTCTCAAGCAGATGACAAATTACTGAAATGTGGCAGTGATTTCTTTAGCATAGACGTATGGTTTATATGATTTATCAGGGCTACTTCTCCCTTAAAGTTTTCACCTCTGTCCTACAATGGTGGTGGGTTTCACAATGAGGAAATCTTGAGTATTAAAAAATCAAAAGCGACAGGAAAATGTGACTGCCAAATGAGTTTCAAAAAGCAGGCAGTTTCATTAGATTGCGAAATATCTTTTTATTAAATAGCAATTAACATATTCGTATCTAATTCAGTAGGAAACTCAAGCAGCGAGAGACCCAAATGGGTTACTAAGTAAGATCAGGAAAACAAGGCAATACCAATCCTACGAGTGTAAAATTAGCAATATAACTATGATAAGGAAAAAAAGCCTCCTGCTCTGTTTTCCCTTTCTGGTTACATATGCATCAATGCTTTTTTAAGTTCCAAAATATAGGAAAAACTATTAATCGCTGAAATGCAATGCTAGCTAGCTGAGGTATTCTCTAAATACTACCAGTTTAGAAATATTCTGAGAACATGAGATTCTAATTGCTTTAAGAATGTCATGAAAAAGTACCATGGTTCACCCTACATTTTTTATTTTTCATTCTCATCTATAATTTTAGCTGGTACCATAATTCAATTTAGATATATGGCCTAGGATGTGCCAACAATCATTAATAACCAAATAAATTCCAAGACTCTGCTTGGGTGACCCTTTCTTAATCAACTCCAGGTCACCACACAGTGACTGTCAGTCTAACTACCCCATGACTTCTTAAGACAATGGCTTCTCAGCTCAAGCAGATTATAAATTTCAAATGGAACCTGGTACCACCCTGGAGGTATTCTAACTTCACACTGTTGGGGCAGTTGATCAAGAGGGCTTCAGAGTAGATGAACTTTGCACGGCACATTTTGACAGAAACTAAAATAAGCTGTTACAGTCAGTCACAAACACAGCCGTCGAGTGCTTTGCCCATAACACACGAGTATTGTCTAGAACAGGTCTTCTTGCAGCAGTCAGGCCCCGTCACCACGGTGCTTGGCTGAGTCCGCACATCTGTCGCAACCTGCAGCTTCCCTGTCCCTTCTCTGGCTCCCCTCTCCTGCGAAGCTTTGTTTCCCGGCCACAATTAAAACCTGCTGCCGCTGCCATCGCTACCGCTGCTGCTGAGGCCACCACAGCCACCTTGGGTTCGTGGTTTGGCCTCCTCCACCAGAGGAGTCAGAGCTTCTGCCGCCAAAGTTTCCTCCTTTCACGGGTCCAAAATTTGATGATCAACTGTTGTAAGTGCCAAAGTCATTGTTAGCTTCCCCACCTCTAAAACTGCTTTCATCGTGACCAAATCCATTAGCGCCATCCCCACTGCCACCGTAGCCAACACATCACCGCGGCTGCCTCCAAAGCCACCTCGACCACTAAAACTGTCAATCCCACCAAAACCACCTCCACGAAGCACCACCGGTTTCCAGGGCCACTCCGACCACTGGCTGCACGAGGCACCGGCCAGCTCGTGCTTCGAGAGAACTCTCCTTACTTCACAGTTGTGGCCACTCAGTGTGGCGTTGCTGAATGCCAATCCTGTCTACAGAATCACGGTCATCAAAGGTGACAAAAGGTTCGTGTCACTGCTTCGATCAGTCATGATTTCAATCACTTCGATTTTCCTATACTCTTCAAAATAATCTCTTCGATGACGCTCATCTTCAGTGTCTTCTTTAATGCCACCCACAAAAATATTTTTCACAGTGAAGTGGGCACCAGGTCATTGAGAAGCGTCCCTAAAGACAGCCCTCTTTGGTCCCCAACTCTTCCTTCCACCTCGTGTGGCCTTGCATTCACAGCTGCATCCACCTCCTCCACGGTGACACAGGTGACCGACCCAGCGCCTCTGCAGCGCTGGGTGTTTGGATCCCTCATTACCACACAGTCGGTGAGTGTTTCCCATTGCTCACAATGAATCCTCAGATACTCATCAGTCATTTCAAAGCTCAAACCTCTGATGAGCTTCTGCAGCTGTTCCGGCTCTTGAGGAGACTCTGACTTAGACGTGAGGCAGTGAAGGACAGACTGACGATGCTCACTCAGCGACGGCCACCGGCCACTGGCAGAAACGAGTAGCCTAACGAACGTTTATCCATCTCTAGCTTAATTTTTTAATGTAAATTGGTTACTAAGTTTATCCCTCAACAGTTCATATTGTAAAAGGACTCAAATCTTTGGCCTAGTGCCACAGACTTTTCATAACACGGTTGGCCATGCTCATGTTTACTTGAGCAAAAAAGTATTTCCCTAAAATAGTTACATAGGCACATATATTTAGACATGAGTTCAAACACACATACATATATAGCTAGAGACAGACCCACACACCAGTTTCATTTAAGATGAACTAGGTCAAATAAACTAGAGAGACATTCTTTGGCTTTATTAAGCAACAATGACTAATGCTTGTGTTGTGACCAAAGAAAAGGATCCCAGTGGATTGTCCAAACACTATTAATCACAAGCACTTCCAGGCCAACATTCCCTAAGGTCACAAAGCCCTTCAACAGGGATCCTAGACAGACATGCAACCACTAAATTCAAGGGTTTAAAAAAATATAAGGAAGGAAGGAAGGAAAGAAAGGAGGGAGAGGAAGGGAGGCCACAATGCGGTGAGGAAACAAAAGATTCTTATTACCTCTTTCCTTGTCCCTCCCTCCCTCCCTTTCTTTTTAGACTTTTCTACATCTGTCTCCCAACATGGAAATGTTACTTTTCTAACATCTGTGCTTTGTTTAAAATCACAATTAAAATGATACTGTTAGAAAGCCAGAAATGTAATTCATCCACACAAAGTTGTGTAACTCTTTCTCATGTACAATGTTTTTATATTTAAAAAAAAAGTCTGTAGAGGAGGAAATTTCCTTTTTCTACATCTGGTTGTTTGGAGGGAGGGTTATTAAACTACCCAAGAGAGTTGACCCTAAAAATCCCTAAAAGAGATTTGGGTGAAAATCCCAGAGAGAGATTTTCATAACCCTGCTCTTGAATAAAAACTTACTAACCAAGACGACTCTACAGGAAGCAGAAAACCTTGGAGAAAGAAAAGGAAAGAAAATGAATCAGGGCAGTTCACGTGTGACAGGGAACACTCTTACATGAGCTGGCTGCCTCGGTCTCCTATAAGAGTCCCTAAACGGAAATAAACAGCCATCACCCTGCATCCTTCCACGACAGTTTTACCAATGCGAATTTTATTCATTTAACAACAACACATTAGTCAGCTGCGAGTCACATTTTCTCCAATGAAAGAACACCCCAACAAGGCAGCCGTGTTCTATTCTAAGGCACCAGTTGAGAAGTGAAGAGACTGGAACCTTCAAAGGCCAGTCTCACTGAATCTCTACAACTGTATTTTTCCTTTATTCTCTCCTGCCATAGGGAAGGTGGAATGTTATGGTGAAATTGTCGTGGAAGGCTTATAAAGGCAAGTAAATTCTGGAAGATCCCCTCAAATCACACCAAATTGGAAAAAATTTAAGCCTGCTGACTTTCCCCACACTCACATTTAGTATCTCTTGCTCTCTCTATAAATCAGTTGTCAGAGAGGGCGGGTTGGTGGGGAAAAAACCTGGCAAGCAGTAAGGAAAGAGCAATAATGCATTATCCTAACATGTACCAGAGGCCCCACATGATCTCATTTGAACCTCACAGCAGTTCTTCGGGTGTGCACAATTAGCAAGAGGGCTCCAATTTAGAGCCTGAGGCTCGGTCACCGCCAAAGACAAAAAAAGTTCAAGCCCCAGTGGTCCCCTGCGGAGGTTCCATGTTTCATGCTGTTACAGTGCATCTAAGGCAGAAGCACTCAATCAAGAGACTTAACTATACAGACACTTCTTCTTACAGATTAGTCACTTCTTCAAGACTTAAGTTTTGTCTGAAAAACAGTTAATCACTACACGCTGCTTAGTTTACGGCATGTTACCATGAGATAATTTATTCTGATTGCTATTTTGACATGATGTGCCTAAAATAAGGTGTTTATGTTTCTTTCTAGCCTGTTTTTCCCTGAATGAGGGAAATAAAAATCAGAGGACACTGGTAGCATTTATAAGAAGCCCGTTTCATTGCTGCTACTTCTGAAATAGAAGCTTTCCTGTCTATAAAGCATAATCACTTCTTTCAGTTCCCAGCTTCACCCCAAAGCAAAGTCTTGACTACAGAGAGGCAACACTTCCTGCAGGAAGAAAGAGCCCCTGTGCTGCTAAAAGGAAGGGTCAAAAATAAGTCTTATTTGTAGTTCTGATTATCACATAATCATGGCTTGTTTCTTCACGAAGCTGCGAACTCACGCATGCCAACGTCTCAGCCGCCTGGCACTGAACACGGTCCTCTAGGAACAGGGATGCTCAGTGAGCCGCAGGGCACTGGGCGAGCTGACTGTGATCCTGACCGTATCCACTTACAGGTGCACGTGTGGCGACCTGCCCAGGACAGTCCCAGTTTCGGGAGTAGTCGGAGTGCTCCCCTGAGCCTTCAAAGGTGTTTCTGAGCATGTAATACATGATATCGTCATCCTATTATTAAAAACGCTAAATTATTTTCTTCCCTGTTATGGCCAAGAACAGCACAGTAGGTATGAAATAAAAGCAAACAGTTGATGCAAACGGAAGAGGCGTTTTTTTTGTATGAAATCTGAAAACAGAACACAAACACACATAATAATTAAATGCAAATTCAAATATAAACCAAGCACTAACTTCTAGTCATGTTCGGCCTTAAAAACTATCATTTTAAAAAACATGAAGAAATAAATAGATTCGTTCTTGTGACAGGAGGATGTCACGGGACAGTGCACAACCAGAGTGACAGCAAGGACAGTTCCCGGCCCGGCACCGAGACTCCGACTCGGGCGATACTCAAGGGGTGCTCTCTATAGCTGCACAGAGACGTAAACAGTTCCCCCTAAAACTCACTTCTGCCAAGAGCCGCGGAACATGACCTTGAACATGATTTGGAAATGGGATCTTTCGCATGTAATTAGTTAGCAGGCGATGATACCGGACTGGGGTGGGTTCTCAACTCAGTAACTGGCACCCCACGAGAAATCAAGAAGACACAAAGACACATGGAAGAAGGTCATGTGACAACGCAGCGCGAGACCGAAGAGGCAGCTACAAACCAAGGACGCCAGACCGCCAGGAGCCACTAGAGACCACAGAGGGAAAGAAAGGTCTTTCCCAACAGGTAGCGCGGCCCGACCAACACACTGACTTCGAATTTCCAGCCTCCGGAATGGTGAGAAAGTAAAATTCTGTTGTTTTCAGTTTCCAATTATGTGAAATTCCAGCTGTCCTAAGAAACAACTTCACATCTTATGACAATTAAACATCATCATCTTTTAAGACTTCACCAACACAGAGTCCTCCGCGGAAGGCAGCACTAAATTATGCGACCGAAAGAGGAGCGTTCTCCTGTGAATCCATCAACTCTCCACCGAGCCTACAAAAAAATACACAAAACTGCTCAGAGCTGAGCAGTCCATCCTCCGAGGGGTGGAAAGGGTCACTGAGACATACCTCGTCTTTCTTCTCCTGCACACGCCGTTTCTCTGCCTCAATCACCAGCTTCTCCTGGATCTCCTGGGCAATTTCACAGTCCTGCTGCTCGCTGGAAACAAAAGGTGAAGCCAGTGTGCATAAAGGAAGTAAGGACTGATTTTCCTAAAATCGCAATTCGCTGGATACTCATGAACCGGTGTATATTTTTATCCCCGTACTCGGAATAATGATAGAAAGATGTTGATTTGTCACATCTCACAACTGAAAAACTGAGGACTGAGTGAAATCACTTCCTTAAGATCACAGAGAAATTAATGGTAGAACCAGAATCTGGTGCCCAGATACTACAATAGAAAGTTCCATGCCTATCAACTCTCCCTATGGGGCCATGCTACAGAGGCAAGTTTTCTCAAAATTTTGCAATGGAGATGCAAACTATGAGATTAATAATCAAACACATACAGGGAACACAGCAAAAAATTAGGAGTTGAAAGGTCAATTATATTACAGTCATATAGAGGTAGTAGCGAGACTTTCGAAAAAGTTTTAATTTAGCTTTTTCAGTTTAAATAATGAATACTTAAAATTATCTTAAAAAGGGAGAAAAATCAATGTATTTTTACCAACTGTAGTTCCAGTAAAAACCTCAGATGCCAGTTTAGTTAATCCTCTGGCCACTAGAAAAAACAAATGCTGTAATTCTGCTAGTTTTGCTTTGTTTTGGCATTCATGCAATCAACAGATTTAAACACCACCTGTTATGGCCTAGCACTATGCTTAAGACTGAGACACAAAAATGAATCCATCTTTTCACCCTGCATTCAGAGACTCACATTATTTTCTGGTGAGATAAAAATAAGGCAAGTAATTGTCATGGGACAAACAGATTTTACTTTTTTTTTTTTTTTTTTTTTTATAAATAGAGGAAAGGTACAGGCAGGAACAAAGGCAGAGAGAAGTAAAGGAAGACAGAGAAAGAAAGGAGGAAGAAGCATTATCATTCATTTTACTTAGTTATTTAGTTCCTCACCTTCGCTGTTCCCACTGGCCCTAGACATGATCCCAGGACCTCAGGATGTATGCGGACTGTGTCCAACCCTACTCTACCATGGCACATCAAAAAACAGAATTTTAAATAGTGCTTCTAAAACAGGAATTTCAACAGAAAAGGGTTTAGATTTCTCTAAGATGACTATAAAATGTGCTCCTTAGGAGCACAAGTCTTCTGACTGCAGGTTTCAATAAAAGTCAAAGAGCAGTTTAAAATTCTGAAGAGCTAACATTTACAAAGTGACTAAGATGTACAGTACAGAAAATAAAAACATGAACTTTAAGCTGAGCTTAGTTATTGCAAATCATATTTTCAAGAAGGACCAGTTTTAGTTCACTCAGCAATCACATAGAATCTTGAGGAAGCAAAAGAAAAAAAAAAATCACTCAATATTGGTAAGCTTACTGGACAGGAGTCCCAGGATCCAGTCAGAGTGAAAGATTCTAGTTTATTAAAATCTACAACATTACACCCTTCCCATGAATTTCAGTTTCCAGTGTGTAAAAAAAAATGAAAAACTTCCTTTTATCTTACATATTTCAGCCAGGAAAACATTCGAACCACTGAAGACACAGACAGAAATATAATACCTGATTCTTGTCTCATTTAGGATCAATCACCCACCATTTCCAATTCCTGATTTACATTTTACAATGGTTTCTCTGAATAATCTCAGAACAACCACAGGATACTATCATTATCCTAATTTCGGATCTTAAACTTCTGCACCAGCCTCCAAATGGCCTTTCTAAAAACCACTGTGAATAACGTAAAAGGAAATAATTTAGAACTCGAATACTGTAGTTCTGCTTCTCTTCTTAACGACGAATCCTCCATGTGTCTCAATCTGTCTCTTGCTCTCTCTGACTCGTTAACACTGCCCTCACTTCGGACTTCATCATCTCCCTCCTCCTGGCTCTCTATGATCCACCGCCATCTATTCGCGCCTCATCAAACCTAAATGCTCAATCTCCTCCAATCCTTTCCCTACCAGCCCCCAGAGTAGGTCCCAAAGACAATCTAAAACATCTCCAATGGTTCTTTGTTCTTTGTAACCTGAACGCTAAAAAACTTAAATGCCTTATCATAACGCATATGACCTTTTGGTCCCACTTTTAACTACTTTTCTGACTTCATCTCCTCTTTGTGCCCCTAATCACTCTCCACTCCAGCAATACTGAACAAACATCTTACAGTTCCCATGAGATGCCAGGTCCTTTACCTCATGTGTGCTGACTCCCTCTATCTTGGAAGAATGGGTTGCCTCAACTACCACTGAAAACTCATCAACCATCAAAAGTCAGATTAAATACATCACCCATGTTAGGATGAGCCTGGGCCCTCAGTCTCTCCTCTATTTATAAGCAAGAAATTTACTAGTGAATTCCCTGTGCCTTGTGTATGTATCTCTAGATCTTTACGGCTCAGAGTTTATTTCCTGAGGCTCTCAGAGTCAATGGTTATGTTTTATTCATACCTGTGGTCTACAAAACCTTGATGGTGTCACACTTAGCAAGTATCAATAAAACTATTTTTTTTAATGAGGAAACTGAGTCAAATGATGAATAAAGTCCTCTGTATAAACAGTAGAAGAAAAACAAACCCTTTCTCAAAACCAGCAAAAACAATAGGCTTTTTTTTTTTCCCCCCAATTTGGACATAAAAACTAATGTAAATTCAGGGGTCACTTTACTGCTCCCTTTACCCATTCCCCCACAAAACAGTATCTCATGGTTAAACCCACCATTAGAAACTGAGGTATAAGAAGTATTCTCCGAAGCGATGTGTCCTGTGAGCTTTAAAATACTCACAAAAGAGTCAAGTCATTCTGCCAAAGGAGACCTTATCTATGGTGGTTCCAACAAGGTCATTACTAGAAGAGGAGACTGAGAAAGAACTTTTGACAGACAGACACTGATGTTTAAAAGAGAGCCATGTGTACATTTTGAGCTTTCCAGAAGATTCTGCCTCCAGAAAAGTAGGGCTCAAGGAAGCTAAGAGCGGTAAATGCAGTTAGGAAATCGTAAAGGAACCAAGACAACACAGAAAGTTCTTTGACATCCAGTATTGCACTGGTTCCTCCAGCGTCTGGGGCAGAGGAGAAATGCTACTGCCCCCACGTGACTGGTAAGAAACATCGACTCAGGGAGGTGAACCCAGGGGCTCCAAGTTACATGGCTGAAGTGCAGGAGCTCACGCCAAAATCCACAGGTCCCCAAAGCTAGCACAGCAGTCCAAACAAAGAAAAATCTTCCCATCAAGACCATGGGGCAACCAGCAGAGGCTCTGCTACCTCACAGGGGCCGACGAGCCCCTCTCCAGCCCTGGCTGCAGCCCCACAGCGCAGCGCGGGCCCCCACTCCCCAGTGCTCACAGGTCTTTGTAGCGCTTCTGGAGCTGAGCCTGGGCCCTCAGATCCTCCTCCTGCAGCTGCCTGGCCACCTGGAGATCATGCTGGACCAAACGGCTCCGCTGAACGTTCGACGCCAAGTGATGCTCGACTGGACAGAAGATTGAGAGAGGAGTTACAAGGCTGCTCTGTTCATCGAAGCCCTCAGAATACAACTCCGAAGAGCTTCTCCACTAAAGGAGCTTCACTGTCATCGATTCGCTTCAGGTTCTCAACAATGCTCTGTAGTTAACTGCACAGAACTGCATTCTTCCCACCATCCCATTAAGTAAAAACAGGATGAGAAAGGCTAAGCAATGTGCCTGCTCATCGAGACTTCCACACCAGTATTCTGAAGCCCGGGCCAGTGCTCTCCCAGCTTCACAAGGTGCCATGCATTTCACAATCCGAATCTTCACATGGACGCGCGCGATAGGATGCACACATTACGTACTCATCTACAGCTACTGCTGCCAACGCATACAAACTTAGATGTACTTTCCATAATTACTAAAATATTCAGAAAAGTCCACACGCAGACACCCCCAACTCCAGGCTAAGGAACACACTGCCAGCCCAGCTCTATGCCCTCCAGGCACCCGGGGGACCTGCCTCCCTCCCGCAGCACTAAGGCCCCAGGGAGGGCACTAGCTGCTCTTTTCTCATCCCTGGCAGCTGTTAAAATACTCGGATGTTCACTCTCCATCCAAAACCTCGAGCTGCCACTGAAAACTAAAGGCAGAAGCTGGAAGGAAGGCCACTACTCACTCTCTTGCTCCTGCAGGCTGTGGGCCAGGGTGTGGTCCTCCAGAACAGCGAAGTCCCGACACACTGCAGGGAGGAGGAAAGAAAAGCAAAAGGGACACCAGTTAGCAGCATTTTAACACAAACAGAAATAGGATGAGCCACTTTCTAACCCACCATGAACAAAACAGTGGCTGGCTAGTATAAAGTCTTGAGTCACAAAAACCCACACAGTACCTCCTCCATACCAAGCACAGGGTGTCACCAAATCCAGGTTAGCTCTCGACCAGTGGAAAGATATAAACCAGAACCTAAAGGTCCAGGAATCCCAATCCACTGCAGTCCACAAAGGATCACACTAATGAAATAATCAAAGAAACTAGAATATTTTGCACACTGCAGCGGAAAGGAAGTTGACTTCTTGGTGTTCAAGGGTATCAAAAGCAATTAGCCTGTACGCCTGTCTCTCCCGATGCCTTAAGGAAAACCACACCTGGCTTAGTCCCTTGGGGAGGAACAGCTCTCTAAAGGATAATCTGATTATTTAATGGGTTCGCACCCTCAGATTTAAATTACAGCTGGCTCCCTACTAAATGTAGAGCTGCCAACAAACCAACCAACCAAAAAAAAAAGGAGGTGGGGACTTACAGAGTCTGCTAACTTTGCTCATCTGGAGACCCAGGTAAGAGCATTCACTGACCTATTTTTTTAGAAAACTGAAAGAGAGAGCTTCCATTCTAAACCAAACTGCAATTTAAACTCGTTTCTTAAAATATATACACAAAACAACACATAAATGATTCTTACCATGAAAAGTCTCGCTTTAAGAATATGCAGCTTAAATAATAGGTTCCTACTCTGTTCCAAACATGTAAGTCACGTTAAAAAGGAAAATTCTCTGAAGTCTCACACTACTGCAATGTGTTGGAATCATGAAACTGTCCCCTAAGGTTTACGAGAAGTTATAGTTTGTCCTGCCGCTTTAGGGTTGCCTGTGAGGACATTTAACTGCAACAAAATGAAAAAATACTCTTTTGTCACTATTAACACGTATTTATGTTCACATACATTCACAGGCCTGTCTCACACTGAGAAATAATACAACAAACAAATGAGCAGATCTTGAAGACCAAGAATAGACTCTGAAATGGTTTTACGACGGAGCAGTCATTTCTGTCCAAGAATCATATTAAACTGAGTGTGACCTGCTTACTCCTTGCTGAAATGCTACTGCAAAACCAATAATTCCAATGAAGCACCCTGTTCTTTAATGTCAGATAAATTTTCAGCAAATTCTAACAACCTGTGGCACCAGGTCCTAGTTACCCTGAATCTCACAGACAATTTTTAAGATGGGATTCTTTACCTCATTTAACAAGTGAGAAAATGAGGGCCAGAAGAAAGGACTGATTAAGATTCTACACGGTTTCTTGGTGACAGAATTGGGAATCAGTCTCTGAGCCAGTTAGAGCTCTTTCCTCTCCAACCACCATGACAGCACCACCCCCGCCCCACCAATTCCAGGTAACCCCGGTCAGCAGACGGAAGGGAGGTAGCCTACACTGACCGATGAGAATGTACACTAAGAACACTTCTAATATTAATTCATTAAATGGTTAAGACATGTATGGAATTGAGTCACAGAAGATACTCTAAATGAATTATTCACAACAAATGTAATCAAATCTCATGCAAAAGAATATTATTTTAACACATGGTCTTATGTGAAGCACTTGTATTTTGCTACAAGGTCTTAGGCTTACACAGTAAAGTCAATATTAATTTTAGATTAATCAAGATTAAATTTTTTTATTAACCCTAACCTTTTTCGAATCTACGGGTGACAACTTATTACTAGATCGTGAAATCGATTTACTAAGTCTGGGGCAAGCATTTAAAAGTGAATAGGCTAAAAAACGGAGTATAGTACAAGAAATCCCAGTCTGGAGAAACTGTCAGCTTTACATACATACATGTGTGTAATTGCTAAGTCACAATGTAATTCGGTAGATCTTTCATTAGGTTATGGTCAAAAAGGTTTAAAAGTTAGCGCACAAAACTATGCGAAAACAATTTAATTCACATACTTTTAATATGTCTATGTACCATTAAAACAACAATGTTCATGAATAAATACGCCTGCAGTAAAGCAGGTGTTTTAATACCAGCGCTTCAGCAGACGGGTCCGGCCAGTGGGAAGCAACAGGCTAGGCTCCACAAACTGGGAAAAGGTGAAAGGATTTTATTTAACACTAGCAGAAACCAGCAGAGTGGTCTCCAAAGACTGGCGCCTGAACAGGAGTAAGTCACAGATTTTACAGGCAGGGGTTTCCGGGGTGGGCTGCAGTGAGGTGGAGGCGGGTCTCTGGAATTTTTCCATTACTGGTCTCTGTTTAGTAGGATCAGGCCAGGTCTGTTGGTGGATAAACAGAAGTCATTTACAGCTTGGGGCTTGGGCTGGTGAGATAGTAAGTTCAGTGGAGGCTTATTTCCTCCTCACTGGCCCTGATACTACCTGAATTTAGAATATAGTTACCTCGAGAGAGAGAAGCAAGGAACAGGAGCACATTACCTAATGCATTGCTTAATAAAAAGAGATCAGACAAAATGTTAACATCTATCAAATTTGGGTGGTAGGTTCCCGGGTTTCTCTATTTCTGGTGTTTTTTTGTAATGTTTCCAATATGTTATAAATGTGTTATAAATTCCATAATTAAATCATTTTAATCCATGTCTTTTATTCCATCAACAGCATATATTATCGCTAAACCATAAATACAGAGACATGTTTGACACATCTTATACGTGCGAGGAATTTCTGACCCTGACTCTTACAGCAGGAGTGAAATTAGAACTCACAAATCACAGGGAGGACCACAATTAGAAGAAAATCGAGAAGACGGTCAGTGTACAAAGATGACACATACTCATCATCAGTACAGTGATTTAGCATTTTAGAGTTTAAAAAGAACTTTCAAAAATATAATCTCATTCATACCAAAATACATGCTAAGTACTTACGCTTAATCCACAATTTCTTCTGCATCCACTCTAGTCACTTTTAAGATCTGCCTCTGCGTTTCAGAATCATTCCCCCCAAAACTATTCAGAGACTTTTTCCACAATGCCCAACAGGTTTTGTTCAACACGCGTCACCTTGATATGGGGGTTAAAGATCCTGTGTTCTCAAGAAAAGCTGTTACCCTTACCACACTTAGTTAGATATGGACTCATCATCTCCAGAAACAACTTGCTTTTTTAATCAGAGAGACCGATCTTAAGACAAAGCAGACATCTAGAGGCAAAGGTTTGTCATATGAAGTCCTCCCCTCATGTGAAGACCTCCGCCGCTCTCCATGATACCCCCTTTCCCATTCCTCAACACAAGGTATGTCTTCTCTCTTTCCTATTTACATTAGAACTTACAGCCATGTCAATTCTCTACACATATGTCATTAAATTTGTCTTTTCTCCTACTAATCCTGTGGATGCTAATTTGTTTGCTTGAAGAGCCTTAGAAGAACCTCAGCAGGATGGGGGAGGGGATTTCCCCCCACTCCTACACTATTTTTGGCATCCCTATTCTAATGCAAGCTAGAAAATAATCACACATCCAGCCACCTTTGTAAATCAGCGACCAGACTGGGTATTACATACATATGTACACATGTATGTATATATTCATATGTACACATGCATACACATATGTCCACATAATATATTCATCCATTTGAAAAGATGATTTTCATTCATCTAGGAATGACCTTAAATAAGATGCAGAATCTGCATTTATTCAACAGACATTTATATTCTGGTATAATGTGTGTATTATTCTGTTTTTGTGTAAATGCTCTTGATGGAATATACACTGATTGCTTTAAGAGCAGGGATAAGGCTTGTTTTCCACTGTTGCAAACACATAAAAATATCATCCACGAATGAGGGAGGGTTCCAGACACATATTTTTCCTTGAAAGGTTTGGTCATTCTGGACAAACACAAGTGACACTGAGATCGTGTTTTTTAAATTACAATACACTTCCCCCATGTACTCCTTCTGAGGATAAAGTCTTTATCAATGTCCTTATTTTTATTTTACTTATAAGGAATTTAAGGCTCAGAGAAATAAAGCGGCTTGACCAAGATAACCCAAGAAACAAACAAATGAACTAGAACCAAACTGAGTTCTCTGGCCCCCAAATACTTCTGCTCAAAGAAATCCTAAAAGAAACAGTGTCTATTTCAATACACATAGGAGGGAAAAAGGAGTGATATTATTAAGTACTAATTAAAATAGTACAAATACTCATTAGGTCCTTTGAAATTGAGCATGAAATAAAATGTATGTAAGGGTGGTACCTGTGTTCAAAAGGTGGGTTTCAGATACCAAAGGAGAGCAGTAATAAATGGGACATAGTTTATTTACTTTGTCTTACTCTCTCCCAAGAATAAGCCTCTATAGCAATCAGAGTCTACCTGTGTTTCTTCCTAAAATATAAGGGCACTAAAAATTGTCTTTCATTTGCTTTTTGTTTCATAGGTGACCTGCAAGGAAAATACTAGGAACTGACTGTAGTAGGAAATTCTAAAATAAATCTCCGTTTGTGATCTTACCCCATCGCCTCAACTCTGGATCCAACATCAACGAGTTGAAATGAAACTATCAATATATGTTAAAGATAGTTTGAACTAAAAAATAACATATGTATAAACACCTATGCCTTTGTTTGCTGTGCCTCAAAAGAAATGCCTCATTAATCTATCAAAGAAGTCTCTTCTCTTTATTTTAAGCTCGAGTTAAAATGCCTAAGTAGAAGAGAAACGGGACACAGAGAAACACTGATCTCATCCTAATACCAAATCTATACTTTTAGCACCACCAAAGTTTATATGTAAACACCTTCCTCAACATACAATGGGGTTTGTCCCTCTAAACCCACTGTAAGCTGAAAAACACCATAAGTCAAATCTGCATTTAATACACCAAGCTCATGGAACATCACCACTCAGTCAGTCTATCTTTTAAGAGTGCTCAGAATGCTTACATCAGCCTATAGTTAAGCAACATCATCTAATACAAAGCCTATTTTATAATGAAATACCGAATATCTCACCCAATTGACTGAATACTGCATTGAAAATGAAGAGCAAACGGTTGTGTGGGCTCTCACCATTAACGTGCACAGCTGAAAACACACTGGGCCTGAAGGGTGTTTGAGGCACTGAGCTAAATTCACTGTTGGATGATGGACATGCTACGTCACCAATCACACCATAGAAATTGGTTGTTTACTCTGGTGATTGCACGGTTGACAGCCACCATGAAAGAGCACCGTACAGCACTTACTAATGAACACATAGTTTATTCACCAATGTCAAGCACGAAAGTTGTAAGTCAAACTATCAGAAGCTGAGGACCATCTTATGGGGTGGAAATGACATCCTCACCGCCACCACCACTAATACCAATACCAAAACCCATCCCAAGATCCACCTCCATGACCATCAGTGGTGAGGGCGACAACTTAGGCATCTTTTAGAGATGCTGCTCAGCTATGAACCACGTACACTGTCCTAAACCATTAGCCCCAGTGATGACCCCCAAACAAGCAAATACAGCCTTGAATATGTAGGATCACTCTCCTCCCAAAAAATGTTCAGATAAGACTTTTCCCAAGCTGTCCACAGCAGGCCTGGTCTAACACATGTCACCTTGACATGTAGAACTAAGGATGGTCCTGCAGGACTTGAGAGAAATTGTTAGCAACACCTTCAAGATAAAGACTAGCTAGCTAGACAGAGGGTCATCGCCAGAAATAACCTATTTACCAGAGAAACCCATCTTAAGGCAGAGCAAACACCCAGAGGCAAGGTTTTGTCATATGACATCAGGCCCTCACTCAAAAACCCGTCCTCTCTCCTTGCCACCCCAGGCCCCTAACCCACTCCCACTCAAGACGCATGTGCTCAGTCTGTCTCGCTCACTTTAGAATTTACAGCTAGGTAAACTTTCCACATGCATATAACTAAATCAGTCTTTTTCTTCTCCCAAACCTGCCTGGTACCGTTTCCTGGCCCAGCCTGAGAAGAATCTCAAAGGGATGGGGAATTTTCCTAGCGCCTCAACAAGTTGATGGTGGTTACTCTTGACAACTGAAAGTGTCCTCTTTCTGACAGAAGGTTGAGAACAAAGAATGATAACTAAGTAAAACTTGAGAAATTAGATTACTAGAGAAAGAAAGATAACTGAAACTTTTGATTTTTCTCTGACTTTTAGTGTTCTGAAATTTCCATCTTGCTGATATGAAGACCCAAGGTGGCTGATGCTAAAAAAATAAATAAATAGGCCTCCTGCTCATTTACTTCGTTCCAATCAAACTGGTCAATAGCGGGGCTACTCTTTTGTTCAAGTCTCCCAATCTCATGTTCCGGCCAGTATGCCATGGTTACTCCATCAGTCTGAGAGAGAAAATCAGAGCAGAGATCCAAATATAACTGAATCATATCTCACACATGCCTAGAAAATCTACCTATTCTTTTTTTGTTTCAATGCTCTGATAAAATGTAGAAAATATAATGTCATAGCACTAATTCTAATTACTTTTGTTCATGTTTCCTCAGTAGACATTCAAGACCCTGACAGGAAGAAAACAATCACAAGAATCATTTTCTCTCTAACACTGAGGCCAAGGCTTGACATAGAGATTCAAAAAAAAAAGAAAAACTTGTGAAAAGGAAGAGCTCCTGAGATTTAAAAAAAAAATGACTGGTATAAATGATGTACCATGAAACACTTCATTTCCTGGATCCTCCAGCTCATCTGAAACATGGTGGGGAGCACATGTCTGCCCACATCACCTTAAATGACAGTGAAGGTGTGCTTCCATCACCCCAACTGTAACTGTATTAAAATGGCAAGGTGAATTACTTGTTAAGAATCCTAGAATACTAGACAGGTGATACGCTCAGACAGGTGAGCAACTGCTGGTCCCCTGAGACCACAAATGAATCCATCACTCAATTCAGGAAGAAATGAAGGCTCTGAGAACTGGATTCACATGATCACAGAGGTCAGAAAGGAGCACCGCGGACATGAGGGCCCGGGACTATGAACAAATGGGTGTCTCCATGAGAACATGCAGGTTGTAAATGACCTAATGGGGAGTCTAAGATCTGTGTGGCATCCTGAAGCACAAAACCCGAAGTGTGCTGAGGAGATGGCAGCAATTTTCAGAATCTGGACTCCTGTGTCATTTGGTTGGGGAAACTGTCTCGTGTCCTCAGGAGTCCTCTGTCCTCTAGGTGTGTGCTCCCAAACAGTTCTGCAAATTAGAAAATGTTAATAAATGAAGTGTAAGATGAATAACAAGTCAAGACTAACAGACAAAATAAAAACAAACGAACAGGCCTGAGGTGGATGGGGAGGACTATGGGAACTCTTAGTCACAGAGAAACACTTGCAAGATTAATTATCCTGCCATAATTGTCACAGAAAGGTAGAAAGCTACTCTTTACATAAAAAGTTCCACCAAATATCTGACCTACTAAGTCACCATCTATCTCAGAGTGACAATTCGCTTTTTAAGAGTATTGATCCAAAGAGACATCTCCAAGAATAATAAAGGCCCTGGATGATAGGTTGGGTTCTCAAGTTATTTCAAGTATTTCTAAATTTCAGTCCCTTTTTGTAAAATGGAATTAATTCATCATCTTCTTACAACTCTAGACACGGATTATGAGCAAGGGTTTTAGTAGTGGTTCTCAGAAAGGGTTTTAGTAGTTGTCGAGCCCAGTCTCATCCTGCTTAAATAACTATCTCAACTCCTCTTAAATATTTCAGTCAAAGCAAAACCGCTTCCTTTCAAAACAGCCTTCAGAAAGCTATAGGCAAAATGATCTTTCGAAGGACACAATCTACCAATTTAGAGCTCACCCATGAGCCCCAGTTCCAGCCTCGGGGCTCTAACATGCCCTCGAATGTGGGTGGGTGTTCTGTATAAACTAGGAACGCTCTGCTGTGCTGTTTTGTACACCGACAGAGGACATGACGTATAAGCTGCACACAGGTCACTCCTACAGGTACTTCCCGTAATACGCGCAGAGCCCAAACCTGACCTTGTGAGCCTCCCTACAAGGTACTCTGACTCTAGCTGAACACTTAACTTTTCAACTTAAATTTTATTTAGAAAATAAATCCTAGAAAGGATAATTAGCAAAATCCTAACAATGACTATGTACTATAGGATTACAGAGTAGCTCACTTTCCTTTGTAAACCTTTCTATAGTTGTATGTACCATGCAGGGGAATCTTATCATTTGTAGTTTCATAATTTTAAGATATGTTTTCACCTAATTTTAAAAATCTTATTAGTGACACAACAAATATTTACTAGGAAATAAAATAAGCTGTAGTTGCACTGTTTTCTTGAGTCCATTTAGTTCTACTAGTTCCTTAAGGTTACAGAATGAAAGTCTGCTAACAAAAAAAGTCTACCTAAGGTCCCAAATTCACATTTGAGCTTCCTGGATGATCAAAGTAAGGAGGGAAATAGGATAAGCAGCTCAGTTCTCAGTATCATGAAGAAGAAATAACACCAGCTCTTCACCGGAGAGAAATGTTTTACTAGCAAAAAACATAGTATTAAATTCCGTTATCAAGTGGGAACTTAAATAGGAAGAAAATCACAAATGACTGATAATAATATAAATTATATGTTCATTACATAATAGGCATCAATAGTTTAAGCATGATTTTAAACATGTGTTCACATACACAGAAATGTAGCCTCACTTTCACACGCACACACTCTCACTGAAGGCACAAGTAAAGAGACATTTTAAAAAGCAAAACGATTGACTTAATCCCAGCATTTCACTCTGACGCAATTTATCAAAATAGGTTCCTGAGTTAATTTTTTTTTCTAATCCTCCAAATTCAAAGTTAAATGAAAACCCCAGTAACCCAAACCACTTGTTTGGCAAGTAAATATATTATACCTAACCACAGACACAGTAGATTGCAGACAAGCGGGTTTTGAAAATGCTGAGATAATGTAAGTCCTCAAATCAGAAGTAATACTTTAGTAACACAGACCATCTACATCATTATCAGAGACCACAGAGTAACTGGGTAACTTATTGGAAAAGTGAAAATGGCTGAGTCAGAAATTTCCATCTACAGGGTAAAAGAATGAGGGTAAGAGGAATAGTGAAAAAAGGGGCCAGGGACTGGGGGGCGGGGGCAGGGGGTGATAATAAGGTAGAACCAGCAATTTTCACTCATCTTGAAGGAATTGCAGGAGAGAGAAAAGATTTCTCCATAAGGAAATATCTGACTTGGGTCATCGTAAATGAAAAAAAGTGTCACGTATCTCAACAACCTCACAAATGTCCTCTGTTGCAGGCATGACTTCATGGATTGGTGTTCTCAAGCCAACCCCCCTTTCTGTGTTAGCAGTAACAAAACAAAAAGCTACCAAGAAAACCTACAGTTCAGAACAGGCCTATTCTCAGAAAATGCAGATAGATACTAACAGGCATCACTCAAATTAAACTTCTTTTCTTCAAGAAACATCCCATATCTCGAGATGAGCTGGAGGTCACTTAAATTTAAAGTAAGCAGGGAAGTCTGAGTCACTATCAAACTGACGCATTGACTGTCTTTGCATTCCCATGGAGTGGTCACTAAAATTCCCTTCAAAATCCCAAGAGATGTGCATCCTTGTGGGCCAATGTCTGACGGAACAGATATTAGAAAAGGTTTTCTTAAACTGGAACAAATCTATATACCCCAATGATCCATAATTATTCTATCCACTAGTGTCACAATTTTTTTCATACCGTATTTTGTAGCTACTAGTCACATGCAGTTATTTCTTTAAATTAAAATTACATTAAAAAAACCAGTTCCATACTTGGCACACCCTGGTAGTGCAGTGGTTTGGTCTACCACCTTTGGCCAGCGCAGTCCAGATATATCCCAAGGACCTGCCTGGGTTCGTGTCCAGGGGTTGGAGAAGATACCAAGATGAAAAACTCTGTAAGATGAATAAAGCCCTTCTTCTTCCTCTCCCTGCCTGCCTGCCACCTCTGCTTGCCTTCATTCCTACCTGTACCTTTCCTAAAAGAAAAACAGTTTCTCAGCCTCACTAGCCGTATCTCCAATGCTAATGGGTCTGGGAGGCTGGTGGCCATTATATGGACAGTGGAACACAGAACATGTTACTCATCACACGAGTCCTGCTGGCAGTACTATTCTGAACAAAAATCAGTGTTTGGAGATAGGACAGGACAGTGCTAATTTAGATGCTGAACTACTAAGTAGCAGCATTTAAGATCATTTCAAGAAATTATGTGGGGAGTGGAGAGAAGAAGAGAGAGGGAGAGGGAGGGAAGAAGGGAGAAGGGCGAAAGGGAGGAAGGGAGGAAAAAGGGAAGGAAGAGAAAGAGTGTATGCTTATGTGTTAGCAGATAAAGCACTCTGTCAGTTTGGACAACCAAGGTCTTGAATATATTATTAGTCCTGTGTTAGTCACTGATTTATCTTCAAACTGCTTGTATATTATTTCTCCGATGCTTCTTTTTACTCAGCCCCAAAGTGATGGCAGTTTTGCTTACCTCAGCAGGGTGAAAAGATCAAGAGCTGTTCTACATCTTCAAGCAGCCATTGTGCAGATACAGTCACAGAAGCAAAGTGAATAAAACTCCACTTGAAAAGCAAAGTGAACCGATAGTCAACATAAAGGAATTCGATTCTGGGAAACGTAATTGCTACTGAATAAACCTACCAGCTCTCTTATAGTTTTCCAGTCAAACACTTACAGAAGGACTTAATTCTGATTAGAAAGTGTATGCATTTGTGAATTTTCAATTGGCCCTGTGAACTGACCACAAGTGGAGATGCAGTCTTCTAAATGCACTGTCTTTGGTGCTTTCTTGAAAAACAGCTACCTTCTACACAGTGCTGCACTTCAGAACAAGTGAGGACTGGATGGATTTATGCAGCAGCTAAGTAAGGACACGGAAATCATCAAACTGGTGAAAAAGGAAGCACCCCTGCTTTAAAATGATTTATTTTTAATAGTTATAAAATTCATAATTAAATACAGAAAGATGGCCATCAAAAATTACACTTAGAAAAAGATGAAACTCTTACATTGGACACTTACTGAGCAAGGATGCAAGTACAATGTAACCAAGAATATTCTTACTTGATTCTAAACCTGGCTTAACACTCACTAGCTGATTAATTTTAAACAACTACCCTCACTTACATTTGCTTCCCTGTAATACGAGCCAATAACAACCATTTTAAGCACTTGAGCACTTCAGGAACCTTGTCTGTCAAAAGGAAAAAAGTACTCACAGGCTATTCTGATAGAGACCTTCAGGGCAGAGGAGCCTACTGGTAACCACTAGATAAGCAGGAGAAGACAGAGTGTTTTCAAAGCAACGCGCCACTAAGAATATCTAGGTATTAGGAATTTCTTTCTTGTATTTTGGTTCCACGTATCCCTAAAGAAACTCCAACCTTCTGTTCCACTATTTGAATGGCACTCTTCCTGGCACTTGAACCAGCCCTCAAAGGGTTTGGCAGCTCTCAGCTGGTGTGGTTTCTCTGTTTGCCTTAGCCTAGAAAGAAAAGCCACCCAACTCCTTAAACCTCTGTAGGATAAACCCAGTCATGCCCATTAAAACCCAAAAGATCACATCCAACCCAACTTAAGTACAAGTTTACACTGAGGGAAGAAAACCCATTTTGGTTTATTGGCTTCATATGACAAGAGAGTTTCCTTAAGTATTAGCTACTCCAAGTCCTGTTTCTCCTTGAGCCTGATATTCCACTTTCAACTTCTCTTCCACAAGTAGCTACTTTAGCTAGCCCTTTCCGGCCTATTGGTATTAGTAAATGCATTTCAATCAAAAAATTTGAGAGGACTACTCAAAATTCCCAAAGAAAAACCTCGACGTTAGAGAGCCATCATGGGGAAGACGGCAGAGTAAAAAGTGTCCTCTTAAAAGCCTGCTCCCTCAGCAAACAGAGACTCAGAATCCTAACGTAAGAAACAAAGGCGATCTTGAGAATTCTGGAATTCTGCTCTGACATGCTGCCACCTGATCAATAATTAGTGATATGTGTTGACAAGAAATGTATTTTTTCTTGAGCATACAGGTACATTCCTAGAATCAACTCAGTTCTCTGCACTAATCTTGGGGAATGTCTCCACAGATCAGATTTATCTTCCGAAATATAACAGACACAGGCTTATTTTAAAATAGGATTTCTTTCTCCATACATAGTTTAAACAGGAAAAAAAAAAAAAAAAAAAACGTGAAGAGATTATTAGCCTGTATTTCAAAGTACACTCAGGAAATTCTTATGCAGATAAAAAAGGATTGTCCATACATTTTCACATTTTTCTTTTTCTTTTTTTAAAGGAAAGGTACAGCAGAAATTAAGGCAAAGAGGCACACAGGAAGAGATAAGAGGAAGAAGCATTTTTTTATTTGTCTCCAATTGTTCAATTTAGTTGCCCCACCCCCCAGCCCCTGCTGACCCTGGGTCCTTGGGATGCGCGTGGGCTGTGTCCAGAGAGTTCATCCACTAGGCCAGGACAGAGCTTTTAAAAAGTGATTCTGTCAGTCACTTTACCTGTCTATGTAGTTCATCATATATATCTATATCTAGATAGATATATCTAGATATAGATATAGATATATATCTTTTTATATATATCTAAATATATCTTTTTAATTTAAGAAAGAAATTTTTATTCACTTTAAGGTATAATAGTTAGATGTGACCTTTTGATGGTTCAGTTTTCCCAGAGAAAGCTGGACTCTGAGCTGGTGCTATGGGAAAAGAAAAATCAAAACCTGGACCTTAATGGTAAACACCGAAAAGAAAGAAATAAAAAGCTGGGATTCTCACCACGTGAGTAAAAAGATATATGAAGTGGCAACAGGGCTCTGTTTGGGACTTTACCAAGCACTTGAAGATTATTTCAGAGAAGTTGAAAACAACTATGAAGCTATACAGATCAGGATTCAAATGCGGCTCACTTACAGGCTAAAATATAGATATTTCCTAATCCATTTATAGAACAATGACTTGATTGTCACATATAAAGAATAAGAACTCTGCTCTTAATTCCAAATTCTTGTCAGAATTTTTACATGTGGCTCTGTCCACAGCTCACCACAAGGCACTTTTTAAGTCAGAACTTCAATGTCCTGACCTATAAGGACAGTCTAAATTATCTTCTAAGAAATTACTCAACTTAGATACAGGGTTGTATGAGACAGAGTTCATTCATTACTGGTGATCTACATGTGTCTTTTCGACCCAAGCACACATATGACCTGAAATGAGATAATCACAAACTGGATGAAACAACAGCAGGATGAGAACTGTGCTAACTATCCCACAGCAAACACTGCTTTCTTCATTGCTGTCATTGGCTCTATTTCTGCCATAAGAAACAGCAAACATCTGCTTTTATTTATCTGTATTTAGTTAACCTCCAATAAATCTTACAGCAACCTTTGCTTCAGTCCGGAGCCTTAGGAAAAGGTATCCTTTTCCTCTTTCAACTAGCAGTTCTCACAGAGCCTTCGCTATCAGGGTTCAGGGTAAAAGGAGACTGTGTCACCAGTCACTTCCTGACCAGGGAGCACAAACAAGGACTGTGACACTTACTGAAAGGTTTGCCTGGGGCCAGACGTTCAGAGCACAGCCTGGAAAATGGAACACTTGCCATTTAGAAGGCTTCTTTCTGGAAGATTAACAAAAATTTTTAAGTTCCAATGCAATGTGTTCTCAATGCCTTCATTTTCTCTATGCCTGGGCACTAAAAAAGGCTTCGGTTTGTCCTGCAGACTATTTGTTGTCATGTAAGTCCCCTGCAGAGGGAGTGGAAGAAAAGCTGGGAACAGCAGAACCAGCTATGCAAATACCTTCCTGCTCTAGAGGACTTACTTGCCTCCCTGGTTTTTTATAGAATCAAAACTATTTTAATGATTTTTTTTTTTTACATTTGATATACTATTTATATTTGTTTATTGTAGTCCTAAAGTCTTTAAAGTAATGCTAACTTCAAATTTACCATATGGAGCAGAAAGAAAATAAAAGACCATGCCCTAATTTAGAAAAAAATTCTTAAAAAAAAAAAGAAAAAGAAAAAGAAAAAGAAACATATCCAATCCCAAAGCAAATATTCTTGAGCTGTTTTGTTCCTGCTCTTTCACCCCTCCTCCCCGCCTTTTTTTTTTTTTTTTTTTTAAGGTAAAGAGCAGGCAGGATTGAAGGCGAGTTAGGAGAGGAGGAAGAAGTCCTCAATTTATTTTTATGTACTTGCTCATCTTGGCTTTCACTAGAGCCCAGGTTTTAAACCCAGGTGCCTGTGACATGTGGTCCACACTCTCAGCCAACGGTAGTTAACTAAACCACTACTCAGGCAGGGCATGCCTCCCGCCCTCTTTTGATTATAAATCATTGCAGTTTGCACTCCAAACATTCATTTTCTTTTAATTTCCAAGTCAAAAGTTTCATATTCTTCACAATCGTCTCCCCTTATAAGAATGTTTTTAATGCAAGCTATGTCTGACCTCTTCTAAGAACCTTGCTCCCTTTATCTAACAATAAATCTAAAAAAATAAATATTTAACAAAAATTCTGACTGGAACCCCAACCACAGCTAAGAAACGAACTGGGTGCTCTACTAACAGGTAAAATGACACCACGTCAGTCCTGGAAAATGGCACATGAACAGCGTGCCCACTGAAGACAAGCTGTCAAAGTCCACTGGAATGTCCCCTTGTGTTAGAAACCCCGAGAAATATCAACATCAGTAAACTACCAGTGTGAACTGGAGAGAGAACTAGTCGACGACACACATTGCTTAAGAAGAATTTAAAAGTAAATGCGAGGGCTAGAGAGACAGGCAAGAAAGCCGGCAGAGTACATGTAACAGAGAATAAGCCTTGGAGGCAGACTTGGAGCTGAGTGGTAGGAAAAAGCTGTATTTGGAGGGTATAGAAGAAAATTCCAAGCAAAGAGTTAGGGCTCACAGGAACGACAGCCTGGAAGAAGGAAAAGGCAACTTGGAACAATAATCCCAAATGATTAAACATACTGCCAAAACTTTACAAAATTTTTTCATACCCATTTCTTAGTTCTAATTGCTAGCCCATGTATTAGGTACAGTAAATAATACCTCCAATAAACCGTCGAGAACACTAAAACTTGAAGACAGTGAGTTTTTTGAGTCCTCACAGCTAATAAATAGTAAGAAGATGTGAAAGCAGGTCTTACACACCTAGGTTCAAGGTATTTCCCTTTACAAAGTTAAGTCTTCTGCGGTTAATAATATACTACAAACTCACTTTCAATTGGATGAATTATTTAAGGTAACAGTAAACTAGGGAAAACACTACAAAATAATTCTAGGAGGAGCTCAATTACTAAAAAGATGCCAAACAGAAATATGTGGAGTAAAAAGGTAGGTTTCCACTCTACTCAAAATGAAAAAGATAGTTAAACTAAATATGGACAAGTAAGCAGGAATCAGAAATATGTGCATTTCTTACCTCCCTTCAACTGCACAAATCTTTTTAATATATGCTCCTCACATCTGGGGGGAATATATGGGGCAAACCCATAAATAGGACAGAACAAAAATCAGCTGAAAGTTGAAGTTTAGATAAAGTTAAATACCCTAACGATTTCTATTACAGTCTATGGAGTATATTTCATGTTTCATTTAGTAATGAATTATGAAATAGAAAACAAGTTAGGAATTTCAAGACAGTCTACGAGAGACAGGAGGCTTTCAGCTTTTCGGTGCTAATGAAAACTTTATATCCAGAAAGGGTTTTGCAGCATGCACCTCAGCCAGCCATCAAATTCAACTTCCTGTAGTATTTCAGCATGTCTTCTTAACCTTGTGTGGTCACCAATACACACCTACTCTGGGGAAATTATCAGAATTCCTTTTTACTCACCAAGTGTCAGGTTTTACCCTGCAAATTTTTTTTTGACCATGCCTTTAAGCCTAAGTAGTCATCCTAGGTTTGGTGAGCTTGCTTGTCATTGAAATTGAGTTCCTAGAATCCAAGGTTGTTAAAGAAACTGGAAACTGGAGTCTATCAATAGCTCCCTCACCATTTTATACACATCAAGTCTGCCTTCTCCAACACAGACATACAGCCAAGTTATCTATCAGAGATCAGTGCTGTGGAGCTCTAATGGGGGTGACTACAGAGAGAAAAAACTGCTTTGTGGGTACACTAGAGTCCACTTTGAAATAGTGAGATCTGACCAATAAAAGCAGACACGTCAAGTGAGGATCCAGCAATCAGTGACAGAAGAGGAAACCACTGGAGACCACATCCAGAGAGAGTGATGTATGCACGGACAGACACTGAGAACAGTCCTTCCCAGAACAGCTGATGGTCCAGACGTTAGGTCAAACTCAAGATGTGCAGCGACGATGAGGATCTTAACTGAGTCTCTTTTTCTCTCTCTACTTCAGATTTTCCATCTAGACAAAAAGGACCTTTTTTCCAGTCTGCTGACCCTCATATTTTTATATTTTATAGAATTTCCTATCAAAGAAAAATAAATTCTCTTTCAAAGTATTTGGTGGAAAGGTACTAATCAAAAATTAGGGAATATAATTTGAAAGTAAATGATGGGCTCTTCTAAATGGTCAATAGACAAAAGAAATGTTGGTGGGGAGGCCGTGAGCAGGGAAAGACATCCTTATAAGTCATTCACGCTTCTATTGTACACAGAAGTCCTAGAGCAGAGTTCATGGAAACTGACTCAGCCTTTATGACTCATTAGAAAAATAAAAGCCAAAAAAGTCCAGGGGAGAGTCCCCTGGTATTTCGTCTTTGAGGACACGTATTTAGGACTGAAATGTTCACCACGCACTAAGTCTTCAAAGCTCAGGGGTAAGTCAGCCTAGGTACTTGTCATAAAGTTTTCAAGAACTCCTGACACTTCACTCATGAAAATGTCAATAACACATTTCAAAGAGCCAGTGATAAGTAAACTGAAAATCACAAGCAAACGGTTTTCAAGTTGACTCTTACCGTGCACAGCACTCTGAAAGCCCCAGACCCTGGCTCAGAGCTGGAAACAGAATACGATATTTCCACCAAGATATCAATACATAGAAATGTATACGGTATATACATATTGTCCCCTAAAAAGAGAAACAAAGCAGGATGTCTACTTTAAGTCACTACAAAATTGCATGTGCTACGAGGAAGGTTTGATCAACAGTAGTTTCTAAACAGCACCGCTACTGGAAAGCTAGGCTATAACTAAGTTCATAACAGAAATATCAAAAAAGATTAAATACAGATGTTTTCAAATTTCTGATCTCAGGGTCTCTGCCACATCTACTCATCTCAATATGGAAAGAGCCACAGGCTGTATGTCAACAAATGAACATGGTTTTGTTCCAATAAAACTTTTCATATCACACTCTAAAATTTGAATCCCACAGAACTTTCACATGACAAAAGAATTTTTTTTTCAATCATTAAAAAAAATCAAAACTATTGTTAACTCATCTATTTTAAAAAAAAACAGTGGGTAGGAGATTGGCCCGTGGATCCTAATTTTAAACCTATTTCTTAAAGGAACAAATTTCAGTTAGTGGAGAGGAAAAAGAAATGCTGCTCAGTCTTAAAAACTGATAGAGAAATGAGATGCCAGTGCAAAATTTAAACTAGAGAGGGAGAGGTCCTGGGATGAGGGTGGTCATAATATTCTCAGTCAGGATATTCCAAATGTCCCATGTATCAATCCATGTCTATAATCTAAATATAAAAACTAGACTCCTGGGACTAACCCCAAGAGATTCAGCTGGTATCAGCAAGAACTGGAAAATGTTTTTACGGGAAAGTTCCCTACAATCAATCTTGCTGCATCAAGGCTTAAAAACCATCCTCACTTGCAGACTTGAATCCATAACATGTAAAGACTGCTCATATCTCAAAAGGAAAAGAGTTTAATTTGCTTAGAGCAAAAACCTAGAACACACGCTTCAATAATTAAATAAGACCAATAAGTCTAAGACCAAAGGCTCAAAATCATTCATGAGAGAAATGCAAATTAAAACCACATGAGACACGACATACCTTTAAAAATAGCTAAAATTAAAAACTACACAAAGTAAAAGGATACAGACCCTACAAAATGCTGGCAAAGACAAAAAGCACCAGCACTGAAATGCTATGGGTGTGCCAAACAGTACAACCACCTTGAACATCAGTTTGGCAGTTTCTCACAAAGTTAAATACACTTCCCACATAACCCTGTAATTCCACCCTAGGTGCTTACCCAGGAGAAACGAAAACTATGTTCACCAAAAACCTGCATGCAAATGTCTATCGGGGCTTTATTTTAAAACACCATGAGTGAAAACAACCCAAATGTTCTTCCATGAAAGAATGGACAAGCGAAACATGGTGCAGCGGAGCACTGGAGCTCAGCAATAAAAAGTACCAAACACATTATGCTATGTGGGTAAAAAAAAAAAAAAGCCAAACTTAAAACTTACTGTGTGATCCCATTTCATACGACATTTTTGCAAAGGCAAAACTACATGCAGAAAACACAGCAGTGGCTGGTCAGGGCAGGGAGAGAGGGGAGAAGTTTGGGGAATTCTATATCATGGTAGCTGCAAAGATGAGAATCATTTGTCCAAATTTAGAACTGTATTATTAAATGGATGAATTTTCACTAAATCTGTTTTAGCTCAATGAATATGACAATTAACCTAACTAGTTATATATTTGCCTTTATAAAAAGTTTTCCCTGCTCATATATCATTATATGGTTAACAATATTACACAAATATCAAATATATACATATATGTGTGTGTTGTTTTTTAATGAAATAATAGCAAATAAAATAATTCTTGAGTTTTTTTTTTACATAATGTTCTTAATTTTTATTTATTTTTCAAGGAAAGGTACAGGCAGGAATGAAGGTGAATGAGCAAGCAGGCAGAAAGAGGAAGGAGGAAGAAGTGTTTTGATTAATTTTTATTTAGCTGGCCACATCGACTGTCCCCCACCCCCACCCTGCGTCACTTGAACCCAGGGGTGTGTGCCAGGACTCATTTGGAGGCAATTGCCCTAACCATTGCTCCACCAGGACATACCTGTCATGTCCTTCTTAAAGTAATACCCAGGAACTCTGCACTGGTTTCTAAATTCAAATATCTGGGAATAAAAGGTTTAATCTCCAAAGTCCCTCTGAATATAAAAACCAATTATCCTTTGTAGGTCTTATTGAAAATCTAGGGTATCCTAATTTTACAGGTTTGAAGCCAAGGATAGAGTGAAATGGGTCATTAGTTAAAAATATTAATTAACCCAGTTGGCCCTGCCAATGGCTGCTTCTGGAATTGCAAATAGAGATAAGGTTTGTTTTGCTCCAAGTCAGGGAAGTTCGTTCTTAAATATGCTTCTGTAGTTGAGAGAAGTTGGATTTCAGCAGAGTTTACCAAGTTTTGTGTTATCTATAACAGCTTTCTCACGAACGGCAGGATATCACAGAAAGCAGGATATCACAGTGCTTTTAGTCACCGAGGTAAAATTCATTGACCTAGAAGATGCCTAAATCCCTAACAACTGAGGAAAAACCATGGCCAGTGGGCTAAGAGGCCACATCTTAAGTGTCCCGGCCTTTAAATATTTGCCCCTTTAGGCTGGGGACACCAGAGAAGAAATGTTTTTTTAGGTAGAAAAAAACACTGAGACAGCAGTGTCACCTCCAGGAATTCACCCAACAATTCATTCGCTAAATAAAAAGTTTCTGTAAAACTTTTTAAACTAAAATGATAAAAATCAATGTTAACTTATTCACATCCCTATCAAAAATTATGCCTAAAGTAACCAGAAAACCTCTGCAAGTATTTTGATACCTTCATTATTTCTTTCTACAGTTTTAAACACACGACAGTATTAATGAAATGCATCAGAAATTACTGCTCTAGATCTACAGAATAATCTAGAGGAAAGAGAAGAGGGAAGGGGGGGAAAGGGAGGTGGTGAAAAAGGAAGAGGAGGAAAGACCGAACCTTGTGAAATTGCTAGTTGTAAAGGCTCCTAATTGTACGTCCAAATGGACCAGTTCCTGACCACTGGGCCCAGGTGGTTTGGTACAACTCACTTCCCATCAGAGGTTTGTTTAGCTGGAAAATCAAGAGGTTAATTCAATGGTTGTTAATAATTTCTACTCTGAGATTTTTTTCTTTTTTTAGAATATCAATTAACTCTAACCGTTTCCCACATGGGAAAAGCTGTCTTTTAAGTACCTGTTAGTTAAAAAAAAAAAGTTTAATGATTTCAGGAAGGCTTATTAAAAAGATGTGATTATACAAATTCTTACACACCTAATAACTACATCCATTTCAAAATCATTTATTCATTTAAGAAAATCTTGTACGCCTGCATGTAGCAATACACTGAAATGTTTGTTTCCCTTATGTGAGAAGCACTCTGGGCCCCCAGATGAATTCAGAGGGCCCTGCACAACAATTCCTGGTCTCTACACAGGACAACTTCTCCACCACACTGAAGCTCATGTCGAGCACCTCGGGGACTGTTTTACTAAGGAACTACACTCATGCAATACAGGGAGCACACAACAGATTAACAATGCATTTAAAAAAATTAATACACAGCCTCTAAATTCTATGATAGTGCCTTACACGTAAGGATAAAAGTAAAACTACTACTCAAACAGAAATCAAAACCACAAAAGAACATGTGAAGATTTTTACAAAAATTATATTCTTAATGATTATTCCACCCCCCACCCCCAAGGTCAGAAGGAAGAGCATGGGATTACTTTTAGGTTTTTTTGTTTTGTATTTTCACTTTCTTTGTTCTACACATCTATGTTGCATGAATTCTATTTATAAGCTGCATCTATTATAAAATAAACATTAGGAAAAAATTTAAAATTTTTACAAATTTAAGGTTGGCATTATGATAGATGATATCTATGATTAAAAGGCTTTATCTCTGCTCTTTAAGAGCTTATTTTCTGAGAAGGAAAATAAAATAATTATGCAAAGATAGGATTCCTGAATCAACAGGAAGCATCTAGTAAGGCATTCACTTGCACTCAGTCATTCACACATTCAAATGTTTGCTGATAAATGCTCCTTAGGTTAAAGTCAGATGTAAAGAAAGATAAACCTCCAGGCTCAAGAAGATTCAGTCACGATCTCATTAAAAAACAAAACAAAACAAAAAATGCTGTGAAAATGTTAAGAAAAGACTCTTCCCAAGAGCCAGATACTGGGCATCTCGCACACACACGCGATATGCTTTCTGTCTAGAACCACTCAGTTCTACAGCACCAGACACAACTTTCCCTCTTTGCCCTTGAAGATCTGGATTTACACAGTAATAGCCCTGGGGTGTCTCGACCTAAAATGAGTCAGTGGTTTCTAAGGCATGTACTAAATTGTATCTTTCACTAACGAAAATTCTCTCAGAATAACTAGCTACTTTTACTTCCAGAAAGAAGCGACTACTCAGTGCCCTGATTTCTGAAGCTAAAAGCACACACTTGCACACTAACGCTCACAGTTAACTAACTTGGAGACAGGGAACTTTTCATGCAAAGAACAGTAAGAATAAATAACAAAGCTCCTTTACTGTAAGGAAAGAAAAGAAGATAAAAGGATTGGGCACTGAAAGATGACTGAGCTGGCATATAAATGACAAATGGCTAAAAGTGAGAAAACTCTAATGCCTAGAAAATTGCAAAAGAGTTCATAAAGTTTAAAAGGTTTAGAAATGGTTTTGATGGACAGGCTAATGAATGCTCTCCGACCAAAACTTAAGATAATATGAAGCCTTTGTGACAGGGGGATAAAGAGCAAGATTATGGTGATGTGTGAGCAATTCAAACTAAGTGCTGTGGGAATTTGACTACAGAACAAAAAGGGAAAATGGGAAGTCTAGAGCCTTGTTTCAGAAAGCAAATTCAGTAAAGCAGCTAAAATTGACCCCAAAATATGTTTTATCATGGATTAAAAGTGTTCATTTAAAAAAAAATATATATATATATACATTTTTTTTTTCTGGCTCTGATACAAACTAATACACTTTTAGCATATTGTTGAAGCCTGATTATTAACATTTGCAAATTGCATGATGATTTGAGCTATGTATCTGATTTACAAAGAAAAAAAAAAGGTTGGGAATTATTCCTAATCTTGGTGTACAGAACTTTAAATAAAAGTTTTATTCCTAAATATTGGCAACATTACTTCCATTACAAGAAGTATGCAGGTGTTCCAAATATGCTTTTGAACTAGAAATAAAGAAGTGTGTTGACATTAAGTTAGACTTCTTTTCATCTACATACGTACTCACATGTCCTCCTTTTGCCCCCTATTTATGAGAAACTTCCCAAGGTAAAAATACCACCATAAGTTTTTTAAAGGTCTGTCCAAATGATGAGCTTCTTTGGCTGCCTTCACACTAAGTATGCAATGCAAGCACTGGATTTTAACCTAGAAATCTTTCAACCTTTCCCATCCCCTATTGTCAGCTGCTACCCATGACCTCTACTGAGATGTTCACAAGGAAGGTCACAGGGCTCCTCACCCCTCTGACGAAAAGGCAGTGGGAAGGGGCCGGCTGACACCCATTGCATTAGCAATCCCATGATCCCAAAGTGTAGCCATACATAAATCTATCTAAGGTTAGGATGAAAAGAGAAGTGGAGGACACAAGATTTTATAAAATGAGATTCAGAATATTAAGCAAGTGACTACTAAACTTCCTTTTCAACTTGAGTTGGAATTTCAGAATTAAAAACAGTCTCAATGCTTGTGTGTGTTTTACCCAACCATGGACACCAGCTTTATTCTCTCTAATTAGAGTGTAAAAGCATTGTTTGAGAGCAACTGGGTCATAATTAAGAGTTATATTAGAGAAGATACGCTTTACTGGACTTCAATACCTCCCAGATCAAAAACTACACCATCATTAGGACGTTCCTCGTATAATACATCATTTCTTTTGACCATCTTGGAACCAGAGAAATCAGTCAGAGACTTAGAATGCTCTCAACAATCTCTGACTCTAGGCTCTAAGACCCTTCAGAAACAATAGAACAGACCTAAGCCCCTAAAAATTCGACATAAAATCACAATCAGTATTGAATTCTAACTTAATGAAAAGTCACACTAAATTCCCTTCCCACCTTACCATATTATGTATACTGAACTGCCAAACACCGCGGTATGCAAAATGAAAGTCAATTTGAAAGCATTAAAATCAAGATTCCAGGAACAGAAAAAAAACTTCTATTTTTAGATGCAAAGTGTTTGTTGAACTACTTGAGAAAGAGATACTAGAACAAAACACTTATGTCTTGGTTAGAAACCCAGAAGAACTAAAAAGTGATATGAATGCATATACAGAAAGTAAACTTCAAGTTTATTCTAGGTCACTGGAGTATAGGGAACTGGGTGAAACCACAGCACTATGTGATTAATGCACTCCAATGCTCATTCTACTCGTCACCCACCTCAGGAAAGCACTAGACCAGAATCACTTTCCAGGTAACATCACACACACACATATACATACACACACACACACACACACTCTCTCCCTCCTCACTTACTCATATTCAAAATAAAAAGGACAACCGCGACAATCTCAAAAGCTAGAACTTCTTAAAGAGGACACTGCCTTTCCTCTGATCCAGGAGCAAAGGTCTTCATTGTGCTTGTGAAAATTACATTTACATGTGAATGCCAGCAGCTTCCCCAAATCCTTGGGTATCAAGAGGCTTTCTGAAAAACACTATTGCTAAAATCGTAGGCCTAGGCTCTAATACCCTACAGAAACAATAGAGCAGATTCAAGCCCCTTAAAATTCGACGTGAAACCAGTGACTCCATCTCCCCGTGTCTGGAACTCGGAGAAAGAAGGCAGTGGCACTTTCTGGGATGTTGCGGGTAGGTCCCAGCACCTGCAAGACCAGCGGAGTTCAATCTAATTGGTAATGAAACGCAGTTCTCCGAAGGCAAAGGGGTTCTATTGTCAGTCAACTCCACATTTCCAGGACGCCTCAGACCATAAAGCTCAATTAAACAAATGGCATCCACGACAATGACAGCCTTGACCAGGGCTGCCTCTGGGAAGTCTATGCTTCCCTAAGGGCAAAGACAAGGCAAACATAACTAAAGGTGATGGCGATTCAGCGCCCTAGATCTCAACAAAAGGTGGTAAGTCTTGGGGCAGCCAATGACCAGCAGGGAAGGGAACTCAAGGGCTCCTTGTTCTTAGCCAACCAGATGAAGCCTAAGTGATCTTTATTTTCCTGGACATCAGGATAGGGAGCCCTGAAAAAGCAGGGTCCCTTCCACCCCGTGCTCCCCCTCGCTCTTGCTTTTCGTTCAGAAAAGGCTCTCAGCAGCCCCCCGGCCCTCCAGCCGCGCTGGGCAGGGCAGGAGGGCAGGACGCAACTTTTAAACCTCAAGAAGGTGGGAAAGTCGGCCGGCCGGACGCCGGACTCTGCCGAGCGGCGAGAAGGAGGGAAAGAGTCAAGTTTCAAAACAAAGGCCCCACCAGGAGCTCGACGTTCACCCCTCCCCGCTGGCCCCCGAGCCCTCCAGCCGGTGGGGCTGGGCCTGGATTTCTAGGACAAGGCAGGCGGCCCAGCTCCCCGGCCTTCGCGGGGGGCGCAGCGCTCCCGCGCGGGGCGTGCACCCCACCTGCGGAGCGTGCACCCCACCTGCGGGGCGTGCACCCCACCTGCGGGGTGCTGCCCCCGAGCCCCCGGCAGCGCACCCCCGGCAGCGCACCCCCGGCTCCCCAGGAGGAAAGAGCGGAGGCGCGCGCGCCGCGACTGGCCCCGGGCCCCAGCGCGGACCCGAGAGCCTCCCGTCCGCCCAGCCGCCCCGGGCAGCGGCGCGGGCCGCAGATACCGCAGCCGGGACCGCGACCCGGCCTACCTTCCTTGACTCCGGGCAGCTTGGACTGGTCGATGCCGACTTCAGCCATGTTGGGCCGGCGCCCCTGCCCGCCCGCACCCCGCCGCAGTCCCGGGCGCAGCGGCAGCGGCAGCAGCAGGCGCGGCGCCCCGGCAGCCGGCAGGCGCGGCCCGGAGGGGCGAGCGAGCCCGGGAAGAGAGCGGCGACCGAGGCGGCGGGACACGGGTCCCGCGCACCGATGCTGACGGTGCAGGCGGTGCAGGCGGTGCTGGCGGTGCACCCGCCCCGCCGCCGCCACCTGCTCCGGCGCCCCGGCCGGATCGATGGCAAATACCCGGCGCCCGGAAATGGACGGGCCGTCCAGTACGGAGGGAGAGAGGAGCCAGAAAGGCGGGCGGGCGCGCGGGCGGGCGCGCGGGGGCGGGGGCTGGGGCTGCGGGGCCGGAGACGCGGCAGCCAGTGGCTGGCGGGCGGGGAGCTCCCGCCTCTGCGCCTGCCCCGCCGAGGGGCTCCCTCCCCGCCGGGCGGTGTGTCCCGACGCCCCGCTAGCGGGCCGCGGCGTCCCGCAGACCGAGGCGCGGCGGTCCCTTGGCTGTCTGGGGTGAAGGAGGGAACACTGGGGCGGACACCTCTGCTGGAACGTACGGGACGGAGAGCGTCTGATGGAAAGCGGGGTCCCTGCAGAGAACGGCGTTCACGGCCCGGGGCATGTCATTCATTCATCAAAAACGCCAGGCAATGTAAAAACGGTGCAAGACACCTCTCTCTAAGCACAGGTCACACAGTGGGCTGTAATTGTGGCATTTTTCTCTCTCTGAAATAGACATCTCCCGGCCATACAATGGCCCTGCCTTGGGGGAACCCTTCCCAGGAACCGGTTCCCCTACCAGCCTGGCGGCGGCCTCACGGAACCTCTTCTTCGCCGGCATCCTTTCTCCTTCCCCCACCCTCGCAGCCACGCTTGTCTAAGGATGTGTGTGTGACCAAGACGGGTCAAGCAAAATACTAAACTGTAATTACATAAAGAGGGAGAGATAAAGTCTGCTTCCTTTGGGGAAGGTTTGCCCTCAGTGGAAAACAATGAAGCCAAACTGAAGGCAGAAACAAAGATAAGAGAAAGTGATGGAGAAGGCGGTCAGCTGTTAGCACAGTTTTTAGCACAAAATAATACCAGGAGGTCCCTGAAATCTAGGGTAGGGGAGAGTGGTCCGCAGCAGCTCCAGAATGCTGGGACCCCCCCACACACACACACACACACCTTCTCTCTCAATTTAAGGTACTCATTTCACTATCTTTTGTTTGTAAAAGTGACTTTTCTGTCACTCACATCTCAGAGTCCCAAACTGAAAGACCATATGGAGGTTTTGTTTGCCTTGACGCTGAAAAAAATACGCAGCCTTTAGCAAGAATTTAGAAGACTTTCTAGACCTGAGGGTAGCACTTGAGGGCCCATCAGCCAAATCCTGCCCCATTGACTTTAAATGACTGCTTTTCAATGTATTTAAATGGTCACAATTAAATGAAGTGGGAATATGAATACAATGTTAAGATTTGCAATTTTGCCTCTGAGGTTGCAAATGTTTCATGCTGACTCTTCTCTTCGGAAAAAGTTTGCAAGCCCTGTGCTAGGCAGAAAGAATATGAAGAGAAAGGAAGAAATGTTAGAAATGCTAAAATGTTAGAATGTTAGAAATTTCGTTTTATGGGGGACTTTTAAGTTCTCTGCCTTCCTTTGACATTTTTTTCAACTTCCTGTGGCTATAAAGTATAATTATAATAGCAGCATTTGTTGCCCTCCCCAAAAGTATTGTCTCCACATCACTGTCATCCTCAGGGCTATGAAGCTCACCTTTTAAGTCCACCACCCAGGTGTTCTTGCCTTGTGCTTCCTGTTTGGTTTAACCAATGGGAACCACTGTCAGAAGGTCAAAAGTGGGGAAGAAGAAATAGTCTTGTGTGTATTACATTATCCTCTATCTTATGCAAGACCAAAATGTGCCTTCTGTGACTCCAATGCCCATCTGGAGGACTCTTTTTCATGTCCCAGCTCACCTAGGTCTCTCATGATACCATTTCCTTCCAGTGTCCCCTCAGGCCTAGGCTTTCCACTGTCGTGAGTTCTCCTAAACTTACCTACATCTCAGTAAATAGACCTTTCATTATATTCTTGTCAGCTAAACCATTGGGAATGTGGCTTCTATTTCCTGTCTAGACTCTGACTGATATGATAAGATAAACCAAAGGGTCACTGCTTTTTTTTCTTAAAAATATCTATATTTCTGGCCTAGAGAAAACGAAAACATATCAAAGCCATGTCTATTGGTGCAGAATCAACCTTCCACAGAACAAATAGTGCAAAGTAAGAACAAAGTAAGAGCCCCTGTGTGATGCCGAAGCACATGATCTGGAAATTTCCCACACAGCTGGGTCTGCCTTCTCTAATTTCATCCCTACTCTATATCTGCCCCATCTGAGCAAACAGTGAGTGCTCAGGGTTACCGGGTCAGAATACCTCCCTACGGAGGACTGAAAACATACGGGCAATAGCTAAATCATTTGTGAATATTTGTTTCACAGGGGATGAGCGTGCGGTGAATTCCTATAACTACGTCTGTTAGTGTCCTGAACTGTCAATTTTGCAGGACAGTGTCCAAGGATAGACTTCCCAGAGGTACTGATGCCTAATTTTGAGCATATCTCAAACAAGTAATGTAGGGCGAAATCACAACTCTGATGTCACAGGGAGAGAGAAAGATTTATATGATAAGACAATGTGGAACCAGTAATTGATTATTTTATATAGAGAGTTATATGGTGTTTTTCACTTTAGGAAGATTAATTTGTGAATTTTATATATATATATATATATATATATATATATTAATGTGAATTGGAATTGGGAGAGTTTGGTCATAAGAACTGCATTTGGAAAGCTATATAATTCAATAGAGACAATGCCAAGTATTGCTAAAACTAAGTTCCATGAGAGCAGGTATTTTTAATCTGTCATTCACTACTATACCTAGAATCATGCTTGGCATATAATAAATACTCAGTAAGTATTTGTTGAATGCATAAATAATGGATATAGTCATTCAATTGTGCTATCAATAAGAAACAAAAGTTAAAGAAAGGCTAAAAGAAAGTGAAATGGGCAGATGAACAAATGGCACTGAACTAGGACAGGACAAGAAAGGGTCCCTGAGAAAGACCCCCTCCCTCTTGTAGCACCTTTTCCTGCCTCATCATCACATCTACCTAAGAAAGCAATTCCCCAAATAAGGCTGTAATTAGAACTGATTTTCCAGCTTCACCAAGAAGACAATATTTGTCTGCTAGGGCTGAGTAAGACCCTGGACTGGATGGCTTGCCCAACAGAAATGTATGTTCTCAGTTCTGGAGGTTTAACATACACCATTGAAGTGTGGACAGCTTTGGTTTCTTCTGAGGCTCTCTCCTTTGCAAATGGAAACGCCTTGCTGTGCTCTTACATGGTCTTTCCTCTGTGTAAGAGCCCCTGACTCGTGTATCCAGATTTCCTCTCCTTATGACACCAGTCAGATAGGATTAGGACCCACCCTAACAGCCCGTTTTTAGATTAATCATGTCTTTAAAGGCTGTATCTCCCAATGTAGTCATATTGTAAGGTACTAGGGGTTATTAGGTCTTCAAAATAGAAATTTGGGACAAGGACACATTCAGCCCATAACAGATCATCAGGACAACAGTCCCACCGTAATGATGATCTCTGTTTAACCCAGACCTCAAAGGATTGTCCTTGGACCTTCATGCCACATGTGTAAGTTTCTTAACCTTCCCCAGGCTCCCAGCCCTTCCCTAATCACTCAGACGCTTTCACACGGCCATGTAGAATTCATGGTCTGCAATCCACAAAATTCCCTATTCTATAGCTAGTCTCTCCTTTTCCCCCCTACTGAAATCCAGTCATTGCCTGGAGACCCTCTAAATAAATGGCTGTTTCTTCTTGAAAATCCCTTACTCCAGTGAACCTGGATATGCTATGATAGTGGTATTTTTATCTTATTGCCTGTTCTAGAACATATCTCTCGCCTGTTCCTAAATATATCTAGCTTCTTTGAAGCTCCTGCACCCAAACTCTACACCCACTGCAGCTCTTTCGGACAGTTACCTACCTCTCGGGAATTTCTCATCCCTTCCAGATGACAGCTGCTTTTTGCTGTGTGTATTACTCTTCTTGACTTTATTTTCTAAGGATTCAATCCTTCTAACCTGATTGATCTTCCCTCGATTTCCTTACTTCTGGTGATCTTATACTCTACCCCATCTCAGCCAAGCACCACATTCACTAGAATTTGTCATTACTAAAAACTCTGATCCTTCATCAAGCAATAGAACATTCTATTCGCCACTGACTATTCTATGTCTCCTACTCCCTATGCTAGTATCCTAACTCCTACAATTCATTGGCCACACCAGAGCCTGTAATCAATTGGTTCTACCACCTCAGTAGTTATTCTCACTTGGGCCTATATCCTCACTTTCTTCTTAACTAGTTTAATCTATAGCCCGTTTTTACAATCACTCTCTGCTAAGTACCTTCTATCCCCTTGCCTCTGTCTTCCTTTTTCCTGCTTGCATGGCAATAGCTCAATTATGATTAGTCTACTATAAATTCTACACAATGAACACCTTCTCCCCTTCCTATAGGGTCCTCTTTACTCTTAGTTTCTTAGATGACTGAGACATTGAGAGAGGTCTTCCACATCTCGCCCATTCTAAATCTATTCACCCACCTTTGTATTTCCTTTAAGACTAACATATCTACTTGTATATTGGATCCATGAATGATCTTCAAAACATTTACCAACCAGAAGGACAGAAGCACAGATGTGCCAAGCAGTTTATGGAATTTCTGCTATTCCAGGTGTTGCAGTTTAATTTCCAGATTGTGGGGAAATATGGGCAATCCCAAGGGAAAGGAAGTGGTCTAGATAAGGTGGGGACACTCAGGGGGCTCAGGATGACAGCATTTATTTACAGACTGACCTGGAGATACTGTCATTTGAACAATCATGGCTGTAGCTGTACTTATCTGTTGAATTTCAGCCAGAGTTAAACCCCATCCTCTCACTGTCTCAAGAAGATTATCAATCTCATGGTATCTTCATTCTACTGCATGGATGATTTTCTTCTCTACTAAATATTTACAGCATGTGAATATACTATAATTTCTCCATCTCAACGAAACTTTCCTTTGACCTAAAATTCTGCTTTACATATTACTACAATCTTCTGCTCCTTTTTACAGTAAACAGCCTTAAAACAGTCATCTCTTCTTTTAATCTACTTCCTACTATGCCAGACTTCTTGAGCCCATTCCAATCATTCTCTTGGCTCCTCCATTCCAAAGATTCCACTCCTGGTTTTATTAGTACTAACAGTGACCTCCAGGTTGCCAAATCTAAAGGTCAACCTCCACGTTCCTCCTACTGGCTAATTGTTAACCTTTTAATATAATCCTTCCTTCTTAAAAGAGTTTTTGATTTGCTTTCTTTTTTTATCCTTTTGCTAATCTTATTGATCTCTCAAGATAATTCTGCATCATTGTCCACAAGGATGAAAAGTGACTAAAACCAATTGAAGCTCAATTTGGGCCTTATTGTGTATAGTGAGATCTGCTAATTTTGCAGATTTGGAAATAATTATAGACTAACAACTCCACCCAAAATCTCCCTACCGGGTTACAAAGAAAGTCTAAAAAGAAATATATATTTGTATGCACGCCTTGGTGGAGTAGCAGTTTGGTCAGCTGCCTTCTACCAGTGCAGTCCACATACATACTCAGAGATTCACACACACAGTCACACACAGACACACACACAATCCCACACACTCACATGAAATCACACACACATTCACACACATCTAATCACACACAACCACACACTCACAAACACTTCCAATCACTTTCTTTAGGGTTTCCTCCAGTTTCCTAGACCTTTGAATGTTGGAGTGTGGCAGGCAACGCCTCAGGTCTCAAACATTTTGTGTTTTTATTTCTTTGATTAATTGATTCAGTATTTTACTAACTCTTAGGGTAAATGAAATTGCCAATATGGTACCATTTTGAATGATAAAAATGACCATACATTTCAGCCTAAAATTCTGACAACTCTGAAATGTATATTTTCAACCCAAGACTCTTTACTGTCATGCCTGTGCATTCCGCTGCCTGCCTTTCATAGTTATTTGAATGTTCAATTGACTGTTATAGACAAGACTGTTGAAGCCCCCTAAGATTCATAGGTTGGAGTCATGCTGCCCAATGTGATGATATTTGGAGGTGGTGCCTTGGGAAAGTGTTTAGGTCTAAATGAGACCAAGAACAATAAGATCCCAGGATGGGATTAGTGTCTTTATAAAGGAAGAAAGACCAGAGTTCTGTCTGCTATGAGAAGTCACCAACAACGCAAGGTGGTCATCTGCAGGCAGGGAGGAGCTCTCGCCAGGAACCCCATCCACTAGCACCTTGATCTTGGACATTCCAGCCTCTAGAACAATGAGAAATAAACACGTGCTGTGTAAGCCACCCAGCCCGTGTCATTTCATTAGAGCACCCAGGAAGACTAACTGGCATTTAAGCATGAATTACTGAAATTGAGCTCTCCCGTCTTCAGCACCTCCTGCTCCTTTTGTGCACCTCATCCCTTTAGAGAACATCGCCATTCACAATCTCTCAGGCCTAAAATGTTAGTCATCTATTAGCACCTCTCTTTCACACCCCACTTCTATCCATTAGCAGACTGAGGCAACTCAAGCTTCAAACTAAAACTTCAGTTTGACTCATTTCACTGACTGCCTGCTGCCACCATGGCCTGAACTCTCATTATTTCTCACCTGGATTTTTTTCATTGTCTCCACTCCAGGTTTCATGTTGGTGCCCACACCCATTCCAGCCCAGAGTTTATTATCTACCCAGCAGCCCCAGCGACTATTGTTTAAATTATCAGTCAGAACCTAACATTCCTTTTTTACATAAATCTCCAATACCATCCATTTTTTTCAGAATAGAATCCAGGTGCTTGGCCATAGTCTGCTAGAGTCACCTCACACCTCACTCCCAACAGACACACACAGACACACTGCTCTGACCGCACAACTTTCCTCTTAGCCAGGCACAGACACCTGCCTGCTTGATGCTCCTTCAATAAACCACGCCTATTCTTGCTACAAGGCCTTTTCACTTTGATGGTCTCTCTTCTTGGAAAGACTTCACTCCCACCCCATCTCGTGTCAAATATCTGAATGAGGTGTCCCTCTAATTTCATTCAGGTACCTCCACAAATGCTAGTTTCTGAGAAGAAAAGTCCTCTGGCCTTTTGTAAAATAGAAATATAATCCTCATTGTGGGGGTTTTCTGGTCGCTCAACGAACCCAGGGGCAGAGTTAGGCCAGTGAGCAAGCAGAGGTTTAACCAGAGGGTAAAGGGATGGAACTGACCAAGGGAGGTCCAGACTCCTTGGGTTCAGGGTCGCTCCACATACCAGACAGACACAGCAAGTAAGCAAGTTGGGGGTCCATTAGTGGGGAGCAGAGAGACAGAGAGGGAGCCAGCCAAGGGAGGCTAACCCCATTAGTGGGGAGCAGAGAGAAAGAGGGAACCCGTCAAGAGAGGCTGACCCCATTAGTGGGGAACAGAGGGAGAGAGAGGATGGAGCCAGCCAGGAGGCTAAGACCCCTTTAGTGGGGAGGCTGACTGGAGGTCTTGCCAGTGGCCTGAGTTTTTTAAGGGATAATCCCATATGGTGAGGAAGGGGGATGGAGAGAGGTCTGCAGACCAGGTTTCAGTTCCTGATTGGCCAAGGTGACATTGTCCTTTGAAGTTATTAGTGGTCTTCTTCAACTGTCATTCTTTTGTTTCTTGGTGAAGGGTCTGTGCTAGTCACTAGTACATGTCCCACATGTGGAACTTGTCCATCAGCTTTCCTTATGGATCCGGTTGCATGGGTGCTGGAGCCAGAGGCAATTCACTGTCCTGAGAGTTAAACTATAATCCCTGGTCTAAGGCTTGCTCTTGTGGGGTTCTGACACTCATCATTCTATATCCATATAGCCACTGGTTTTTCCCTCTCTTAAGTCTGTTATCCCTATAAATATTGTATGCTTCTATAGTTATTATGTCTTTCCAATCCGCCAAGAGGACAGGAATTTTGTCTCTGTCCTATCCTTTATTTGACTACTATATCCTCAGTACATAGCACAGTGTTACCACATAATAACTGTTCATAAAGTGTATATTGAATAAATTGTTGTAAAAAGCAATTACTGCTTGGGTAAAGAATTATTAAAGTAGATTATGAGTAAGCTGATCAAACAATGTTTTCACAAAGTAAGTTTTAAAGAAAAATGGTATTTTCTAATGAGTTTTAATAAAAGATTCTAGACTTTAATAAATAGTCAACACGACTGAAGAGATTTAGAAAAATAACTGGTTAAAAATACAGAGAAGTCTCGCTTACCTAAGACAAAACTTTAGCTTATAGCACCATGTCATGCAGCCTGTTTTATTACAGCAAATAAGTCTCTGGTATAAAAAAATGGAGGAATGAAAAAAATAGGGTATGGACACCACTGTCATTTGGGAGATTTTTCATGGCTACCACAAGAGTGCAAGCATAAAACAAGGGTGAAGAAAGGGGCTCTGCAGGGAGTAGAAGAAGGAATCCAACCCAACCGGCTTGGCAGAGACTAAGGGAGGATGTTAACAATATATAGAAGAGGTTGGTGAAATCTTGCACTATTCCTTTCTATGACTGAGAGCAATGATAGGTTATCACCTCTCCCCACTGTCTCATCAACATTTTACTGTGCAACACTCCACACAGTGCATTACGTAGGAAGGAAAATAAATCTGCACTCAGATTTGAAAAGAAATAAACATAAAGTATTATATGACTGTCAAAAGAGAAAAAACCATGTGAAATCTGCAAAGCAACTATTAGAAATAATTTTAAAAAAATAGAGAAAGCAGAGAATACATGAGCAAAACACAAAAATCAATTTGACTTCTTTTTTTTTTTCTTTTCTTAACCCAGTCCTGTTATCAAACTCGGGTCATTGGGTTTTACCTGTCCTGCACCTTAGCCAATGAGTCACAGCGGGTGCTCAAAAATTGTATATCTAAAGACCAGCAACAATTGGAGAATACAAATATCTTAAACCCATTTACTATAGCATCAAATGAATAATATTTGTAGGAACGATTTTAACAAATATTCACAGGACTGGTAGTTTGCACCCTACAAAATATTGCTTATATAAATTGGAAATGATCTAACGAGAAATCATCCTGTGTTTGTGGGTTAGAAGAATGAATATTCTTAAGAGTACTCTCAAAATTGATCTACAAGTTAAATGCAATTCTATCTAAATTTCCAACACTTTTGATTGTTGAAATGGACAGACTGATTCTAAATCTGATACAGACATACGCATGATTAGAATGCCCAACACAGTTTTGAGAAAGGACAAAGTTGGTGGGCTTGCATGAACTGTTTTTAACTCTTACCATAAAACAGCAATACTCAAGATCGTGTAGTATTGCCAGAAGAAAATAATTCAGTGGAAGGTAAAAATTCCAGAACAAACTTGCACATAGAAGCTTGACAGTTTCCATAAAGACGCCAAGGTAATTCAAGGTAATTCAATAGCAAAGGGTTGTCTTCTCAGCATTTGAAGAAACTGAAACTCATACATTATTACTATGAGTATAAAATGTTACAACTGTCTTTAGAAAGCTGTTGGACAGTTATTAGTGTTATATACACTCCCTATGGCCCTTCACTTTCTGTAAAAATGCGCTGTGAAAGAAAATAATACTTTCTATTTGCTTTCCCTTCTTTTTTGTCTCATTCTGATTTTCTCTTTACTCTTGCTGCCTTCACTCCTCCCAACAAAAAGTTAGCGTTTAGTAAGTTTTGCTGCAGGTTCTGTTTTCTAGTGGCCTCAGGCACAGATAATTGACAGGCAGGGTGGTTCTCATAAACCAGTCCTCAGAATAGGATTTTGTGCTTTGAACATTCATGCCCTGGAAGCCAAAGCAACTTCCACCGTCGCTATTGTTAAGCAGAGCAACAAACATTCCTGAGACTCTGATGGAATCACAATTATTAAAGCTTTCATCTTTGGTTAAGTAGAAGGAAGCACAGGTGGAAGGAAGGACATTAAAAGTTCAAGAGGTTGTTACCCTTGATCAGTGGAGAAGTATTTGTGATTACAAAGTTGCAAGTTGCACAATAGTAGTAGGTGGGAGATCCTCAGACAAAAGAAAGGATGTCTATGCAGAAAGAGTGGAACTAAATCCCATAAAGATGCAGGGATAATGTGTTGAGGGTCTCATGTGCTGGGGCATACCAAGTCATTTCCTTGAAAGCAGTAATTATCGACTAGGGATGATCTTGTTTCCAAGAGACATTTGGTGATATCCAGAGACATGGTGGGTATTCCAAAATTAGAGGTGGGTGGGGGCATCAAGAGGGAATGCCCAGGCACAGAGGCCAAGGTAATGATTAAAGCGGGTAGAGGTCAGGGAAACAATTCAGGTATTTACAGTGCACAAGCACACTCTCTTACAATAAAAAAATCATCCAAACCCAAATCTCGGTAAAGCCCACATTAAGAAACCCTGACTTTAAGTAATAAACATGACATTGCTCCTCATAACTCCTACATGACAAAAATAGGTGCTGCACGCTGGCCACTTCGAACTCTGCAGGTCGCATGTACAGTAACTGGTAATGCCACGTTGACCTTTTAATTGTGGACTGAGAGGTTGCAGGGTTTGAATGGTGCTTCGCACTAGGAAGGGTTTAGAGTAGGTCTATGTCACAGTGCAAGCTGCCCTGTCACTTGGAGCATGCTCATGTGACTCAGCTCTTTGTCTCTGGCCCGACTGCTGGCCTGGCTTCCAAATCCCAGGGGTTTTAGCAATAGCCCTAGCCATTCCCATGGTGGTAAAGTCCCAGCTATTTTTGCTTGTCCCACCAACACAGCTCCAAGAACCCGTCTGTAAAGTGTGGACTGACAAAAGAAAGACCACTGCAATAGCTTATTAGTAAAATAAAGTTGAAGTTCTGCCTTCCTACTGGATGTTTCAGGGCATGGAAGAGAGTCATACCGCCTGAAAATGCAGGGGGTTAGCATTCCATGAGGTAGATGATTAAGGGAGAAGAGGTGAGATGGAGACAACAGAATCCCTTGCTCTCCCAGTCTACTGTGGACCGTTGTGAGGTACAGAGATTACATAGAGTCAGTCCAATTTAGCACTTGACTGGATTTTTGAGTGAGATGGTGGCCAGCACACAAATACATTCCCCTCTACTTTGTTTTCATTTTGTCGTGCCTTATTTTTTTTTAACTTGTTTAGTATTTTGTTGTGATAACTTTGTTTTACAAATTAAACTCCTATGTGCAGGTTCCCCATATGTGCAGTGTCCCCATTCCTCAGATAAATGTTAAATCCTGCACATCCTCCACATCCTGCCCTCTGCCAAATCACCAAGTGTTTTTCACCATTGTCCACTGCCACCACTTGCCCACACCCTCCCACCCCAATTCCCTGTTGGTAACCTCAGTTCTATTACAAGTGTCCAAGGGTTGGTTTTGTTTCATCTGTTCCTTTGTTTTGACTATTCATATTCATATTCCACCTATGAATGAGGTCATCTGGTATCTCTCTTTCTCCATTTGACTTTTTCACTTAGCATCACCCCCTCTAGATCCCTCTATGTGGATTCAAGTGACAGGGTATCATCCCTTCTAAGGGCTGTGTAGTGTCCATCGTGTACATATGAACTGCATCTTCTTTATCTATTCTTCTGACCTTGGGCACTTAGATAGTTTTCACATCTTGGCTATTGTGAATAAGGCTGCAATAAACACGAAGTGCATAAATCTCTGGGAATTAATGTTTTTTTCTTATCTTTTGGGTAAATACCCAGAGTGAGATTTGCCTTATTTTTGATTCTCCATCTTTGTACTATAGAGAGGCAATTTGTATTTCTTACCCTTTTTGGGTTTTCAGCTGAGCCTGGGGATTAAATGGACATGAGACAGATTAATAGGACAAAAACATAACGTATTTAATGAAAGCTTTACATGACGGAGTCCTTGTAAAGAAATTAAGATGCAAAGAAGCAGTTGGATTTGAATGCTAAATGAATTGAATTGGAAAAAGAATAGAAAATTGTGAAAATGGGACAAGCAGAGGGCCTTGAAATAGGGTGGTTGATTGGGTAGAGAAATGTAACTAGAGAGATAAGGATTCACTTAGCAAGGTTTGTATGTATGTATTACTCTTGTTGACAAGAATGTACTTCCCTTTAGGTAATAGGTGAATATCTTCCCTCTGGGGTTTTTATCTCCTAGTTGCAGGAAGATAAGGGATGTTGATTCATCCTTATTTACCTGCTATTTTTCAAGTGACTTTAGTTCAAAAGAATCCTTATGTCAATATGACATATTTTATGGTGAGTTATTCTGCTATCCTTCAGTATCTTCCAATAAAAATGGGGCATTTAATTTTGCCTCGGGTTTTCTCATCTAAAGGACTCACACTAAAGCAGAGAACTAGAATATGAACACGTGTCTCAGCCAGGGGAGTCAAATAGAGATTGAGGCTAGATCACGGAGAATCCCCAGTGTCAAGCTCAGAATTCAGGGAGGTTCAGATTCTAAGAATCTAGGATTCCATATTCACAGAGAGTGGTAGGAACAAGGCACTGAAACAATAAAGTGACTCGGTGCCTGTCCAGGCATTCATTAGCTAATTCAACTGGGGAGTGAAGATTGCTGATGCTTTCTCCTCACATAACTCCTATGAATCTTTCCTTCATTGAATTATGTGAGTTGCACACTTGTTCCTGTCAGGAGCCCATCTCTCATGTGCTGGGGAGGAAAGGTCTGCCAGAGGTCACCCAAGCTTCTTTAGGGAATTAGTCAAAGAGAAATCTGTAGCAACCTCAAGCATGAAAATTTCCCCTCCTTACAGAGGAGACCACTGCTCACAACCCAAACAACTTCCAGATGGATCTTCGGTACCATTATTAGTATCTCTATTGTGCTACAGGCAATTTCTAAAACTAACTTGCAATCTGGCTACTTTGCATCTTTCCCATGTAAATTTTGTGGGTGATAGAACAAGAATAGATGAAACCCAGTAAGCATATGATTTGCAACATATTTTCATCTGTGCTGGGGTGTAATCATCACTGTGATGAATTTATCGATGATAAAATCAGGAAGCGGGTTGACCAAATCCCAGAATGAACTTACGTTCTTTATGTTTCTAAAGATGATGCACTCTTTCTCTTGCAGGGCAGGTCAGGTAGAAGACAAGCAATCAAAACATAGTTTTTGTTTGGAGAGTTTCTATACACTGGAGTTTTAAAGTTAATTCCAAGATATGAGATAGTCATGTTATATTAAAGATGTCTTAATTTGTTTTCTTGAGACAAGGATTCAAGTACAAGTAATTTATTTGGGAGTAGATATCAGAAGAGGTTGATGGGGAGAGAAGACATGATCCTAGAAAAAGAAGAAGGTCAGTAGAGAATATGTTGTTAAGTTCGCTACCATTGTGGGCAATGGGAAGATAACCCACTAGGGAACTCAGGGTGACAATGAAGAACATACTTCAGAGTTGTCCCAATTGAGGTGAAAAACAAACAAACAAAAAAAACCCAGCATATTTATTTTTCAAGCCCTGTATTTCATTGGATGAAGTCTGTTGGAGGAAACTCTACTAGATTTCCTTCAAGTCATCAGTCACATCTCTTTCTGCAATACCTTCTTCCTCAGAGAAGGATCTAGTACCAAGGTAGACCCAAACATAGGTGCTCCTTCCAGTTCTTTGTCTGGCCGCACAGAAAACTGTAACTCCAAGGCTTGCATATAGGTCAGAATCATGTACTGATATTCCATGGACAGCTGTTCACTGTAGCATTGACCCAAAATACTAAAAGGAACACAGAATGAGGAGGAAGAAGATAAAGAAACCAGGATACATCAAAAGTCTTGGCATTCTTGGAGGTACTTCACCTATTGAACGTAGGTATTCTGAGCCCTAGTAGTGGTTTCTGTTCTTTATGGAACAACATTTTGAGTGATTTCCTCCCTCATATCACTTAGCTCACTGATGGTCACGTGGCTGAGGATAAAGAGACAGCTGCGGATTCACTGTGAGACTTTTATAAAAATGAACGTGTTCTGAGATATTTTTGTCCAAAATCTTGTCTTAAAGGCTTCTTTCTCGGAGGGAATGTCTGTTTAATGGATGTAAGGGGTGCCTGATGGAGATGCCTAATACCAACATAAGGTATGGAACTAAATCTCAGAATCCTACAACTTTGATTATTATTTCAACATCTTCCACCTTCCAGGGACTCTGTTCCTTCCACCCCACTCTTAGCAAAGCTCTCAGTGGTGGTTATAAATCTGAGTTCATTCTGTTGGCAGTAGTTAATGGACACAAGAACAGCTGAGCTGAAAAGCCCAGACAGGAGTTACAAATTACACAAGTCAGGATAAAAGCTTCATAAATATTGATTCCTAATGGTTTCTGTCGAGGAAGAAATCTCATTATGATAATGGCATCTTCTCCCTAATGCACAGCTGTTTGAACCGACTTCTATAGATGTATGATTATCAGCAGAAATTTAATTAATAAAGCTGAATTGTTCAAGGCCTAACTTCATGTAATATATGGGTAACATAGTTTGTCATAGTGAAGTCTTGAGAATATCATGGTGAGAATTGAAAGAAAAATTTTGGAAGGCAAGGTAACACAGGGAATCAACTAGGACCGAACAAAAGGAATTACATTGTCAGAAATATTTACTTTAGTATATTCCTTTCAAATCTTCAGCTACAAGGAGACAAATTGGCCTGCTGGTTTGACTAAGGCTTATGTAAATCTCAGAATCTGTTTAACCACCCAAAAGTCCTTGAAGGAATTCACCTAAAAGAGAGGAGATGACTCAGTCAAGGAGAGGAAGGTGACAGTGTAGGCAAGCAGGAAGTCACTCCTAAAAATGAAATCAAAGGAAGAAATAAATGAGTGTGCACAAAAAAACAAATAGATTTACTAAGGATAAAAGAGTAACAGTTCTAACTTAAACAAAGCAGTAACTGTTTCATAATTCAAAGCAATGCATTTTTGGTGAGGCTGCTGTGTATCTATTATTGTGCTAGGTACTATTTGGGTGTGAAAATGTGTGACAAGTGTCTTGAATTATATATATATATTTTTAAGATGATTACACGTGCTACTGCTAGAGTACACTAGAACAAGAGTGCTCAGCAGAATACTGCCACTGAATGCTCAAGGGGGAAGGATCTCAGATATAATTAACCTCAGCATCTTACACTGAAAAGACTGAAGCCCAGACCTGGAAGCACCAATGTTATATGGTGGACGCAGATGATGTTAGTTTGTTTTTTCTAAAGTAGCTGACCACAGAACTTTTAACCTAACTGGACAGCGATGTAAATCTTTCTTTAAGTGTATAGTAAGTGTATAAATAATGTGTAGTAAGTGTTATTATATTAAAATTAACTTTTTGGTAAGTAGAGATTATTTATTAAGATAATTAATGGTAGACTAATTATTCACCTTCAGCAACATTGGCACAAACTATGTGCCAGAGGCTATAATGAATATTTCATGTCTGTTTTCTCATTTGTTTCCCACTAAAGGCTAGAAGGTATATATTAAATGAAAAATAAGAAATGGCTGTCCTTGTCCTCCAGCAAGCAGATTTAGAGGGAGACTCAGACACATAAATTAATCGATGTTATAAGAATATGAAAGAGTAATTAACTCTGCCCTAAGGAGATGATCAAAGAATTATTAATTGGAAAAAAAAAATCTTTAATCTTTGATATTTTAAAAATGAATTTTCCAGGTGGAGTAAATGAAGGATAAGTCTCCCCAACATAAGAGGATGTATGTGAGCAATAGAATAGTCTCTTGAAATGATTCTCCTACCTCCACTGCACAGTGAGGCAGTCTAAAGTAGCTATCAGGGTAAGAGAAAGAAGAAAAACAGAACAACAACATCAAAAAAACCACAACAGAAATCAGGTCAGAGAAGAGTCAATAGACTCCAGAGATTAGTTCCTAAAAAGAGTTAAGTCAGGGCAATAACCAAACCTAGATGTATTATTACCCCAGGAGTCAGTTACTTCTAAGGGACACAACCGTTAATCTGAAGTCCAAATCCAAAAGTCACACGCAAGGAGAAAGTTCCAGACGTTAGAAGGGAGGCTCTTTTGAAGAGAAGCTCACAGAAAAATTTTCTCTTGCTCCTAAGCTCCTCTGGAAGAGGCTTTGGTTTAGACACCAAGTGACTCTGTCAATGCAGAATGTCCGCCATTTCTCCTTCTGGCATCTCAGCTTGAGTCCCGTTCTTCCTCACAAATAATGACATCTCTTCTCAAGCAGAGCAAATATCATACCGCTTATTGCCTGAAAGCATTCACATACTAATTCGTTCGCCTTTGGAATCAAAGTCATGCTGGGTGGTTGTAAACTCATTGCATAAAGCTGTTGATTTACAACCATGGACTCCACAAACTTATATGACATTATGATGAAGTTTCTGCAATCAAACTAATCTAACAAAGTAACTCCGCAAAAACTAAAGCATGTTTGGTTCCCTTCCATGTGACTTGCTCAATGCTAGTTATTTTCTCCAGTTGGGAGGAAATCATTAATGAAAGATAAATGCCAGTCTTTGCCTTCTCATTGCCATCTTTTCCTTGGGGTGCTGAGACTTGAGCTTGGAAATCTCAGCCCTGTCTAGTTTGGAGACACTCTTCTTCCACTTTCCTTTTGAGTGCCTTATTCTATGTCTAGAAAAGTGCCTCTCTCAGGTACAATTTGATAACTCAAATTGTCAACCTAATGGTAGGCACCCAATAAACAGAACTACAAGTGAATGCTTGTTTTACTGCTTTAGTTATCTGTTGAATCATTAGATACTGTTCAAAGGGCCATTATGGGCCAGGCCCCCTTGTGGTAGTGGGGATATAGGTCTGGACAAGACAAACATGCGCTATGACAGATGGAATCTTATAGTGCAGTGGAAACATACACTGCAAATATACGCAGAAATGATTGAGAGTGGGGCCACGAACTATTCAGGAAATGTACGGTGTGGTGAGAAGCTATGACAGGAGAACCTCCTTAGTTTGGAGAAATCAGAAGAGATTTTGCTCAGAGAGCGATAGTTTTAGCTGAAGCTTAAAAGGAAATGTGTCCGTGTGCATGGTACACAGGGATGTGTGTGTGCATGTGTGTAAGAGGTATAGGGGTTATTTACCTCTCTGCAGATGTGAAGTTCTTGCCATCTTTGGAGAACTGAGAGTTCATTGTGGTTGAATTGTAGAAAGACTTGTCTGGACAAGCCAGGAGAGGTAGGTACAGACAGATAACACAAGAATTTATAGACCATGTTATGACTTTTGATCTTTATCCTAAAGGTAAATGAAAACCATTGGATAGTTTTAAGTAAGAATATTAAAGTCTCTGGTATTTGTATTTCCAAAAGATTTGCTCTGGAAGCTTTGTGGAAAATGGATTAAAAGGGAGGAACAGGGGGTATGAGGAGGATATTTTTGTATTACAGGTGTGAGATGATAGTCTAGAGATATAGTAAGAAAGACAGAAGTGGACAGAATTGAAAAATATTTAAGAGTTTTCATCGGCAGAATTTCACAAGTGTTTGGAAAAGACAGGGAGAAAGGGAAAAGATGGTGTTTCTTAAATGACTAACTGGGTAAATGGCCATTGTGCTGACTCAGAAGGAAAAACATGAATTTTGGTCACTGAATGTACATGGTGATTATGTTTAGATTCATGGATTTTTCTAGAAGAGATTGAAGGCTGCTATGAAAAGAGAAGTTATACTCAAGTGCTGAGTGAGTTCAGCTTTCAAAGGTCAGTGGATATGAAAATGGTAAAAGAAACTATCAAAGAATGACTAGCTGAGTCAGAGAAAACCAGGGAGTTTTTCAATGAGAAGGGTGTGATCTACCAACATGATTCAGTGAAGATATTCAGGGAAAATTAACTACAAAGTATTCACGGGTGTGCCCTGGTGGCTCAGGCAGTGTAGCCTGTGGCTGTGGAGGCATTTTCCATGTAAAACCCAAGAACAGGGTTCCCAGCCTCTACCTGGGAGTGGGGAACAACTAAGATGAACAGATAAATGCGTCAATAAATAAATACTTTCTCCCCTCTCTTCCTGCCTGCCTATTCTCCTTCATTCCTGCCTGTACCTTTCCTTAAAAAAAAAAAAAAAAGTGTTCATTGGATTCAGCAGCAATGATATTATTGTAACTGACTATTTCAGTGCAGTTAGGAAGGGGAAGATGAAAGCAAGATTAAAGTAGACCAAAGAAAATAGGTGAAACTAGAGGTAGAAATTATTTTTGAGAGTTTTGCCCAGGATAAAAAACTCAGGACAATAGATGGAAGAGTTTGTGAGTAGTCTAATAAAGAGAGAGAGAGAGAGAGAGAGAGAGAGAGAGAGAGAGAGAGAGAGAGAGAGAGAGAGAGAGAGAGAAAGGAAATAAAATTACACAAATAACTGGCAATAGAAAAAGCTGCTGGGAAGTTTGGCAGTTTGGCGGGACATACATGAATGCTCTGATCTTTTATTTGAAAGGAAAGGTGCAGGCAGGAATGAAGGTGAGCAGAAGTGCAGGCAAGAATAGAGAGGACGGAGAAGTATTTTATCTATTTTTTCATTTTTTTTTTTTTTTCCTCCCTTGTCCGAGAACACGAACCCAGGATGTCTATCGCTGGAGGAAGCAGACCAAAATGCTGCTACATCAGGGCACATCGCCCTGATGTTTGAGAGAAGGGCAGACGTTCTCTGCAATAACTATTGCCAGGGTAGTTGAAAGAAGAAGGCGAATTTAGAGACATTTATCATAAACCAGGGTCTCTGTTGGTCAAGGAGTCTACCCTTTAAACTGAGGTCCAGGCTTCTTTCTTGACCCTTTCTTCCACTGATCTCAATTATAAGAATCTGGTTTCTTGCTGATTTAATGTCTTTAGCCTGAGAAAATCTGTTTTTCTTACACAGACACTGTACATTTAATTTTGCATTCTATAATGAGGCTGCATTTTTAATCCAGTTTTTTCTCTTCTTAGTCTATGAATAGGAAACAGAAGATTTCCTTTGTCTGTTTAAACTCTGGCACTGGTGGGGTTCATGAGTTTCACACGGCCTGCACCTTAACCAGCTTAGCTGCCTGAACCATAGGGTACATCTCAGATGATTTCTTGCTCAGTGGTTTTGTCTTAGGTATGATTCTGAAGGATGTTTACATTATGCGCTAAAGCCAATCACAATATGTGTGTTCCTCGACTTCAAGTCCTCAGTTTGGATTCAAATCTAAGCCTGATACTAACTCCTACTCTGACATCTTCCATGATCTCAAATGTTATCAAAAATGATACTTGAAAACTGACTAAACTCCTACATTACAGTGTGTTCCCGAAAATTCCTGTTTCCGTCCCCATCCGCTGGATAAAGCTCCTTCTTTATGTTAGTTTTTGCTGAGGTGCAGTATTTGGCATATGTGTTATTATTATTATTACTCTCCCTTGGATTCTGCTAGAAAGGTCTCTATAGTTCAAAACTCTTCTTAATAAAGTACTGACAAAATATATGTGTCATATTTCTAGACTTTAAATGCACACATATATAATCAAATTTCACAGGATGAGGACATTGCTGCAAGCTTTACAAAAATAAAAATTGTTTAAAGAGATACTATGAATAGCTAATTGTATGCCAATCATTATATGATCTAGATGAAATGGACATATTCCTAAAACTACCAAAACCCAATCAAGAAGATTGAATTTATGTTTCACATAATCTTCCCTCAGATATATTCCCAGAAAAATGACTTCATTAATTTTTACCAAACATTTGATGAAGAATAAATACCAATCCTTCAGAAACTATTTAAAAAATGAGAGGAGATAATATTTTCCAATTCATTCTGAGGTTAGTATGATGATGCTCCAAAATTGGAAAATGACAAACTAAGAAAACTACACAACAATATTACTTATAAATATAGATGCAAAACTTAAATAAAATACTAGCAAATTGAATTTAATAGCATGTAAAAGGATCATATACCATGACCAAATGAGACTTAACCCAGGAAGACAAGGTCTACTTAACATACAAAAATAATTAACATGCCATATTAATAGAATAAAGGATAATATTACATGATTTTCTCAACTGATCAGGAAAAGCATTTGACAAAACCAGCAATCTTTTATGATAAAATACTCAGGCTAAAATTTGATGGGAACTTCTTCAATCTCATAAAGAACATACACAAAATAAACAACACCCAGAACTAATATCATACTCAAAGACAAATGGTAAATGTGTTTTCCCACAGGTCAGAAACAATAAGACTGTTTAAAACTTCTATTCAATATTGTTCTGGAGGTACAGACTGAATAATAAGAAAAAATAAGTAAATAAAATTCACCACTTTGGCAAAGAAAGTGTCTAAAATGTATTTATGGATGATTTAATCTTCTATATAGAAAATATTAATCTGCAAAAAAATGAACAACGAACATGTAATACATAAGGTGAACAAATTTATAAGATAACACAATCAGTATACAAAATATTGTATTTCTATACCATACAACATGATAAACAATACAATAATTAAATTACGAGAGCAGTTCCATTTATTATGGCATCAAAACAATCAGATATTTAGGAATGAACACAGTCTTTGTTAGACTTGTTTACTGAAAACTGAGAAACGTGACTGAAAGAAATTAAAGACGTAAATCGTGAGAAAGTCAGCTGTGTTTGGGGATTAGAAGACACTATTTAAGATGACAGTATTTCCCAAATTGATCTACAAATTCAATGCAATTCTTATGAAAGTTTCAGCCATTATTTTTACAAAATTGATACGATGATTACAAAATGTATATGGAAATGCAAGAGATCCAGAAAAAAACAAAAACTGTAAATCTCAAAAATGAAGGACAAAGCTGAAACATTCACATTTCCTAATTTCAAAACTTACTGCAAAGCTCCATTAATCAAGATAGTGTGGTACTGGCATACAGATGGACAAATTGGTCAATGGAATAGAAATAAAAGTCCAGAAATAAAATCTTATATCTGTAAAGAGTTGATTTAGCCAAGATACTGAGACTATAATGGGAGAAAGACATTTTTTTTTCAGCAAATGGTGCTAGATCTAGATATCCACATGCAAAAGAATGAAGTTGGATCCCTTACCTCACACCACATATAAAAGCAATGCAAAATGAATCAAAAGTCCACATTTTAGAGCCAAAAGTCTAAACTCTATTAAAAATAGACATAAATCTTTATGACTCTGGGTTAGGTAATAGTATCTTAGAATTCTCAAAGCTATCAAAATAAGACCCCCTCGAAAGCAGATAAATTGAATTTTATGGAAAATAAAACTTTGTTCGTCAAAGAACACTATCAAGAAAGTGAAAAGAATCCACAGAATGCGAAGGTATGTTTGCATATTAAAGAAGGGACTAGTCATCAAATTATAAGGAATATAAGGAATTTTGTTGTAAAAGGTGAAAAAAAACCAACAGTTTCATAATTGTTGAAGAACTTCTGTGGAATTAAATAATACATGAAATGGTTAGAACACGGCCTGGTGTGAAATGATAGCTCAATAAATGTCAATAGTGTATTACTATGTGTTATTACTGTGTATACCAAAGTCACCAAATATTCTAGCTTCGTTTCTATGTTCAGTGCAATCAGTAGGGAAAATTTGTTTTTATTTGAACAATTTCTTTGGTTAGGCACTCAGGAAAATTTATTGAATCAACTGCTTTGATTATTAGAGAGAAACAAAACACTTAGTAAAAAGTTTTGAAGGCACTTTCCCTAAGTGGATGGAAATGGTTATGGATAAGGAACTTATTTCTCATCACTGTATGTCAACATCAACTAAAATATGATGGAAGAAAAGATTTAGGAAATCATGTCAGCTTTCCTGAAACATTTTGTGGAACAAAAGTCATATATATCGCTTTGCTTAGATATGAGTCATCAGTACCCACATTTATTAGAGAAGGCAGTTAACATATTTTGCCTTTTTTAAGACACCCCCATGAGAATTGAAGTCTTTTATGCTGCTGAACATCAAAATTAAAAAGATAAGTCAAAGCATTATTATATATATTACATTTTTTTTAATACTTGTTTACATTAACTTTTCAATAACTTTGGGTAACTTATTTTCAGATAATTTTATATCAGATTTTTACTTTATTCTTTAATACTTAAGCTGTAATTATACTATTTTCATCATATTCTTTTTACATCAAGTAATATTGATTTCTCTTTTTCCTTATTGATTTTAATTTTTTAAAATAGAGTTTAAAAAGTTAATCTAAATAACTTATTAAATAAATAGCAGATAGCATTAAGGTATATTTGAATGATGGGAGGTGTTGAAGCGCTATGGTATAATAAACTTTTAAGATCATGTTTCAAAGACCTTGTTTATTCTTGAATTTTCAGACTCAAGAGAAAGACACACTTACAGATCTGCATTTATTCTCTCTGAACATTTAGCTTTATAATTAGACAAAAGACAAGATAATTACCTCCATTTTGCCTTTAAATTACCTGGAAGTTCAATGATTGTTTATTTATCCACATATCAAATATGTTTTTACTTCTTTTTGCTGCAAATCACTCTGGTACTTGTAAAAAGGGATAGAAATGACTATGACAATGGTTGCTTTCAAAACATGTATAATTTAATAGCAGAAGGACGCACGTACCCATTGTGATGGAAGGAAGAATGAATTTTGAACTGTGATAGATGGAGAAGCACACTGCTATGGCAGTTCAAAAAAGGTTAAAAAATTATGGTTGAAAGCAAAGAATAAAGCCTTTCTCTGTGTCTCTTTTTTTATTAATCGAAAAGACTAAGGAGAGATAGTTATTTCTGTCCCAGCAGAAGCCCAAGGAATACATAGGTCAATGATGGTGGAAGAAAGGAATCCTCAGTGAACAGAAATATGTCAGCAGAGCTCTGGAGAGAGGAAAGTGCAGCATCAATCCAGGAATTAATCAGAAGTCTGATGTGGCTGGTGCACAGGACATGCAGGAGAGGCAAACAAATTGACTATCAGACAAGTTCTTCAGATTTTATTAAATAAATGTAACTCGAACTTGTGAATGAAGGGTTTCACCCTTGCTCCTGTGTCCCATCAATATGTCCTTCAGTGTGTGCACTTGGAACTGAGCTAATGTATCTTAAAGGCTCTTAGGAGAAGTCAAGGCCAGGACCAGAGGTCTTTATTGGATCTTCAAAGCCATAAAATTGAAATTGGAGCTATCCTAGAAGACTGTGACTTAAAAAGCAAACCATCACAATTAAAGTAAATATTAAAGAGAGTAATTGATGGGCCTTTGGCCAACTTTGAATTAACTAGATTTAGCCTTAATTTTTGAAAGTGCTGGTTGCTGCAAAATGAAACCCTCCTTTTTCAACAGATGGCGGCATTAATGTTTCCATTACAATTCATTTCAGATTTGAGTTCTTCCCAACTCAAACCAATTTGCTTGGTTAAAAGTGAAGTGACAACTGCAAATAATATCATGACGAAGACCCCCCTCTGTCTCTAAAGGAATCCTGTAAAAGGCATTGTTCTCACTTGCATTTGCCTTCTGCACTCAGCCTTAGTATTTAGACTAAGGTTTGAGGTTAATTAATCCTGGAATCAGAAAGTCAGTAAGTTAAGAAAATCTAACCAACAGGGTCTACATTCCAGATACTTTTTTTGTGCATGTGTCTGAGTGCCAGGGTGTGAATAGGAATATCTGCTTTTGGTGAAAATGGGTATTTAGGAGGGAGATGATTGGGTTCTTCTTGTTTCTGACTTTGTCGTGAACCAGTTACCTCTCCATGTAAAGCACCATGCTGACACGACGCCTTACATGTCACAAGATTTCTTTCCTTTGTCCAGATCTTTTGTAGTGGAAGCACACGCTCCACCTTGGAAAAGAAAGACCCGCCGATTTCCAGGGTCTTCGAAGGAATGCTCTTGGCCTGGAAAGTCAGTTTCTCTGCTAGCGCTGAAGATTTTTAAGTTGCACATGATCCTTTCGATCACTCTTTGCTTTGGACTCCTAAGGTAGTTATCCATAATTATCTTTTTAGAATCTGTTCATGGACAACCATATCTTATCCCAGGTATGTACATATGATTCTAAAATCCCATAGGTGAGTAAATATTCCTTATCTTCCTGTTTGCATTGTTCTGATTTTTTTGCCTTTAATGTTCCTAAAACTGCTTTAAGACATTAAAATAATTTAATGATATAATGATATAATAAATATAATTGAGATATGATTTAATTGCTATATTTAAATGATATAATTTAATGATATCATAAATGATTTGCAATCTGTGTTGCTCTTCTCAGGTAATTAATTTTAACAAAAAATATGCTAAAGTAATTACAACTATACTTCTTTATTTTTTTCTAATCACGGGGTAACTTTTTCATTTCTATTTATGACCAAGCAAGGGGAATGGGCAGTCAATCACTCAATTTGTTCATATTTGCAAAGGACTTGGGGAAAGAAAAATTAGACTTTTTTTGTCCAGTGAGATCATTAGTAAATAACTCACAAAAAAATGTGAGTCAGAGAAGAATACATTAAGATAGAAACTTGTGTTGGGAGAGATTTGAGGCTACTTATGCATGAAGAAATCTACCTAATTCTTTCAGGAGGATAATGCAAATAAAATCGTTATATATAGATGATATCCTATTTCTAACATATTGAAGTTATTTACATTAAATAATTTTGTCTGTAACATCTACAAGTATATTCCATGATAAACTTGGAGAAAACAAGTTTCTGTTCTTGTAATATTATTACTTATATTGATCTTTTTTACAACTAGTCAACGCATTCCATAGTAGAAATCACTCAGTCTGAGAATCTGTAAAGCTAGATGTAGTTCTGATTTATTAGGCAAACAACTTAACCTCATGAAGCTTTTATATATTTAAAGAATAGTAAGTTAAAATAGTGCTCTCTGACATCCCTTCCAGCATGAAATTTCTGGGGCTATCTGTCATCTAACTGACCTCCTTGTCAAGAAGAGTGTAGCCTTTTATTTCTGTCTTCCATAAGGGAACCAAGCACGAGTGTGATAAATTTTGTTTACGTAACACTGGGTTGAGAAAAGGGATCAAATTTCTCTCTTTGGGATGTAGTTCAACTTTACGAGACCATGGTGCCTCAACTGTGGTTTGAAAAGTCAGTGAAAATTAGAGCAGTTATTTTGGCAGTGGAAGGAAAACTGCATACACCCTTGTTATTTATTTATAGGGCTTTCCCAGCTGAAAAACAAGTGATCTCAGAGCTCTAAATAGAAAGTTGGGAATCAAAGATTCTGGATTTGATCCATGGCATTCACAATTTGTCTTTGATGAGTCAAAATTATTGTGGTTGGTAGGCATCCTTGCTCTTCCCGTGAAATGATATTTTCGATGTTCTTAACCCAGTGTGAATGTATTAGGAAAAACGTGGCCTGTCATTGAGGACTTTGCAAAATTAGGATAGGAATTACAGGTCACTGTAACTTCTGATTTCATGAATATACAAAATGCAGAAAATGCAGCACTCAAGCATTTTTCTAGATTGCAATTAAAAAACACTCGGATCCCAGAATACTGCACATTGATAAGCATACATCACTGACAGCACATTGGAAAGGTTTATCTCTGGGTCTTTTGTTTTTCATTTCACTCTATGTAAATGGGAAAGATTAAATTATTAGTAAGGTTATTTTCTGAATGAAATTGTCCATCCTTTGAGTAAGCCTTTCTCCATGTTCACATTTTTTCAAAACAATCAAATGGTTGAGTTATTTTAGCTTTTAAAACACATTTTTTTTTTTTTTTCAAATAATCATTTGTCTGCAGACAGACTGCAAAGCTGGTAACAGCATCTTTCTATGTGTTAGACAATCTCCAAGCCAAATGGCACAATCTGTCAGCCCTCGCTTGCCAGGGGTCATAGAAAAACAACACCTAAATGAATCAATCTGAAACTTGGGCAAACTGTCTTCCACAAACAGGGGAATGGGAATATCATATGACGAAGACTGTGGATACTTACTTTTTTTGGTGTATTATCATTTTAGGGATTTCTGATTTTTTTTTTCTGGCGAACTTTCTTGTTTACATCCACAGTTTTCATATTTGAATGACAGGCAAGGAGATAAGAAAATATTTTAAGATTCAGCATCTCAAGTAGAAATGAATCAGTAATTTCTTTGTATTTGCAAAGTCTCTTATGTCTGAGTAGCTTTGTTATCCTTTGTGCTAAAGGTACCTCTACCTTCATATATATTCTTACCCAAGTATTTCATTTATCAATATTAGATTCTAATTCCAAGATAGAGATGTTAAAAATTGCATGTCGTTTCCTCTTAAATCAATATTTGTTTTAAAAAGAAAAATAGAAACAAGAAAGAAAAAGTCTTGTTTTATACAATTCATTTGAAAAAATTTCTGCAGAGATTCTTTGACAAGACTGTGGTCTAAAAAGGCAGTGAGAAGACTTTCCATGGACAGTTATGTAGAGCTAATCCCTGGGAACAAGACCAGTTAAAAAAAAAAAAAATGAGAGTCAATATATTAGTTTTCCTGATTGAAAATGTTCCACTTATGAATGCAGAGAACTTCACTATGAATTAAGGAAATAAGATCTTCAGATCCACATTTTCCTAATTACCTCCCTTATAGTCTTATGAATTCTCTACATTGAAAGCAATAAAATTATTTCCCTTATTGCAGTTCTCTTTCAAAACAAGCAGTCATCTGGCTGTCAAGAGTTCCTTACGTGTTTTTTTTTTTTTACAATTAAAACAATTTAAAATAACATTGACATTTTCCTGAATAATTTTAAAAATTACATGATTGCAGAATCATGCCTTTGCTTTAAATATCTTTGAGTGTCTTTGTTTCATTGATGTTTAGCAATAGATCCATTGATATTCTATTAATATTTTAATTACTCACCAAAGTATTTCCATAATTTCACATATAACTTCTATTTTTATGGAGTAATAGAAATTCAGCTGAGGAATAGGTAAGCATGTTTGGTGAATCTAGAAATTCTGACTCTGTTACAAGCCACAAGTCAACCGTTTCTTCTCCAGGTAGGCTTTTATTACTGAATAAAAAAATTTGATTTCCAAAGACATTCCAGTATTGGTGAATTAAGAATAAGGAAATGTTTTACTTATTGAAGAAAAAGGAATAGAACCTATTCTGTCTTCTGACCTGATCTTTGTAATTGCTGATTTAAATTAAATAAAATAACTATTCCTCTTTATAAGGCATAGAAGATTTAAGTAGTTTCAAGTTACACTAAAAGCAATGGAGTTATTAAAAATTGTTGAGAAGGTCCTAACTGGATTGGTAACTAGTTACAAAATAGCCATCTTTACTCACATTTTTCTCTCATCTATGCAACTCTTGCCAGCACAGTTAATATTTTCTGCTACTAAAGTATTCAAGAGGATTACTAAATGCTTCCCATCTGTTCCTAAGGTTCCACTACATGTCTAACAAATGAACTGCAGTTTTTCAGCTGTTAAATTAGCATGTTTTTAAACGAGATTCTTTTAATCTGGGATATGGTTGGAGTGGAGACTATTGGGAAATTCAGGTTGTACCAAGTGAAATATTTTTTCTTGGGAGGACAAAAGAATCTGATTTGAATTCTACTTTCCGAGAAATGACATAAACTCTCAGAAATTTATCAAGTCTAGACAAAGAGAAAATGCGATTATGTAACAACCAGAAACATCTGAAGTCTTTCAAATGAATTTATGGGACATGTACTGGTCAAAATAATAAGAATATATGCTTTAAACAGACAGAGGATTAAAAATAGAAGATATGCCCATTGAAGGACATAAGAAAATTTCAGACTCAAATTTTAAAGCCTGGAGGGAGTTGAATTATATTGCTAAGATTTGTATCTTGCTTACCCGCCCCTGCATCCTCTTAACATTGCTTTAAGAGAATTTCCCTATAATAGTAACATTATTCAAAATAAGTCTTTTTTAAAACAATGGTATTTTTAAAACAATATTTGCTGTTTAAAACTAGGTCTTTTCTCATGCTATTCTGGACTGCATTCCAACATTAAAAGCACTACAAATATTTGAAGCTTTACATTAGAGATGGCTAGGTGATCTCAAATCATATGAACAAGATTTGTACTTTCTACATAAGATACTGAATATGTGACCTGAAAAGAATTAGATATTATTTTACATATACATTTTTTGTACATTGCAAAATGCCCATCTTGCAATGTACATTTTTTTCATGTGATAAATGTATCTTATAGATATTGAACTGGCTAAAAAATTGAAGAACTTAATCAGGTAGGAGTGTGAAATACTTAAATTTTCAATTTTAATAATAATTATAACACAATTTTTCATGCTTTTTAAATTATTAAATTATAACACAAAGCTTTTATTCTTGGTAGAGAAAGTATGAAGCAAAAGTAAGCAAATTATACTTCAGAAAACACACCAAACCAAAATTATAGCTGAGCTGAAATGAAAAAATATCTAGAAGTCTAGAGTCTAGTCCCAGCTCTCCAGTCACCTAACTTGGAGGCCAAGAACAAATTTTTCTTGACTTAAATCTCTTCATCTATAAAATGGGAGGTTATAACTAGTTTGATTCTCAAAAGTTATTGTTATTTTTAGAAGTAGAAGTGTTTTTACCAAACAAAATTGTACATGTCCCAGTGGATGGAACATGTAAGAGTAGAGCTGTTGTGTTTGAAGCAGCTGGTTTGGAGAACTCGATGTACTGCCATCTTGGTCTACCCTTGCATCCAGGTTGGAAGCCCCATAGCAACGTCACCCCCAGCACTCTGTGAGATGCTATGAAGAATATTTGAAAATCATTGGATTAGATGATTTCTAAACTCTCTCAAATGCAACTGCATGCAAGTAAAAACTGTGCGGCTGTAAGGGGGAGAGAGAATTTTGCCTCATCATTTCCTTCTGAGTAGCTAGGACATGGAGACACATCATTACCTGGACTGAATTTGGGTAGAATTAGGTCCTCAGGGCTTAGGAAATCAGTGTTTGTGAAAGGTTATATATAAAATAGCTTGAATTTTGGGTGGAAGCCCTAAGGTCTCAAAGTACTTCTCCCTTCCTGCTAGAAAGGACAAGTATTTCAGGAAACCAAGCATTCACATAACTCGGGAGTTCCTTGGAAAGAACTGCTCACCACAGGTGCTGTAAATTCAGGTCCAACTACACAGGCTGTATATACAGTCTTCCCATTGACAGTCAGTGTGAACTTTCTTCATTATAAACCTGTTTCCTCCTGAATCATGGACCTTTTCCAGTCAACCTAAAAATGTAGATTTTCTTTTTTGCTTTCTATTTAATTCTTTTTGTGTATTTTCTTCTATTACATTTTGTTTTTCTTGTCTTCCTTCTTTCATTTTCCTTCTCATTTCTCTTTCTTGCTTCACCTCTTCTTTCTTCCTTAGAAAATAGTATGGTTGCCATAAAAGTCGAATTATGTTCGTATTTGATTTTTAATGACTGGAAAAGCTAAAAGAAGAACTCACGGAGACTAAGAATGCTGATATGCCCTATGCTACATACCCTAAGAAGTAAAGTAACTTTTCATTTTCATATTTTAAAATTAACTTCTAAAACATTTCTTTTGCAATTATTGTCTGAAAGAGAAGATATTAAGTTGATTTTTTAAAAAATATGGTGGTAGATAAAATCAAGGTTGATATTTAAAAAAAAATTCAGTGAAAATGTTCTCACATGAATATACCTGAGCCCTGTATGTTTACACATGGATAGCATATTAGGTTTGAATGAAATAGGTTCTTATGTAAAGCTCTAGTCAACCCTTGCTATTTTGGCTTAAGCACTAGAGTTGGGAGGATCACAAAGAGATGTAACCAAGTGTTAAGTCAGCTCAGAATTTTAGGACACCTTCACTGAAACAAGGGAAGTCCTTATTTTTATAACACTTGTTCTAAATTTTTAGTCACACCATTTAATTTTAGAAAAATTTATTTTTAGTATATCTGTAGTTTTTCATAACTTTTCATGAGAAATTCTAATTTCTTACTGGAATAGTTCTTAGGTTGAAAAAAGTCTATGCTGATATAACCACATGGTGATAATAAGATTCACTCATATAGTGATTCATATAATGATACACGGTTTTCTAAAGCATGGTTTTTTGGTTTTTGTTTTTTAATTTTTACTTCTCCTCCCAGGTATGTCTTTAACTTCTGTAAAAGACCTATATTTATAATGCTACCAAGGGGAAAGAGGAGGAATGACTGTTATTTAAACCCAGCATATATCAGATATTTTATAGTTTAATGTCTTAAAATGTAATTGTCAAGCACATATAATCTAGAGCTAGAGAGCCTGGGTTTAATACTCAGCTTTAACATTCCTTACCTGTTTAAGCTTAGGGTAGTTAGGTAATTTCCTGTATCTCATTTTCTTTGCCCCCAAGTGCAAAAAATAACAATAATAATGGTAATTATTTTAATGAGATTGTTGAGAGGATTAAATGAATTAATATATGAAAGGCTCTTAGAATAATTACTGGAAATAATACTATATAGACAACTTTTAATCATTTTGGTCATTTTGCTATAATTATTTTCTTCTCATCATAAACACTGTATGATGCTATTCCTATACCTATCTTACAGGTGAAAAAGTGCTTCTTGACTGAGCTAAATTATATGCTGAAAATTACCTGGTTGTGAAAGAACATAGTTAGTGAGCCTGGAGGAGAGGGTGGTTGAAGATGAATGTAAAGGTGGAAAGAGGGAACTTCCAGACTTTTAAAGGACTTTAACTTTTCCTGGATATTGTATGAGCAATGGGAAATATGTTTTAACAGAATCACTTTTGATTCTTTTGGAGAATGAACTGCAAAATGGGCAAAAATGGAAGCCTGAGACCTTCAATGAGGCTACTTTAATTGTCTAGATGATAAATCTTGATAACTTGGACAAGAATGACAATAATTCATTGATGAGAAGGGTTTTGATTCTGAATGTATTTTGAATAAAAAGTGAACAAAGTTTGCTGTTGGATTGCATGCAGTATGTTTAAAAACTAAATTACCAAAAAGTACTCCAAGGTTTTTGTTCTTATTAACTAGGGAAAAAAGGCAATTCTAACTTATTGAGTCAGGGATGACCCTATGACTAAAGAATGTTGATGACTAGAATAGCATGTGAGAGCAGCTCAGATAAGCCTACCTACAGTCCCTTACTCGACAATATGGGGGAAATGTAGTTTATTGACACAATATTAATTGTGTGATATTTAACAGTATCTCATAAGATGAATGAGAAATATTGTTTAAACTAAAAAATTTATAACAACTTTAAAAAACTATAGAGTCATTTGTAGTGATATATACTGATATGCACATAACATATACATATGCATATATATTTATATTTGCATAAATATATGTGTGTACACACATGTGTACACACATATATTTATGTTTAGAGCCATTTAAATATATATATACACTGCTTATAAATAAAATTTACATACATAAAATGACTGAAGATGTCCTCATGTATTTAAACCAATTGTGAGCATAAACATAATATTATCATAAAGAAAGGCAAAAACTCTGATTTTCATCATCTCATGTTTATTAATTTTGGAACAGTTGAATAATATTCAAGCACATTGAGCCATTAGGTATAAGAGGCACTGTCATCCCCTAAAACTATTTGTAGATTAAAGGAAAAAGTTGCTACATTTTTCAGTAAGTAATAGTCAAAACAATGTAGGCAGGAAAAACTGGTTATGTAATTGACACCAGAACTCAGAAATCAATATTCACAGTTCGTTCTATGAAGTTTCCTACAGGCACATAGGGAACAGAAAATGGTTATGGATTTCACTTAGTATTTGAAACTAAACGAAAAGTCCCTAAAGTTGATGACCGCTCAATGAAATATGGCTGGATTTAGTAATATACAATGCTTTAAAAAACAATTGAGATGACTCGTCATATTTTTGCAGAAACTGTCTTAATTTATGGCTATATAAAAAGAATGCCCTACTTTAAACTAGTAGACTAAGGACTTATTTTCTACTCTGTGTAAAGTAGTGGTAAATATTAAAATACGAAATAAAATAATTATAAGTAGAGAAAACATTTTTTCTTCATGTGTCTATATTACATTGTGAGAGAAATGCATTATACATAAGAATAGAGTATAAGTCAATATATTGAGTTCTCCTTAACTGTATGGGACTGCATTTGAATTTTAAAAATGAGAGAAGACAGGAAAGCAATTGGCTTCATTCAACGTTATATCATTACCAAGAGAAAATTTTTGGCTAAAATAGCTTTTAATATCTTTTGTCAAATCCTGAAGCAGCTGCGCCCAGTTGGATTAGCAGTTTCCAAAAATAGGACTCATTTCTATAATTTATCAGAAGGGTGGGGAGAGGTGAACAAGAGAGATGATAATTTCTTAAACAATTCTTTCAAATAGTGAATCCCTAAGGACATTTGCCAAGATACCACTGCCTACTTTATTTTTTCTCCCTCCTCCCCCCACCCCAACAGTGAGTCTGAACCCCAGTTCATGACTTTCTTAGAGGGCAGCAGATGCAATCTCTCAATGCAAGGGGCTGAAAACCAGAATTGGTTAATTTTCTTACAATTCATTTCTCTTTGTTACAGTCCCTCCATACCAGGAAAAGAATCATTCATTTGCTTCTCCACTCTCAAATGTAAATTTTAAGATATTCAGGAAATCTGAATATTTTTCAGGAAACTAAGAAGTTCTATACAAAACTACTCATTGTTCTAAGTGCATATGTTCACATCTATGTTTCTTTGAGTTAATTTTACTCCTTGAATTGAACTTAATTTTAAGTGAAGATTAACCATGACCCATCTCTCTTTTCTTTTTCTCTCATAACACTCTGCCTTTTTATGCTAAAATCAACTTTTGCTCTCTCTTGACCAAACTTTTTTCCTCTCAGATATCAGTTTGGACATTGATTACTAGGGTTTTAAGAAGTGTTTTCCAGAGACTTTATAAACTTTCCCTTGTACTCTTTAATGCTTTATTAAGCCCAGTATAGGAAATGTTAAACAGTTTTTTAGGTGTGTCAGTATTTTCTAAAATAGAGGGAATGGTGTGTACTTAATCCACCCCAGACTTCCCCAGTGACTCACTACTTCTGTGTTCTTAGACTCCTGTCTGTTCATCTGCTGCATCCGGGTGTAGTTCTCCTCACTCTGAGTCATGGCTGCTCTGAATAAATACCGGCTGTAATTTAGAAAAATGGAAAGGCGTTAGGGTCCATGGACCATCCAAACTTGACAAATGAGTATTCTAAGTCAATATCCTCTCATCCACAGGTACTTAGTTCTTTGGGAGAACAAACTTTATGGACTTAGGCCCTACTCTTCTTTTTCTTGCTCAGAAAACTTTTTCCCCCTCTCATTTCTGGAACTAGGGCTGCATTTTATTGGGTTGAACCTGATTAAAATCTGAATATGATGAGAGAAGCCTAATTTCATAATCATTACTGAAGAGGCTCATAGTCAAAGGATAAGAGAGAACTGAAAGTCTTCAAAAGAGTATTGTCTTCCTTATTTCCCCATAATGAACACTTCATATCTAAATTTTACAGAAACAAATTACTTTTAAATTATTCTTCAACTACATAAATGTAAGTGGTAAATGCAAATAGAAAGTATTTCACTCTAATGTGTTTTCTGACATTTTTCTTAGGAAAGCAAAATTTGGACCAAATTATTTCTGAATGACTAAAATATGTCTTTAAAAATTCATGCATGGAAATGATTGACATAAATTAATCAAAACTATAGCAATACTGTGAAGTGGTGGGTTAAAGTTCAAGCTTTAGAAATGATCTGCAGAAGGTCAGTCCCTTAAGTTTAGTCATAGAGTGTGAAGAACTTCACTGAAGCATCTTCCATGTTGCTGGGTCACTTCACCCAAGGAAGCTGTGTCTGCAAAAATGAAATTTGAAATTGTTAAAAGTGAAGGGAACTCTTCAGAGAAGAGAAAATCTGTCAACCTCAGTTGAGAAGAGTTATAAAGAAGAACAAGATATTTCATGATGGCATTTATTCTCATGGCACATTTTTATTATGAAGACAATAGTGCCTAAACGATCGTTTTAATTCAAACTACAGCAAAAGAGTATTTTAAATGTATAATTGAGGTGCTCATACTCAAGCTACATTTTTTTTCCTCTTTGGGTACCTGCTGTATGCTTTTTTTTTTTTTTTTTAAGTTTTCAATTTTGGTTCAAGTGATGTTGCCAGGACAAAGACAGAGAAAAGTGAACAATGACTTCGTTTATTTTTAGAATGTGCTAGATCACTGGAGAGTTGACTCATTTTAAATTGTCCAACCATAGCCTGGCATCTAGGCATACTATTTGGGCTATTTCAGAGATATATTCATTTACTTGAATGATGGTCTATCTAGGAGTCTACTAAAATTTAAAAACAGCAAAATGTGCCTCACATTATTAAAAGAAATTTCTTAATGCACGTGACAGCAAGAGGTAGCACAGCTAATGGACATCTAGCTACTGAATTCCATCATGTAGACATCTTGATTTTAATGCTGAAGACCTAGAACTTGCTAATTGCTGTCATCTAGAGAAGCTGTGAAATCATACATAAGATACCTCTGAATCTGATTGCTCAGAAGCCTATTAAAACTCAAAACTTCCACCCACTATATTAATTACTTGAAGAGGACACTATAAATATCAGATTTTCTTTCTTTCTAAGATACAAACCCATGAAGAGATTAGGATTTGTTCGGAAAGCAAGCAACACAACAGCAGCTGTATCTAGACTTGACCACAAACCAAGCAAAACTTCCACAATTAGGTACCAGTTTCACTTTTAGTGTGAAGACTTAGAATGAATACCAGCAGGTGAAAATCCGTATATAAATGCACCCTAAAGAGTATATATCCACTCCCAGAGAACTGAAGCAAAGATTTTCATGAAGTCTGTTTATTTGTCCTAGAAATGTAAAACCAGTCACGTTATCAACCAGCAATGACAAGGGAGCACCACAAAGACCTTCAGGGTCCTGAAGAGATTACTGGCTTAGAATTCCAGACAACCAGGTCTTGAGTCCTGCTGTGTCAGAGACTGTGTAAGATATTGAGCAAGCAATTTCTTCTCTCAGTCTCAGTGTTGTCTGTTGTTAAAAACAAATAGAAATGGGATCAAATGAGACTAAATTTTTTGAATTTCTAATGACAACTGCATGACTTTATGAATATTATTTAATGACATTTGCATTGTTATTTATTAGATGATGCATGTGAAATCATCCCTGTTTCATCCAAAGAAATACTGTGACAATAAGAAACACTCTAGCAAAAATAATGCTTTCAAAAAGTGGAATAGAAATTAGAAATACATTTTTTATGACTTCTTTACTCAAAAACTATAAAACATGAAACTTTGAAGGAGGAAGTCAAAAGCATAAAAATCTTGGTGGTAGTGGCAGGAAATAATGAATAGAGACAGTGGTTAAGCAGATGTCAACCCATGATGACAAAAGGGAAAGAGAAGATATATGCTATTTTGTAAACCTAGTCTTTCTTGATGTTATCTGGTGATTTTAATTGAAAGGACAGAGATTATCATGATGCTCAATGAAGTCTTTTCAGTGAAGGGCATAACATGCTAATTAAGATTTCAAGAGCTCAGGAAACATTCTATTAATTAATTTCCCCTTTCATGCTTTAATCACTATCCACAGTTTTCTTTTTTTTTTTTGAGAATTAGTGATTTATTTATTTAATTATTTATTTAGAGGAAGGAAACAGGCAGGAAAAGAGAGAAGGAAGAAGCATCTATCTATGAATTTACTTGGTCATGTTGGTTGTTCTGCTGTCCTGGGCTGTGAACCCAGGTCTATGGACTTTAGATGGACTGTGCTATGCAAAACCATGGGCTTTAACCACTGAACCACCAAGGCATGCCATTTCACAGTTTTTGTGTTCTAAAACTTCATATGAAAACATATTTGAAAAGTGAGTTTCCTGTATGATTTGCTTATCATAATTCATTTTGACTTAATTTAGAAATGCTAACAGGGGTGATTCCAAGATGAAAAAGGTAGTAGGTTGAAAACCAATCACACTTAATTATTTTGATCAGTATCCTAATGCTCTCGATTCCATCAAGAACATAAGATTGTAACACTTATTTCAAAGTTACTTGATTTTTAATAGAAATTCTTTTTTATTTAAATTGATATGATTTTTAATAGTCTTCAGGAGTGACCATACTTGAAGCCATTTGATAGATAAACAAACTTCAGTCTGAGTTTTGAAGATGGTATGACTCAAAAGACAAAGATCTTGACAGTTTCCACTAAGTCCTGAAGTTATGGACATTAACTTCATAACTTCATTGATCAACAACTCCATAGACATAAGCATTTCTTTTACTAAGTCATTGTGATCATCAGAATGTAAAATACCGACTACTCCTGGTAGTTCAGAGTATTTGGGGGGGAGAAAATTGTTTCAGTTAAATTAAGTGAGGTTCAAGTCTTATGTGATGCCCCTGGGACTTCCATGCCTTTAGCCTGAGGATCAGACTGTGAGAAGCAGGAAGTAAAGATCTGTCTTCTATAGCCTAAGTGTCAAGAAGTTCTAGGTTGTCTTACTTGTTTGCTCATCTGTAAGCCCCACTGCCAGAAACTATATTGCCTGAATTTTATATTTAACAAATATTTCATATTTTAAACATACAATATGTATGATTAAATATACTGTTTGAACTGTACACTCAAGTTTTACACTTTCTGAATTTGAATTCTAATTGCATCACTTACTAGCTATGTGGCATTGTGACTCTATGTACCTAAGCTTTCCACTTGTTTGTATAGAGTGATAACTAATGATTATTGAGTACTAATACATGTCAAGCGTTATTCTAAATGTTATGGTGTATCAATTTGTTCAGTGTTCAGGACAATATCAGGAAATAGAAATGAGTATTCATGATATTGAGACTTTAGAATTTAAGCAAGGTCCCACATGTTACAGGTAGTTGATATGAGATATGACCCACAAAGACTGACCCTGGCAGAAAGACAACAAAGAAATCACGCAAAATCACACTACCTTTCCCACAATACTTAGGATAAACACTTGTACCTTTAATTGCATCAACAGCAGCTAGATCGCTAAATCTCAACTCTGGGAGCTCAGAAAGGAGGCTCGATATTGGTGGCATCCACGTGAACCAGGCTTACCCACCTCCCAGCACATCCACAACAGAGGCTGGGTTTCCTTTTACCTGTCTTCTCCCCTGTTGTTGTAGTAACTGCCATTTTTTTGCCTAAACACCTATGGAAGCCAAAAAGGGAAAAACAAAATAAAATGGAGCCTGTAGTGCCTCCATCTGAAAAAATAAAAGCTATGCAGTTCAGTTCTAAGTTGCTGGTCAAGATTCAAAATGGAAATGCAAAAGAGACAATATGGGATCACCCAAGGTCCCAAAGACAATGATATCACAAGGTGACAACAGCATCTTTTCGGAAACCAAATCCAAAGACATGGAAGATGATATCTTTTTAATGAATAAATAATTCAAGATAGCCATAATAAAGAAATTCATAGAAGCAAGGTCCCACATGTAGAGAAGTAATTCAAAGAGACACACAAAAAAATCAGCAAAGCAATTGAGATACAAGAGAACTAAGCAAAACAAGTCAATGAGCTCAAAAATAAAATTAGTCAGCAGAATGCCTTAATTTAGAATTACATAAAAACAATAACAAAAAGTTCAGGATTTAAAAACTCAGTAATTGAGATTACGAGTGTCACAGAAAGCTATGGAAGCAGTATAGATACAACAGAGAATTGAATTAGTGATCTCAAAGACAGAAACCTGGAAATAATCTAGACCAGTGGAGAGAGACAAATAAGGTATTTTTTTTTAAATTAAAGAAATGCTATGAAAGTTATCTAATTCTAGTATCTAGTATCACAGTAGAGAGAGAAGAAAGCAGAAGTGTATTCAAAGATATAATAGTTTCAATTTCCTAAGCCCAAAGAGGAACTAATTATACATGTCCACGAAGCTAACATCACACGTGGTTTCCTAAATGCAAAGAGACCATGATCAAAATACATGTTAGTGAATCTGTTGAGTCTAAAAAAAAAAAAAGAAAAAAATATCAAACATAATGAAGGAAGAAAGCAAGTAATGTGTAAAAGTACCTACAATAGACTACTATCAGACTTCTCAGCTGAAAATCTACCGGTCAGAAAAGAGTGCAACAACATATGCAAAATACTCAAAAGATTAAAAACTGTGAGAAAAAAATGATGTATCCTATAAAACTCTCTTTTAGACATAAGGGAGAAATACTTTTCCAGACAAACAAATGATGGAGTTCTTCACTATAAGACCTCTCTTACAAGAATATTCAAAGGATTTTGCAATCTAAATTTTAAAAATTGACAAAAATAAATAACTCAATAAATAGACAAAATCAGAAAACAAAAGTTAAAATAACAGGGATACACTCAGATATAGCAATAATCACCCTGAAGTTAAAATGACTGAATTCACCAATCCAACAGCCCAGAATGGCTGAATGGATTTTAAAAACAAATGAACAAGAGAACAAATATATGTTGTTTATAAGAGACTCACTTAAGTATAGAGACACACACATTTTTCATTGGTAAAGTCAATCAGTGGAAAATTTGAAAAGGCAAAAAATCACTATTGTATTGAATAAAATAGACTTCTACCTCAAAAAGGTAGAGTAGACAAAGATAGATATTATATAATGACAAAGGGATCAATACAACAAAATACCATAACGCTTAATATATACTCTCCCAATATAGGAATTCCTAATTATGTGACGCAAATATTAACAACTTAAAGGGATGTATTGGCAGCAGTAAAGTAGTAGTAGAGGAATGTAACACCCCACTGACAGTAATGGATAGATTATTTAGACAGAAAATCAACAAGGAAATAATTGCCTTAAATTACAAATTAGAGGGGCTGGACTTAGTAAATATGTACAGAGCATTTCACCCCCAAACGATAGAACATACATTCTTTTCAATTGTTCATAGACCATTCTCAAATATAGATCATATTTTGGGGCATAAAACAATTCTCAATAAATTTAAGAAGTCTGAAATACCAATCATCTTTTCTGATCACAATGAAGACATTAACCAAAAGAGGGAAAAGGGGACAACCACAAATCTGTGGAAAATAAATAACACACTGAACAAATATTAAGTAAATATGAAAATCAAAGGTAAAACAAAAAATATCTCGAGTCAAATGAAAATAAAGATACAACTTATAAGAATCTAAGTCATGCAGCAAAAGCTGTACTGAAAGGGAAATTTATAACTATAGAGGTCTACAAAAAGAAACCCACACTAACACCTAAATAAATAAGAACAAAAAACAAAAACAAAAGCAAATGTCAGTAGAAAGAAAATAATAAAAAAAGCAGAACTATATGAAATAAAGAACAAAAGACAATTAATTCAAAGGATCAATGAATCCATGAACTGGTTCTCTGACATGCAAACTAGACAGAACTTTAGCCAGATTTGCAAAGGAGAAAGAAAACAAAAATAAAATCAGAGATGATAGCGATACAACAGATACTGCAGAAATACAAATGATCAGAAGTTAGTCTTTGCACATGTATCTGATAACAAATCAGATAATCTAAAAGAAAAGAATTCTTAGAAATCAACAGCATGCCAAGATTGAATCAGATGGAAATGGAAAAATTTGAAGTGACCAATCTCCATTAAGGTAGTTGGAGTAGTAATCAAAAGCCTCCCCCAAATCAACAGTCCAGGACTAGATAGCTCACTATGAATTCTTCCAGACCTTCAAAGAAGAAATAATTGTTATATAATAATATAATATAATAATATAATATCTTTTTCAAACTCTTCCAAAAATTTAAAAGGGAAGACTACTCCAAACACATTTTATGAAGCCGACCTTATCCTGATTCCAAAACCAGATAGACATCACAGGAAAACAAAACTATAATATTTCTGATAAGCATAAATGAAAAAAATCCTCAGCAAAGTATTCACAAACCAAAGCCAACAGCTCATTAAAAGAATTATACATCATGATTAAGTGGAACTTACTTCAGGGATGCAAGGATGGTTCAACAAACATAAATCAATAAATATATTACATTAATAAATGGAAGGATAAAAATTATATGCACCTAAATTGATGCAGAAAATTCAGTCAGATTTACACACTTTTCTATTATATCTCCACATAATAAAGATCATATATGCCAAAACCACACCCACCATCATACTCATTGGTGAAACACTGAAAGATTTTCCTCTAAGATCAAAAACAAGGCAAAGATGTCCATTTTCATTACTATTATTCGACAGAATTCTGGAAGTCCTAGTCAGTGCAATTCAACATCAAAAAGACATAAAAGTGATTCTAAGTGAAAAAGAAGCAAAACTATCACTATTTACAGATGACATGATACCTGGTGAATTCCAAAGACTCCAATAAAAAGCTTTTAGAAATAATAAATGAATACAGCGAAGCGGAATACTGTAAAATTAATATACAAAAGGGGGATTTATAAGTCAAGACAAACCAATTAGCTCATTGTGATATATAATCAAAACCATGTGTGTGTTGATACTTATTCACATTGTACTCACAATTAGAATCAATTAACCTCTGGAATTTGAAAGCCGCTTTCCACCAATTCGATCCACAGGGATTCCAAATCGTCTTTTTGGATGATTTACTGCTTTTCTGAAACAAGCCAAAGAGAGAATTTGTAAGCTAGTATCTAAGTTGTCAATCACACATACAAAATTATCAAACATTAATTAGAATATAAGTAAAATAATGTAAGGTAATATTTACTGAATGCTGTCTATGTGTTTTGTGCTGTGCTTTAGTGCTGCATATAAGTGATAAAAACAGGCATTGGACCTGATATAGAGCTTCCATTCAAATGATACTCTAGGAACAGGAGCATGCTGTGTTTTTTAAACTTAATTCAAGCCTTTTTTCCTGCTGATTCACACCACTTTTCCTTTCAAGCTGACCCTTAGTTTTGCTAGTAAGTGCTATTTGCATTGACTGTAAGTATAACTTTATTAAGACTGTCTCCTAGACAACAGTTTTATCAGTGAAGGAAAACAGGTTACTGCTTATACTTAACCTACCCACACCTTCATCTCCAGTCTTCAGATTTCTGCAAAACACACAGCTTTTTGAAAAACATAGACTTGTTTTTTTAAGGACAGGTATAGGCAGGAATGAAGGTGACTAGGCAGGCAGGCACATACACACAGAGAGAAGAAGCATTCTATTTTATTTTTATTTAGTTTACATTTGTTGTTGCCCTGCAACCTGAGATGGGAAGCGGGGTTCTTGGGATGTGTGTGACCTGCACTTTTTCATAGGCGGCTGACCAAACCACCACTACACCTGGGCAGAGCAAAACATACACTCTTAAGTGGTGTCTATTGTTAGCAATTCTGAATTTCTTGCTACTAATTGACTACATAGTTTTCAGTTTAATCAAGTGTAAAACACAAGTAAAATTAGCATGAAAGTAAATGATCAAGAGTCACAGGAGACTATGCATGTAAATTATGTCTTAGGCCTTCTGAAACAGAACCTGTTAATATAAGGAGAAATATCTCATATATGTATAGATACAGATAGAGATATAGTCACATTAATAAATTTATAGATTGAAATGAGGAAGTTCTTTTCTTTATTGTAGTCAGAATAATGTCTCACCCATGATCATCATATGCATAATCCACAGAATCTTTAAGTCCAAAGCCACAGAATCCATAAATCCATCACTTTATCTAGTGAAAGAAACTTTGGTGACAGGATTAAGACAGGATCTTGAAATAAGAAAATTGTCTTAGAATATCTAGATGACTGAATGCAGTCACAGGAATACTTAAAAGAAGGTGATGACTAAAAAATTCTGTGGCTTGTAGAAATTCTCAAAAGAAAATGGGTCCTTTGGTACTACAGCCAAAAGGAACTGAATTCTGCCAGCAACCTAAATATACAGGAAATTAATTCTCCCCTAGAACTGCTAGGGAGCACAGCCTACCCATTTAAATGTAAAGGCCTTCCATTGACCAGCAATCCATCACATGGCTGAACCTGATGGAAAATAGTCTGAGACAGCTGTCTACCATGATGTAAGTGAGAGATGGGACTTCTAACCTACAAAATAATCATAAAATACATTTTTGTTAAGTCCCGAAGTTTGTGGTCATTTATTACGGTAGCAAAACAAACATACACAATGAATGCATTTGTCTGTCAGAATATATTTGCTGATATCTAAGTGTAATAAAGTTCATATATTAAAATAGGAAATGATTTGAACTCTTAATCCCATCACTAACTACCACCATTGTAACTCCTGAGGATGGGACATTGGAAGTCATCTCCAGATGGAGGGAAGCACTCAGGGGAAGTCTGAGACAAACAGAAAGAAGAAGTGAGACAGCAGTCCCTTCCAGGTGTCTAAAGGGCTGGTGAGAAGCGAAAGGAAATGGCAGTTGGGAAAAGGGAAGTGTCCCACATGTGTCCCGTGGTGTTAAGAAAGGTAATCCTTTTACTTTTTTAAAGACAAGTTATGATGACCTCATGTGTCATTATAAATTAGAACAGAACATAGATTGGTTCATACTACTACCATTTTTTAATGAAGGCAAAATAAGTGAAAATAGCACTTTTCTTTCTTGCTTTTACTATACTTGACCTTTTTCTTGCTGAAGCAAATGAGAGGCAGCTGTGGTATGATGGAAAATAAAATAAACTCTCTTTTCCTTCCTTCTTCCTTTGTTTCCTACTCTTTCTTTCCCTCCCCCAACTGTCCACCAGATTTGATCCAAAAAAAGCATGAGGAACCCGGAAGTAGAAAACTTAGATTCTATCTGATTCTTCTCTTTATTGATAGTGCAGAACTCTGCAACTCTGCTATCATTCTGAACTTCTCTTTCCTTTTGGATAAAAAACTAACAATACCTGCTTTGCTTGTCTTCTGGAGCTGTGTATCACTTGACACACTTATTTGCGACATAATAATTATTTCATGAAGAACCATATTTATTTGGTAGCTGCCCTGGCAAAACGGTGGTAACACAGACATTAGTTCTTCGGGGCCACATTAATTCTGAAAAAAGCTAAGGTGTGGAGTCCCACCTGAAAACATTTTACACATTTTTAATAGATTTTGTTATTCTTTACAATACACCGAGTACGGTGGATTTGAAACTATTTCTTGCCTGCCATTTCTAGAAATAAACCTTTACAAAAGATAGAAACATTAAAAAGTTAAGTGAAGAAGTTCTCAATAAAGAACTACCTCGTTTCTTTTTATATGTGGCCCCTGAAAACGCTTGCAGAAACACTTACGGGTTGTTAGGGCGGAGTTTGATAGCTCCTGGCTAAGGGGATCAAGGTGAGACCTAGATCAAGAACGTTTTTTTTCTAGTAACAGATGAGTCATTATTTTGGCTCATCTTATTAAATTAGTCACTGGCTGTGAATGCTCAGATATCTTGAAATCAAATAAGAGAAATACATGAAACATATAACTCTGCTCACTGACTCTAAACAAATGTAAACATACATGAATATGTTCAAGTATTTCAGTTGACTAGTACTAATACAAAATTGCAAACAATCATTCCATAAAGCAGATAAACGAAAATGTGGAAATAACTCAGTAGGTTAAGTAATTTCTAGTCTCTACACATTCAGAAGCAAAATGGCAAATTATATTTGTCATGAAATTTCATGAAAATTAATATTTCATGAAAATAATATACTACCTTCTGTAAAATATACTTACAAAAATATGCAGTATGTCAAAGTATAAAGGTTAACACAGAAAATATTCTTCAAACCAAAAGAATAATCTGGACTTCTGACTATTTAGTCCCTCTGGTGACAAAATAATGGTATAACATGGTATATCATATCTCCTTTTAATACCATCTACGTTTTCCATGATAAAATATTCTGAAAGTAGGTTAAGGATACAAAGTAACTATCAAATATAAAGAGAATGGGCTGTTTATTTTAAATATAACTTCAAACACACTAAAATATAGACTTCCTATGCCAAATAGAATTTTTTTAACATTTATATCCTTCAATAATTCTATGTCTAAAGATGTTTTACATTCTAAAGCAAAAATTAGAAAAAGTATAGCTAAAATCTTTACAATCATTTTACACACAGACTAAGTGTCTACAAGTTTTCTGTGCTGAGATGAATGGCCTCACCAACTTAGGAAATAAAATATCACCAGAATGTTAGAAGTTCCAGTATTATGTTTTCCAAATAGTTCCCTTGCATGCCTCAGTCCTGGAAGTGATCTGTAGATTGAATTTTGGTCAAACAGTTCCCTTGCTTTTCCTGATAATCTATATGTTTTCTTCAAAACTCTCTTTAGCTTCAGAGGTTCTATAATTTTATTTAAACAAAATCATGTATGAATTCTTAACTTCTTTCAGAAAATACTGTTTGAGATTTGCCCATGACATGTAATTGCAGGTATTTAATTTTCATTGTTACTTGATTTTTATATTTTGATTTTTTTTTTTTTTTTTATAAGGGAAGGTGCAGCCAGGAATGAAGGCAAGTAGGCAAGCAGGAAGAGAGAGGAGGAAGAAGGACTGTTTCATTCTTTATTTGGTTATACATCTTGGCTTTTTTCCCTGGCCCCCAACATGAACCTGGGTCCTTGGGATATATGTGGACTACGCTTTGGCTGGAAGCAGTTGCTCAAAGCACTGTTGTTTTTGTTGTTGTTTGTTCTTATATTGCTGTATTCATTTTAGGGCATTAAAATCACTCCTCCTGTGTGGATTTCACACCACACCCACCACCAGAGTTCCACCGCCCTTTACCACCACTTGGTTCTCTTGTCTGTTGTTTAATATTCACATGTAGGAATAGGGCAGATTATTTACACATTTGTTGTGGTGAAAATTTGAGGTGTTTTTGTGGTTGCTGTTGTTATATGCTATTCAGCTGAATATTTTCTTCTATATGCTCTTAGAGACATTTAAGGCTTTCTCTACAGTAGAAGTAGAATGCTATGCCTAGACTTAATTTTATTATGTAATGGCAGGCGTTTTTTCAAAGTTATTGTGCAAATTTAGATACCTAAGAGCGATGTACACTTCACATTGCTTCAAATCATTGCCAACCCTTATATTGTGGGATTTGAATTTTGCTAGGATAAAGTATTTGCAATTGTATCTCATTGTGGTTTTAATTTGTTTTCCCTGAGTACTAAAGAATTTTGTCGTCTTTTCATTTATTTGTTGGCCCCTTGTATTTCTTCTTTTGGAAGTGCCAGGTCATGTCCTTTGCCTGTTTCACTCTTTATTTTTCTTTTAAATATTGATTTGTGGAAGGATGTCTTATACTCTGAATATTATAGCTTGTCAGTTGAATGCAAATATTCTTTCCCATGGTGGCGAGTCTTTTTTATTTAAAGTTGAATCCTTTATATGTGTTTATATTTTATTTATTAAATCATCTTTATTGCAATATTTTGAATATATTTTCCTATGTTATCCTAAAATCTATTTGTCAGTGTCACTTTCCATGTTTATGATTTTAATCCTCTTGAAATTATGTTTTACTTGTGGGGTGAGATAAGAGCCATGTTTCTTTTTTTTTATATTGCCACATAAAATTATTTATACACTTTCAATTTGGCTTTTCATGGAAATGCCTTCAATTGTTTTACCTGCAATTGTGTCACATCTAAGGTATAAATGCATTTGGAGAGAATTGAAATCTTACACTATTGAATGTTTCTATCCAATATTATTTATTTAGGTTTTCTTTAACTTTCTCTCATAAAATTTCATAATTATCTCCATGAAGGTTTTCTATTACTTATTGATTTGCTGCTGTGATATTATTTAAGAATATGTGTTCTAAATTTTTTATTTTTTTAATGAGTCCCTTCTAAGGTTAAATAAAACTTCCCTCTGTTTTTAGTTTACTGGTGATTTCAGTCATGAATAGATATTACATTTTGGTGAATGCCTTTTCTGCATCTTTTGAGATAATATGGCTTTAATTCTTCAATTTGTTAATTCTGTTGACTATATAGAATAAATCAAACTTGTGCTGTATTTTTGCAATAAACCCAACAGACATTCTGTATTAGCTTTGCACTGCATTGCTGAAATTGTTTTGCTATTTTTTTAGGGATGTATATTTTATATATATATATATGTAGTCATTAATGAAGTTCTCCAGTAATTATCTTTTCTTCTTCTTTCCATATATAATTTTGGTGTCCAGATAATGCTATTCTCACAAAATAAATTGAGGATTGCACTTTGTATTTTGGTTATCATTTCATGATTCATCCTATAGCTCATAGTCTGAAACATGTTCTATAGGATAATCAAGTCTTTAAGATTTTTAAGGTTTATTTTGTGGACTGGCACTTTACCTATTTTAACAAGTAGTTGTCTCATGTTAATGTAAAACACTTTTCCTCCAGTTGTTGGCTACAATAAAAGATTTTATTCACCTTGCTTCCGGTTTTGAGTTCCAAGGAAAGAAACTAGGACTCAAAGTGTGGAGACAAGCCCCTTGAAAACAGTAGTCTAATTTGCTCCTACATCATGAAAGGGTAAGAAAATGCTAGACCCTTTCCAGTGGGTCACATAATTCTAGCGACATTAAGTAATATACAGAAGAAGTGGCTATAGTAATGACTAACAATGGATGGTCTTTTAAATAGTTCAGTGATTTAGATGCATAAAGCGTGATATTGAATTATTATAAAACTTAGATGAATATGGCATCAGTGATAGATAGTATTGATGATTAGTGCTAGATGAATACTGGCTTCAAGACATACCCAGTAATTCTACCATGATGAAGTCTCCTTCTCCATTGACAGGGCTGAGCGCTGTAACCAACAGCATTGTGGAAGTGACGTATGACTTCTAAGGCTGAGCTATGAACAATATCGCAGCTACCATTTTGTAGCATCATTCACTCCAGGGCAAATCAATTGCCATTTTCTAAGGACGCACAATCCTACTGGGAGGTTTATGTGGCAATAAAATAACATCTCGTGCAAACGGTCAGTGAAGAATGTTTAACAGAGATTAAAAAAAATTACCAGAATGTTAAAATAGGATTAATTTCTATCTCAATTTTGCCTGTGGCCAAATGAAGCTAAGAAAAAAAAAAAGCAAAAAAAAAAAAAAAAAGCTGGATACCACGTGTTTACTCTTCTATTTCTAAGTGATGTGCTGGACACACAGTATTTGCAAAGCCTTTTGCTACAAACTGATTTTTCTAATTTTAATCCAATCCAATTTTTGATGTTGAATAGGTAGGAAGGAGAATTTCTGTTGAACAAGGTATTGAAAAGCAAAAGTACACCCCACAACCCTTTCATCCAGAGGAAGGTCTTGAAGAAAAGTGTTCAGATAATTTGACAGGCAGCATTGGAAGAGAGTAAACCCGACAGAGCCGAGTCTATGAAATGTAAAGGGCAGGACGCTGTGAGAATTGGCTCACTGCTTGAGTGAAGGGTTGGTTGCATAAAGAACAGCTTCATTTTCAGTGACCAGAGATAAGGAGGAGGGTTTTCTGTGAGGGCAGATGTAGAGCAAGCCTGTGGGGGAGGGTTGGCCTAATTGTCAGAGGTACCTTCCCTGCAGGGCTTTCTACAGGGAGTGATAAATGAAGGGACTTCAGCGGGCTGCTGGTGGGGATGTCAAATGAAGAAGCTGAGAAGGGAGAATGAGGATTTACGGCAAAACCGACCAGCTTGAAGGAAGGCATTGCTCTAGGCAAGGCTATTTTTGTTACTGCTCCCAGTGGTGGTGGGTGGGGGGTTGTACACTGACTCCACAAGACCCTTTCATAACAAGCATTTTCAGCATTTACTACGGCCACAGAGCACGTTTAAAGGCAGGTGGGGAGAGTATCCGTAAATTAGCCTTGCCTTCACCTTTCCTCTTTCATGCAACTAGAAAAGGTACTCGTTATGGCAGAGAGAGGAGTGAGGATAAACGACAAAACCTCTTTCTCAATGCACCTTTCCAGTATGAAAAAGGACCTACCTGAGGAAAGGAATAACTTTAATAATATTTATGATTTGGGCTAAATCATAAGAATGTTTTTTTTCATCAAAGTTTTCTGTACATAAGCATTAAGTTTTCATCACTCACAGTCCAATTCCAGCTTTTACTATCTAATTGACCCCATTTATTCAGTTTACACACCCCAGGCCCCACTTCTGATAACCAATAATTTGATGCACAGAATACAATTCTATTTTGGGGTGCATCCTGGTGGGGTCGGGCTGAGAGCAGTCCACATGCATTTCAAGGTCCTGGGGCTGCATCTCAGGACTGGCAGGAACAACCAAGATGAACGTCGAGATAAAATAAAATAAAGTGCTTCTTCCTTCCCACCCCCTGCCTGCCTCTGCTCGCCTTCATTCCTATCTACACCTTTCCTCTAAAATTCTTTTTCTAATTCTGTTTGATTTGGTTCATTTGCTTGTTTGGTTTCTCTATATACCTCATAGGAGTGAAATGGTACTGTGTTTGTTTTTCTACTGACTGACTCCCCCTAAGAATTACTCATTTTTATCACAATGTGACCAGCAGAGCTCCAGAACGTGCCTTTGTTTTTATCCAAGAGACAGGGAATGACTATTGAGTTTGAATGTATGTGGATGGGGTAAGTTGTTTTTCTGATTACGTCCTTTGAAGTCTCTCACTTTCAATTAAGTGGTTAGATTATCAGTGTCTTGGAGCAGAAGATCTATTGTTCTGAATCTCTAGGATGTGTATGCTTGTGCTGAGTATCTTTCATCTGCAACCTGCTCGAGTCCACTCGATTTTTTTTAAAAGGAAATATGCAGGCAAAAATGAAGGTGAGTAAGCAGGCAGGAAGAGAGAGAAGGAAGCAGCATCCTTATCTTTATTTTATTTTTAGTTAGTTGTCCACACTGGTTTTTCCTCCCCTGGGCCAGGGACTTGAACCCAGTATTATGTGGCCTGTGCTCCTTCGGAGAGGATTGACCTAACCACTTCTTCACCAGGGCGTGTTCACTCTTTATTTTTGTACACCCTAGTCCAGTAGGTTAACCTGTCTCAATCACAGAAACCATCCTGTGCCCTCTGACTTCAGTTTGGGGGAGGTACTGGTTATTCTTGACAGGAAAGACTGGACAGAAGGAGAGAGGAAAGGAGGTCAGCATGATTTTCTCCTGGCTCTATCCTTGTAATAACAGATTCTCTAGACCAAAGAAAATGATTCTAGAAATTTCACTCTTCAAGACTCTGACTTTTGGAAGCCTCACCCTTCTCTGTTTCTTTAGAGCAGGGACCTGGGGTATTGCACTATTCTTTATCCAGTCTTTTGTCAATAGTCTTTCTATGAATAAATCTTTCTCAAATTTTTCTGTTACAAATGTGCTGCCCACTTCTCTCAAGAACCCTGACTGACATAACTGCTTTGCCAATCTCAAACTATTAATGGGGGATTAAAGCAATACCAACTGTGAAAATATGTATTAAATATCAAATATTTGCAATTAAATTCAGAGTATTATTGTTAATGATTTGCAAGTTAAATGTAAAGTGAAATGTGAAGGTGGAAGAGAAACCAACTTTTAGCAAAATTCTAGACCAATCATTAATATCTTCTATTACTGAAGGGCTTTTCATAATATTATTTTCTGGTGTATGACATAATGATTTCTTATAGGTACATATTGCTAATAATCACCATAATATATTTAATCAAACATATCTATTTTTCCCTTATTTTTCTGAAATTTTCTGGATTTTGCATCAGAATTTGGAAGGTTTTATCTATTCTCTCTTTGTGTAGACATTAATATTTTCTTCCATCATCAGTATGAATTCATCCATTTTTTTCACTTAGATCTCAAATCCATTTAGTATTTATCATAATATGGATTTTGAGAATCGGTCAATGTTATCTTTTTTCCATATTCCCAAATCACTTACTCAAAACCTATTCTTTTACTCATAAGGTAGTGATTTCTTGATACATTAAAATTACATGTATAGTTGGGTGTATCACTCAAATTTTTGCTTCATTTTTGTTGTTGTTTTGCTTTTGACTTATCCGTATACTGACATTATACTATTGTAGAGAAAGGAAAATAAACTATTTGAAAATATTTGCTAGGGCTCTTCTTTTTTTAGGATTACTAGTTTAAAATTTTTCAAATGAAATTTTTCATATCAACTCCTTTAGCTTAAAAAAAAACCTGGTTTTTAAAAATGGAATTGTGTTAGATGCAATTTAACTTCGGAAGAGCAAATGTCTCTGCTTTTGAGATTTTTGATAGAAGATCATAATATGTCTCCATTTGTTCAATTGCCTTTTGTATTTTAGCATTTTTTTTAATAGTTTTCTTCATTTCCAGGGTAACTTTTTTTGTTAAATTTATGCCTAGGTATTTTGCTGTCTTTATGCTCTTGTGAATGAGGTCATCTATTTTCTACCTGATTTCTGTTTGTGTATAGCAAAGCTATTCACTTTACATGCTTATATGTTTCTTTGTATATTTATCAAGAGTTTTGTTGTAGTTTTTCCATTGATTATCTTAGTTTTCCAACTTGTCATTTGTAAATAAACAGTCTCATTTCTACCTTTCCAATTCTTATGCCTCTGAATGTTTTCTCTTGTTTAAATGCATTCCTAAATTGTTATGGAAATAGTGGGCATGGTCTTCTTGCTTTATATTCAGTACAATCTTCAGTATATCCCACATTAAGTAAGGTATAGACTCTGGGGTTGAGTAAACACACATTCATTATACTAAGAAAATAACATTCAGTTCTAATTTTGTTGGTCTTTTTAAAAAAAGTGAATGGATGTTAAATTTTGTCAAAGATCTTTTCTGCCATCTATGGATATTAATACTGAGCTACATTTACTTTCCTTGTAAAATACCACTGGTTAAGATGTGTTATATTTTTAAACTGTTGAATTCTGTCTGCCAATATATTATCCATAGTTTTTGCATTGATGTTCAGATATGTGATAAGTCTAATGTTTCCTTTTTTAAATGTAATGTTTGTGATTTTTGGGTCAATATAGAAAATAAGGTAGGAATATTCACTTTGTTTGTTATGATTTGAAAGATAAAGTAACATTGGGATTATCCAATAAAGAGTTTTAGAATTCTCCTGTGGAAATATCTAAAATTACTGTATTTGGTGTTTTCTTTTGTAAGCTCTTTAAAATGAAAAAAAGAGTTATTCACCATTGTAATTGGGCACTTTTATCTCTTTTGGGATCCATGTTTGTAAGCATACTTTTCTAAAATCTTATCTATTTTTTTCCTTAGATCTTTAATTTGTCTAGAATCAAGCAAAGAAGTTCCTTCTTTTTTTTTTTTTTTTTTTTTTTTTTTTTTTTTTTTTTTTTTTTTTTTTTTTTTTTTTGGTTTTTCTATTTTGATGATTATTTTCATCTTGTCATTTATAATTTTGTCAGTTTGATTTCCATGTTTTCACTAGGTTAAATAGTAGATTTAAGAAAAACAACTTATTTATTTATTTTTAGCTTGTAATTTACTTTATAAAACTGATTCATTTCAACTTTGATCATTGTTGCTTCCTAACTTATACTTTGTCCCTGCTTTCCTTGGCTAACTTTACTGTTTTATTTTAGAACTTTGTTTTATACTGTCTGTTTTAACTTTTTAATTTGTTTTTATGGTAATCCTGATTTTATATTTGCTTCATCTGCCTATCACATAACCTTTTTATTCCTACTATTTTCAGTAAAATGTATAATTGTATTTGGTACTCCTCTATGACTAAACAATTATTTTATGACATGATTTAAACTTTCCAGGTAAAAGTACCTTGTTGTTTTCTGACTTTGTTTTAAGTTTTAGTTTTATGACATTTAAATGAGTAAATGCTTTGTAACACATCTATATTTTTGAATTTAGTGAAGGTTTGTCATCTCCCCCCAAATATGGTAAAGTTTGTGAGTATTCCATATGCACTTGAGTAGTTCAGAGCTCAAAACAGGTTCATAAGGTATAATAATAAAAAATATGTATATATTATTGTATTCTTTCATTGTTTTAATTTGTGTAGTTTGTCTATTCCATTATTGCAAACTTGTAAATCTAATTTTTAGGTGTGTCTCTTAAACATAGAAAAGTGGTAGATTTGCCTTTATTGGCAAACTTGAAATTACTTTCATCTTAATAGACAAGTTACAACCATTTACATATATATTGAAGATACCTATTTTTTGAAGTTAATCATATTTTTAAATTTATATTTATGAGTCTTTCATATAAAGATTTTCACTGTGCCCTTATTGGGGACGATAATCAAGAGCACAATACTATTTGACCTGTGAGTTGGACCTTGGCAATTGAAGGCTTCTCATTCCCTCCATTGGCATGTGGTTCCTGTTATTTTCCCTCCTCTCAGAAACTGCCTCCAGGACAGAGCCTTGAGAAAAGTAATGTGTTCTTGAGTCTAACTTGAACTGACTACATGACTAACCCAGTTGAGGCCTCTATACAACTTGTGAGATTTAGTGGAATGGCTTGTGTTGGGGCTGGGTGAAGAGAGCGGAGGAGTAGGGTGAGAGGAGAGAGAATATGCAAAACTACTGGTCTTAGAGATTCCCTTGCTGCTTAAACTCACCATCTATTAATCTGGAGTGGTCTACCCTTTTTCTTGCTCTCTTGTTGACCTGCATGTTTATTATACTTGAGAAGCTCTGAGGTTGAGACCCAACAGTCTTCTTAAATTATGCTCTGTTTGAGGAAAATTTCAACTTTATTCTTATGACTATTTTTGTACCACATTTTTATATGAAAATCTTGACCTTCTCTCTTAACAGTTGCATTTTTCTTTAGGAAAAGATTCATTAAATTAGTTCCCAACTTTACTTTTCTTTCTTCTCCATGTCCCAAACTACTATTTGTCATAATATCCTATTATTCCCAGTTAATAGACTGAAGCAGTAAAAAACACAGCATAGATTTTATATACTCTCAACATCGTCCTTGGTTTGATACACCGATGCATATATATTATCAGTCTTTCACTTTAATTCTAAAGTTACACGCATACCAATTCTTATGATGTTATCCTTCCAGTGATCACCTAGAAGAAACTTATCCAGTAACGTTCTCAAGAAATTCCTAGTGTCTCAATATTCTTCATTGCTTTTTACACTTTTTATAACAGTTTCCTTTTAGTTATTATGTATGAAAATCTACCCAAATTTATATTTAAGGTTTACCAATCTCCCTAGCAAGCTGTTATGTTATTTGGCTAGATTATACCTCTAAATATAGTTTTGTTTTAGGATATTTACCAAATAAATTGCTATGCTGAACCTTCGTTCTGGATGATAAATAAAATATTGATAAAATATTTGCTGCATATGCTGTGTATTTTATGCTATTATAAACACATTATTTTCATATGATATTTATTTATTTATTTGCAAATTAATTAGTATATTATATTGCAAAATCCAGGAATCATAGAAAAAGTACTTATGAGAAAGCACAAGTAGGACAAATTACAATCCTATGGTGATGATTTTATTTCCTAGTGTAACTTTTAGAATCTTTCAGAGTCCAGCAAATTGCATCCTATATACTAAGGAATCATTTAGTAAAACCATAAACAAGCATGATAAATAACCAGGTAAGACAGGAACAAAGATGTGAAGACAACTGCGCAAAGAAATAACATAGGTGTCATATATAAAATTCTTTGTAGGTTTTGCTAAGGAGTTTGCTTTTATCAGAGAAGCAATGGGAACATTTCGCAAAAAAGATGTTTGTTCCCTCTGCTAGCAGGATAAATAATTCATTGGTGATAAAGAGGTTGTAAGGATGTAGAAAGAAAAATTGTTAATTTGTGATTTGGCCAAAATTAGGAAAGCCTTACTGGGAGAGGATTCTTTGCAGATATTTCAGATATAGAACAAATAGTATTTAGACAGTTTTGTGAAAATGGAATGTTTAGAGTGAGCAAGATAAATCCTGGGGAACAAAATGAATCCAAGTACAGTTCCCAGATTCCAAACTTTGGTAAGTGGATGGTCTCTTGTGCCATTGCTACAATGAAGTATATAGCATGAAGAATAGATATTGAGGGGGTGGAAAATTAATTAAGTTTAGAATGATTGCTTATACTGATTTAGGGGGAACTTACTTTAATTCTGTTATTATAGTTAAGACTTTACAAAGTACACATTAGCTTTTTATGCAGGTAAGCTATTATTCCCAGATGACAGATAAATAAGCTGAGGATTAGAAGGCGTAAGATTCTTATATAAGTCACATGACTGGACATGATCAGAAATTTGACACAACAAGCGTTCGGAGTCCTTCACTGTCTCTTGTTATAGGAGCATGGATTCCTTTTTGAGAAACTGTCAAGGGTGAAAATAAAAATGATATTCTGGCTCCCTCTCCAAAAGACAAAACTTGATTTTCCAGAACATTTATCCCATAGTACATAGCTTCCCTTCACCTACCAAATTCTGTACTGTCTAAAAATAACTGCTTTGTATCTGCGTGTGAGAGAATCTTCCTCACAGAATATTGTGAAAAACATTTTAATATGGTATCAGTTATTTTTCTCCCCAAACTGTTGTTTTTACAATGGTGCTACACAGTTCACAAGTTAGTTAACACACTGTCAAATCTGTTTATCTACAAGATTTTCATTGTGTGTTTTTCTGTGAGATCCTGTGTCTGAATCCTGAGTGGAAGAACTATACAATGCAAATACTTTCTCCCCTTGTTCACTTACCTCTGTTTACCTTTGTGAACCACAGGGCCAGCTGACAGTCGGTCCAGTGGAGACCCAAAGCCAGAGAAGCTTCTTTTCTTCTTTGTTTCAATCACATCATTTTCCAGAGAGACAAGTTCATCAAGAAGCAAGAGTTTTGCTGCCAGATCAGCGGCTGATTTCTCTTCCCTGATTGTGGGTGGTGATTGGGCATCATCTATGAGTCCAGTACCAAAGGCCTACAGGGCAGGGAAAGGGATTTCATTCAGTTAGAAAAAAGACACCTCAGCCATTGCACAAGCATCTGCATTTGCCTTTGCTGCATTTAGTTGACATCCTCGTCATGAAACTTGATTTCTCATAGAATTATGCTCTAGGGTCAAAAACATAAAGAGGTGAGGTCATTGTAGATAATTATGAATATTTGCTAATAAATCATGTAAGTGGTAATGGCAAACTCCCTGAGGGAAGAGACTGGAATTTGCTTACTTTTGTCTCATGTGGGTCCAATGCAGAACCCAGAACAAGTGTAGTGTCTTGATTCAGTGAGAAATGAATGAGAAGTGAAAAAAAAATAGCATGAGGGTTTTTTTCCCTCAGAATTCATTTAATAAAGTTGCAGCAGAAATTTACTGAGTGCTAACTATGAGCAAAATCAAAGTGTAATCAAAGGAAATGAAACACAACAAAACACATGCATGCACACACGTGCCCCGAGACACACCAACTAAAAGGGAAAAGCTCCAGGCCTGCTTCTCTGTTTTCATATCTTCACAGATGATTCTTTCAGACCCTTTCCCAGTAACCACTTCACTTGTCCTTATCATTCTCGTAGTACTTTATCTACACCGTCCTTGCTCTCGTTGCATTTTCCTTGCAGTAGGCTGGTTGCAGTTTACTTGTATTGCTTATTAGATTGTAAGTAACTTGAGGGCAATGACTGTGTCCCATTAGTCTTTTATTTACTCTAGTCAATGCCTAGACAAGGATTTTGCTCACAGTTAGCACTCAGTAAATTTTTGATGCACATTTATTGAATGAATTCTGAGAAAGAAGCCCTCATGCTATTTTTTTGAACGACTTTTTTGCTTCTTTGCTACAAATATTACTACTCTGTGGTTCTTCCAAGTCATGTTGTGAATGTCTTGTTTACGAAGTCTGTCCTTTTCTTTCCTAGACCCACTCACAGAATTCAAAAAGTGATTCTATTAACCATCTCTGCAATTCAGGAGATATTGTATCCTTTCCAACAGCCTGAGAATATTCCACTGTGGAAAAAAGGGTTAATTTCGCAGCTCTCTTTCTTTTCCTTCTGTCACATTCATCCATGTGACAGAATTTTCATCTTGGCAAGAGTCATTTTCTGCACTTCCTACTTTCACGCTTGGATTATTTCTCCTGTTCTCTTTCTACTTCTCATCTTCATATTTCTTTCAGTATAAGAGTAACATTTCCTATTCCCATCATTGACTAAAGATAGCTCTCTTTTGAAATACTTCAGTCTGACCTACAGACTCCAAGCTGTGGAGCTTCCCTTTCGTAAACCAATCAAATCTGCACTAGGTCTGGTCTGTTCTGGAAAACCTCTCTTGCCCCTGCCTTCTGAGACCCATCAGCAGGTTCTGACCCAATCTGTCAGGTTCTCGTCACTGCTTAGTGTAAACTCTTACTCTGGGAGATTTCTTCTGTATTCCGTCATGAATACTGCCATGGATTTAATTCTCCCCTATACCATTTTCACCATCCAAAGGAAAATTTCAGTTCTCTCAAAAGCTGTTGCCTATTACATGACTCTACATTTCTCTTAAAATCTCAGCTTCTCTCAAGCCCTTAGCTAAGCTTGACAAACTAAAAATGGAGAAAGGGTGTTATAATTATGAGACAGGGACTCTAGAAAGCAGGAGACGAGCCTTCAAAGGACAAAGACAGGAAATCTTTTGTTATCTCTCAGTACGCCCTCTCAATAATGCCTTTTCATTCTTTCTGCTGACACGCGTACATATTAGGGCTTGTTTCTCTTTAAAGATATTCTAAACCCTTAGGACAAAAATAGTAGAATTTGTACAGGACATGTCTTTTGGTAACATGCCACTTAGGCACTAACTATGTTATTTAAGAAGCTCAAAGAAAATACATTTCTCTTAAGACCAACCATGGGAACTAACTTTGTGTGAGGATGTCTTCACATTTCTTCTCTGTGTTTTTGTCAGTGCGACAAAGAAACAATACAATCATAAGGAGTGTGGCCACAAAAGCTCAATTCTGACAAGGAAGAATTTTCAAATTTCACATCAAAGCACTTTGTCTTGATGCAGTTTCTTTAATTATAAATATGATAGAAATGACAATAAATTTTCTTTGCTTTTTTTTTTTGTTTTGTTTAAGGAACGTGAATCTTTTGTCATTTATTCCAGGTTTTGTTTTTATTTTTAACCATTTAGATAACTAACTTTCTCCTAATTCGTGGCGAGGACAAGACATTGGAAAGAACATCTGTTTCCTTGATTTTCTGCTATCAAGTCACTTCCTATTTGTCAGTTGCATCATGTGCAGAGATGGTTTATGTGCACTGAAAAATGCAGGTGGCTCCTCACGCTAGTTTTCATTACCTCTGTCACCATCTCCGCAGACAGCACTCTCCCCGAGCACCACAGCATCAGCGTCACAGCCAGGATACAGTGTGCACCTGCCAATCTCCAGTCCAGCATCTACGGGTCATATGCATCAGGGTTAACATGAATTAGCTTGGCATATGAAGGTGGAAAACAAAAACTCTTATACAGCTTGTTAGAGGCACATCACAAACCGTATTATTCAGCTTCTATGTCCTGGAGTGCCTCCCTGCGCAACTTAAAGAATGCACAGTGGAGACTGTCTTTCTCCCTGAGTAAGTGATTTCAGGGCTTCATTTCCATGGAAACCGTCACTGGGGTTGTGTTGCTTCAATGATAATTTAATTCACAGTAATCCATGTCTGAGAAGTCTAGACGGTGCAACCTCATTCTTTGTCTAATCCAGGGATTACAACTTCATGCACCTCGGGGGAAGTGTGCAAGATTCGTTGAATACAGCAGAGTAAGTTCTTGTGGGGTCTTTGGTGAACCACAGAGAATGTTCTGTGATGAAAAATGCTTAAATTCAAAACTTCAGAACAGCACAATTCAAGAGGGGGATATTCGTAGGACCTTGTGCCATGTAAGGATTTCTTCAGCAATTTTCAAATGGTGGACATCTTACAACAGATGTCAAATTTCATTATATCAAAATTGAAAAATTCAGTATGATAAGACAGAATAAATGCACTCCTATGGCTCAGGTGGCTAAGACAGCTAAGGCACAAGCCATTTAAAGTCCAAAGACCTGGGTTTGAGAACCAGTGCCAGGGTTTAAAAAAAATATATAAGTCTAATATATATATATATATATATATATATACACACATATGAGACTTAAATATATTATATACAAAAGCAATCTATAATAATATATTCACAAATATAGATTTATAGATTGTAATATTCACATATAAATAATATACGTAACCAATATATAATAAAGAAACAAATTACAAAGCTAAACATATTCTCAATATACAAAAAAAGGTAAGTTAGCATTTGGAACATTTAAATAACACTGATAAATGAAATTAAAACAAATGATACACAATTAAATAACAATGACAGCTATAAGTCAACATTTCATAGAAAATGAACTAATGAAAAATAAACATCCAAGTATACATGCAACCTATTCAATACAAAGAAAAATAGAAATCATGTACCATTTTATACACAGAAGATTGAAAATTTCAAGTCAATATTGCAAATATCAGAATGAAGTTAGGAAACAGAAAGATGCAAGCAAACATTAAACATATGCAATGTAAATGTATTACAATATGTGATGCACATTTACATGTCTGGATTTCAAGAAACAACTCGAGGACAAAAGGATGCTGTAGAACAATACGTATGACATGCTACCTTTTACCTCAATGGGCAATTCACAAAGAAATTCTATGCATTTTGAAATCTATACACATAATTAAAATATAACAAGTGAAACTCGATTTTTGACTTTGATGGCCTCTGGGGAAGGGAAGAAATAAGATAGCAGTAATGTAAGGGGCTCCATTTTTCTACACTTTTTAAAAAGCAAATATGTCAAAATACTCTATTTGTTAATTCTGTTTAGTAAGCACAAAGATATGTCATTTATGCACTTATGATACTTTATATTAAAAACACTGGAACCAGTTAAAGCTTATCTGTGGTCTGTATCAGCCCTGCAGGACACCTGCGTGACCACTGGTAACGGGGAGGCCCTGCGCTGCTGAATGAGGATCCCATTTCTGGGCGTTAATATAACAGGATGAGCTCACGTCATCACTTAGTACAAGGTTTTGGTAAATCCTCCCATTCATACAGTATGAATGAGAAGTCTCAGCAATCTATTTCTTTTTGAATCTATTGTGAACAGAAAGGAAGGGAGGCTAGGATGGCCTCTGAAGAATTTCCTTTTTCCTTTGGCGTTACTGTCACCTTGAATGTGTCTCCTTTAACCAACCTGAGTTTTATCGTCTTTATTTGTGAGTGAGGAGTAATTCTCACCTCGGAAGAGCTTTTGAGAAAATTGAATTGATTCATGCATGACATTTATCTTGTATAATATTTGTAACTTGTCAGTGAAAGAGCATTTATTAAATAGTACTAAATATTCATTTGGTAACTCTTTGTTCTGATGTGACTCAAGATTTTCTTTATGACGTTTTCTCAAAATACTGTGGAATCTCAGTGGAGATTTTAGTAATAAATGTTATCTGCTAGAATACACATAGGTAAATGTTTTGTATAGACAGAGAAGCATGTGCATTAACTGTTTATTAAGACTATAAATGAAAATAAAATATTTCGGCCTTATCTGTATCATTTATTTATCAAATATAACTTTTAATTTTCTTGCACTGATGCCAAACTGATTTTTCATCACGTATCCAATTAATCTATTTTGGAATCTTGTCACATAATGTCTCACCCTTTTTGAAAGGAGGCAGTAAATTCTCACTGTATTCTCCTTGTAAGTTGATATTTGAGCTGAGTGTTTAGATGAGTAAAAAAAATCAACAAATCATGACTGTGTCTCCAAATTGAGACAGTAGAAAAATAAGAAAGAATGCAGCAGTTATCTGCTAAAAAAAGGCAGCAGAAAACTATTTTGCCTATTATTTAGAAAATAGTCTCTGAATTTATGTGTTTTTCTTCTGATTTTGCTAATATCTCCTTAACTTTCCTCAATACAAAGGAAGATAAATTAGGAACGACACAACATAAATTTTTATTTTAAATTTTTTTATTTTTTATTGTAGTAATTATTCAACACATTAAAATAATTTCCTATGTAGAGGTTCCCCCTTTCTTAGATATATTTCAACACATCGTGATTCCACCAAATCACCAAGTGTTCTTCCCCATTGTCCAGTGGGCTCCACCACCATTTACCCGCACCTGTCCCATTTCCTTTTGGTAACCTCAGTTCTGTTGCAAATGTTTCAGGGTTGGTTTGCTTCATCCGTTCCGTTTTTTTTTGTTTATTCACATTCCACCTATGAGCGAGGTCATCTGGTATCTGTTTTCTTCTTTAGACTTGTTTCACTTAGTATAATCCCCTCTAGCTCCATCCATGTTGATTCAAGTGATGGGGTTTCATCTCTTCTGAGGGCTGTGTAGTATTCGATTATATATATGCACCACATCTTCTTAATCCATTCATCTGATGTTGGGCACTTAGATAATTTCCAGTTCTTAGCTATTGTGAATAGGGCCGCAATAAACATCGGGGTACATATATCTCTGCAGATGGTGCTTTTGTATCTTCTGGGTAGATGCCCAGAAGTGGAATGACAGGATCATATGGGATTTACATCTTCAGTTTTTTGAGGAATCTCCAAACTGTTCTCCACAGTGGTTGTACCAATTTGCACTCCCACCAACAGTGTAAAAGTGTTCCCTTTTCTCCACATCCTCGCCAGCATTTGTTGTTTCCAAATTTTTGGATAATAGTCTGTCTCTCAGGTGTAAGGTGATATCTCTTTGTTGTTTTAATTTGCATTTCCCTGATAGACAATAAGGAGGAACCTAATTTCATGTACCTGTTGTCCATCTGCATATCCTATTCAGAAAAGTGTCTCTCCAATTCCTCCTACCATTTTTGATTGGATTGTTTGTTCTTCTGTTGAGCTTTATGAGTTCTCTGTATATTTTAGATATTAAGCCTTTGTCGAAAATATCAAATGCAAATATCTTCTCCTAGTTAGTAGGTTTCCTTTTGGTTTTAGTGATGTTTTCTTTTGTTGTGAAGAAGCTCCTTAGTCTGATGTAGTCCCAGTTGTTTAATTTTTTTTCCCTTGATGTGGAATTGAGTCCCCAAGGATTTTTCTTCGACTAATGTCATGCAAAGTCTTTCCTATGTTGTCTTCTAAGAACTTTATGGTTTCTGGTCCTATGTTCAAGTCTTTAATCTATTTTGTGTTGGTGTTAGAGAGAGTGGTCTGGCTTCCCTCTTTTGCATGTGGCTGTCCAGTTTTCCATACACACTTGGTTGAAGAGACTTTCCTTTTTCCATTGTATGATTTTGGCTCCTTACACAATGTATTTTTAGAAACGCATTTCTGGCATTTTTTTCAAAAGTATCTCTCATTCAATGAAAGATAAACTATAATTGTGATGTAGTTTCTTTCCTTGTTTTTAAAAAAATCATGTTAAAGACAAGTTGCAAAGTGTGTAATTGCCCAATTTTATAAACCTTTCCATGTGGATTTTCTTTAGCTATTTTTATGCACATTTTTTAAACCAGGTTTCTCTTCATCTCTACAATCTTACAAAGGCACAGGATGATGGATGTTTATAGTATTGATGATTATGCCTGAGACATGTATTTTTGAGCTTGGGTGTACATAGGAAAAAAGTTCAAATGTCTCATCTTTCAAATAACCACATCCTGAATATTCGGATAAGGAGATGTAAAAATAAATGCTGAGTTTAAATACACACATTTAATGTTTGAAAGCCATGCTTGTAGCCAGTTAGTCAAAAGGCCACGTTCCTAAATATGGCATTTGGTACGGGAATGAAAACAAACACCCTGGCACCTGCCACACAAAAGACATTTGATTAACTAGTTGAAACTTGATTGCTACAAAATTAGAAACAGAGGAAATTATAGGGAGGGAAGGAAAAGACTGCTTTCAGTTCCATTTCCCTATTTTGTTGATAGTAGATAAATATAGCCCATGGCTTAAATATCTGCTAGGCCCTGTGTATACTCCACATCACAGAGAGAACGTGAAAAGGTAGGTCCGTGTGTGACCGCTCTGAAGTGGAGGTGTTTGAAGTTTTTTCGGTACATCAATACTCTTTATTGAGTAATTTTTGAGTATTATTCCTCTGAGTATTAAGAAAATTCAAAAGAGAGAGTGAGAATGAGATCAACTTCACATTAGGTGTGTATTCACTCACTTTTATTGTCTGCTAGGTGAGAACATTTTCATTATTCAAATGACACTGCTGGATAAACTAGCATCTTAGATCACATAACATCTTAACCTTTGATTTAAAGACTTTCCACACATAAGAACTCATTTTACCCTGAATGGATTCTGCAAATGGTTTTGAGTAGCGATGGAGGGAGCAAGGGAGACAGGGCTTCTTATTTTAGTTTGGGAACCAGCATGGCGTGGATATTCCTTTAGAACACTAAGGGAACATATTGATCTACAAGACTTTGAAAACCTAGTAGCAAAAATTCTGGCTTAGTTATATTTAAACTAGAATTTAATGAGAAGTCTGTTAAAAATGAAGGATAGTGGTACTGTTGAGAAGTAATTCTGAAATGAATCATCGTTATTGCAAAAACAAACCACAACTCTCAGGTGTGCTAGGACAGAAAGTATGAGATAGACAATCATGGATCTAAATAAAATAAACTGGAATTAGGGTGCAAGGAAAAGAGGGTGAAGCTGAAAAAGAAAAATAAAAGCCAGTATTGGATCATTGAATCTAATGCATTTTTCAGTGAATGAAACTTTTTACTTATTTGCCTTTGAGGGTGAGTGTTGAAGAAAAGCAAATCACCCTGATAATTAAGGAAATTTCTTTTTCTACCTGAAAATTTATCATGGATCTCAGAATTAAAGTCTATCTAACCTTTAGAAGTTCACACATCTAATGAGTTTTGAGGTGAATTAAAAAAAAATGTCGGGCATTTTTTCCCCCTCATTTTTTAAAGGAAAGGCACAGGCAGAAATGAAGATAAGCAGGCAGGCAGGAAGAGAGAGAAGGATGTTCTATTTAGTTGTTCATCTTGGTTGTCTCTTCTTCCCTCCACCCAGTCCCAGGTCTTGAAACAGGGTCTTTGTGCTCTTTGTGGAATATGACAGACAGAGATCGTGAACTCAACCACAAAACCACCAGGGCATGTCCATTTACTGTCATTTCTTGATTGGAAATATTCAAATTAGACCTGAACCCATCTTCATTTTCAACAAAAATTAAAAATAAGGGACTTAAAGACAACTGAACTTTCATAAAATGTCTTATACATATCTCAATCTCATCTATATATCTATAGCTCTATTACTCTCTTCTCACTTCAACAGAGCACAGGGAATTTAATAGGACATACTGCAAAGGGCTCTTAGTTCCGATCCTATAAAATGACCATGGCGCTAATCTTAACACTGAAACCTTTTTCTGAAAACATGGTGGTCTTCTAAGCAAGTGATGAGTCAACTCAGCTCTGAAGTAAATCTGTAAAACAGGATAAGCTCTTCAGTATTTACCCCACCCCAGAAATATGTGATCAGTGATATACTTTAAAAATACAGCATAGCACTTCGTTCATCTGTTATGAATGATTTTGAGTGTTTGCCTCCTTCTCTCACATAGAGATAACTTTACAGATCATGAAGGAGTAGAAACCACTGATTACAATAATAGTGCACGAACTTGATGCCACAAACAAGACTAAGTTAGAGATCCGAATGTCTAAATAACGGCATCATTTTTGGAATTTGATGAAATATTTGCTAGACAGGCTTTCACACTCATCATTCATACAGGTGTATATGAGCATAAAATGCGAAAAGAAGATTTGTTGACTAATGATATGCAAGGAATTATTCCAAATGCCAATGTTTTGATAAACGGAGCTGATGTATTTAGAAAGTGTGATAAGAAACAATAATAATCATATGGAAGAAAAATTTGGAAAGCAGTAATGCTGAATGGACCTGGGTTATAATTTGGTAGCAAATTTATACGATGATGTCAGTGAGTGCAGAAAAAATAAGGCAATATGACTTTAGGTAGACCAAGCAAAGAAATCACATTATGGACCAAAGAAATATAGGAAAGTCTGTTTATAACTCCTTGGTGAAATACTTTTGCAATAATACACATAATTTCAGGATTTCACTACAAGGAAGATGTTGAAAAACTGGAGATGCTGACACAGTGATAATAAGGACCTGCCAGATTGATGTGTAGGGTATGATTGGCACAGCAAAACATCTACATATGTACATATATGTAAGTATCTCTTAAAAAGCTCAATGATTATCAAAATAACAATAGTTTTCTTCTGTTAGTTCTATAATTTTTTATTTCATAAGATGATACAATGATAACACAGTCTCTGTGGCTTCTGTAATCCAAAGAACAGATCTGGGATCTGGGGGACTGAGTTCCTGCCTTGATTCAGCTGATATTTCACTGTGTAACCTGGAGACATTCTTTTCTAGATCAAGTGAAACAGAGTTATTCTAACTGATCTCTAATGTTGCATCTAGCATTTTTAAAGTTCTTTGGTTTTTAAGTCAGATTCACCACCAGAATCTGACTCTTAGCCTGAGGGAGAACAGATTCTGCAGTAATGAAAATAGGTGACGTCACTTTAGCTAGGAAACATTTCTGCTGTCCCTCAAATCAGCTGGTGCCTAAGCATCTAGGCTTTGACCTGATTCTTCAAATTTTAAGTATTTCTAACTAAAAAGGAAAAGCCTTCAAATCTTTGATGTTAAGAAGTTGCTTATGATAAGTGATTCCATTTTATTTTTATTTTTTAATTTTATTGAAGGAACACCGCATTCTAACATGATATAGGCTTGCCATGTGCAGCATGGTGAATCCAGACCCATATATAATACGCTAAGTTCACCCACCACCAATAGTTCAATTATTTCCTCCCCCACATGATTATGTGGAGATCCCATTCAAAATGTATTTGAAGAAAAAAATGCTACCAGTTAAATTATTATATACCATTAAATGTCAGATGCACTCTAATTTCAGAGATGTTATTTATGCAACAGAATGGAAGAAATATGATAAATATATATTCACTTTAAAATGTATACTTGCTTTTTAAAAAATGTTTACTTTTCTTTTTTTAATTACATTTAAGTCACTATGCTCAATTCTTCCACATGTTCAAAAAAAAATTATTTTTCTGAGGTTCCTGATGCTATAACATAAAGTTTGTAACCCAATTTTTGGGGTCAGAGAAGAAAAAGGATGCTAAAATATTTACCCTAATTATCACATATACATTTTTAATTATGTAATTACAATGAAAAGTTTTAGTCACCTGAGCTTTATTTCCCTGCATTTGGGGTTATATGTACCTGGCAAGATGAAATAAACATTTGGATATTTTTTCAATAATCACACATCTTAGTGTGAGAGAATACAAAAACTGTTAGATAAAAAAATAGGTATTTTTTGATAGTAACAATTTTCGTAGATCAGAGACCACCACCAATATCAGACACATGATCACATAGGTAGACATAATTTTCACATAATATTTTTCAAAAATGCTCTTGACATGAATTAATGAATATATAAAAATAAAACTTTCGGTCAATAAATAGAAATTCAATAACATCAGAAAAACATTTCTGTGATACTGAGGAAAAAATTCAGTTAGATCTGAAGGCCAGGAGTAAAAGTTCTTGCCGTATTGCTTACTAGTCTAAGAACTTTGATTAAGATGCTTAGATAATCTACTAAAACTCATTGTATAGAGCCACCGAAGTTTACTGAATTTATAAAAGTTAATTTAAAAGTATTCGATTTGGAATTAGCACAAATCGTTATGAATATATTGGGCTTAGGGATCCCAAACAACATCAATACAATCATCTGATTTTAATTTTTTTTAATAAAACTATATGAAGAATATATATATGAAAGAAAATTGCATCTTTTTTTTTCTTGCTTTATCTTAGGTAAACATTTTTCAATGAGGATTGTAAATTGTGCATGAAAGCGTGTGTAAACTACAAGATAATGAAAAAAGATTAATTACAGAGTATAAAATTGGTTATTAGTGATCTGAAGACAAGTTTGAAGCCAAGTCCTTCCAGAAAATACAAATCCTACAGTCAACAACCACCCAGGGAATTTGGGGCCATCGATAGAGATAATCATCAACTCATGCTAAACAATCAAGTAATCAAAATTGCAGTTTGATACTATCATATAATCTTGGTATTTTAACGCATGAAAATTGAACAGGGTGTTAAAAAAGTTGTTTCAAGTTTTCTTCGATAAGGAAAGCAAACAGGTGATTGAGACACTGGGCCACTGGAGAATGTAGACTCGGATGAGGGGACTTGGGGTTTCCATCATTGCCACAGTGAGTCTCACTTTTTTGGACAAGACAGTTGAGTGTCACTGAGGCACTTAGAACTTTAGAAGTGGGGAATTTATTTCTGACCCTCATAGACTCAAATGATTTAAAATAACCAAGGCTTTTCACCCAAGAGCAATTGAATCACAACTTTCATTTTCTGTTACTAACATATATATATTGGTCATCATCACAAAAATACATCTGAGAAATACTTGTGGTGTTTAGACATTAATTTAAAATTTTCTCCATAAAATTTGTTAATTTCAGTCAATTGTGTGATGGGCATTTCGCTTTATCTTTTGAGGCGTAGGAACCTGAAAAAAATGGTGCAAAGTGAGAACGAGATATTTAATATGTCCTCTATTTAAAAAAATTAAAGCATCAGGAATTTGTTCCTTTCCATTTCTTACTGCCCTTCAATCAGCAGTAGTAAAATTTCCAGTCACAAAGCCAACTAGAAGAAAAGCCAGAGCAACTTAACATTTTCTGACTCTTAGTTTCATGCTCCATCAAGTACAACTTACTTGTAAAATTATAAACAGCTTGTTTATACAGTAAAATGCTCCTGGATGAGGTGTTCCTAATGTGGCAGACACCTGCATTCTGAAATGACCTTCCCTGAATGCTACAAATCAGGAAGAAAGATAATTTATTAGCATACATGCCAGCTGACTGCTTCTGTCTGGTATCTTTTTTCAGACAATGTTGCTTTCAAAATCTCAAAGTTTGTTGTTAAATGTCTACTTTTTCTCTTCTTGGAATTTTTCAGTCATACTAGTAGTCTCGTTTGGGCAAAAATTTAAGTAGAATTTGCAATGAGTGAAACATTAAAGGAAAATCCCAGTATTAAAAAGTTCAGGGGTATAAGCTTAGCCACCTATTGAGCTATCACTGCAAATTTTGTGAGACAGGAATCATGTTATGTTGCTCATCCTTATATCTCAGTTTCCAAACATTATGTGTTGAATGAATGAATGAAGTAGCTTTATGAGGTAGGTAAATAGAAATAGAGCAGATGCTAACCTTCTGGTTTCAGTGACATAGAAAGTAAGGCTGAAAGATGAGAAGAGATTTACCCAAGTTTTACACCTGTGGTCCTGTGTAGTGACATTCAGGCCCATCGATGTTTCACATCGCAGATCATTATGCTAATGAAAGGGATGTGCCCTAATCTCTCCCAATAATTTTCTCAATTTCTTTTCAATTTCTCCTTATCAAACATGAGTTTGTGTTTCCAACTCTGAATGATAACACGTTTCTACCTAGAAAACCATGTCACTTAGAAACCGGAGGTTTGTATAATTATAGATGACAGTACAACTAAGGGGATCTCAAATGACTCCTTTATAATGCGAAAAACAAGAATCTTTAAAACTATGGATAGGGCAAAGCGGGTAGATTTGCCATAAGTGTGTTGCTTGGTCATTTAATACATAGGTAATTTTTACCTGATACAAAAAGATTTTCAAAAGGTAATGTGGGATAAAACAGTTAAATATGACCTGTGTAAGTGTCAAGACAGTGTAGAATAGAATCACTGTCTTCACCCGTTAACTGCTTTATACTTGACATATTTATTAACAATAATAATTTATATTAATTTACATTTTGATGCCATTAAAATAGCTAAGATAATGAATGAAAATATGCTATCTAAAATGCAAATGAAGGGCCCCCAAATAGAAATGTTATAGTATTCAACAACAGGATATGCTTATTATGTACTAGCTGTGTATCAGATACCAGGGAGATAAAAGACACTGTCCCTGTCCTCCAGTCCTTTCACAGCCTGGCTGAGGTGGAAAACTTTCAGTTACTTGCTCTGTCCAAGGACTTCCTCCTGCAAGAACGGACTTCCTGACATGCTTCCATATCCTTTAGTACAACTGTGGCAAAAAACTTCAAAAAAAAAAAAAAAAAAGACATAACACTTTATTGAACTTTATTTTTTCACCCCCCCAACTCCCCACTTATGTTATTCATAGTCTTGAATTTGGTCTTTGGAGTGGTGTATTTTTTTTTAGTTTATCTTTCATTCTCACAACAGTCATGTTAGCTTTATCTGGAAAATATCATAATTGTATTTTGAAATAAATAAATTGAGATAAATTGACTTCTACTGGAACCTTGGTCTCCTAAATCCTAGTATTGTTTGTATACTTTCTAATACTATGAAATGAAGACATAGAAAGAGATTAAGCCTTACCCAGAAGTGTATTGACTCCTGACTGGGCATGCGATTTACTCCCTTGTTTTAATATCTTCACCAAGAAAATGGGGCAAAGACTTACTTTACAGGTTCATCAGAAGGATTAGGAATGTCAGGTAAAGTGGCATATATTAAGAACTCAGTAAACAATAAGTATTATTATCTTGATATTTGCCTTCTAAATATGACAATATCTCCAAAAATTTCTTGTATTTTACAATTACAGTACTGTGATGGAAAATAAAGATTGAGTGGGGAAAAAAAATTTCACCAGAGTATTATTAGAGTATTCGTTAGAGTATTGTTAGAGTAGCAATAACTCTAACATTTGATGTTTAATATAGCATGCATTATCATTCATTTCAGCTATAGTATTTCTGGGAAAATATTAGCATATACTCTGGAGAATATTATGATGGGTAGAATATAAAGATACCAGGTCTCAGTTACATGTAAAGCATAATTATTCTTCCAGATTTAATTGTATCAACACCAGTGAATTTTTAATTTAATTTTAATATTATTTTATATCATATATATTTGCTTTATAGTTCATAACTTTAGTTATATATATACATAAATCACTAATTACATTTTTAGCACCATGATTTTCACATTGTGTTTGTAATAATGATATCACATTGTCAGACTTGTGTCTCAGAAGCAGAGACTCAGGAGGCATTGTGGGAATTAAGGGGCTTGTTATAGAAAGCAGCACTTATCCAAGCATGGGAGCAGCTGGGAAGGGATGGAGTGCAGAGGAAGAAGAAGACAGGACATTGCTTTTCAATCCTCTTAGAATGCTGTGGGGAGGGGGCAAGTCAGAGTTTTCAGGGAAATACAACATGAGACCACAGCCAAGCCCCTGGGGACGCCAATGGGAAGCCACAGCTATGACTTGGTGGGTCAGCAGCCAAGTTGCTGATGGTGGCTTGGATGATATTTCAAAAGTGCGTTTTTCATATGTGTAGGGATTTATGTATGGCAGGAATATAAAATAGATAGAGAAAGCAGCTCAGAGATGATTAACTCGCAGAGACGATTAACAAGGGAGAGGGGATGAAGAAGTGATATGAGAAGAGGACGGAGGAGTGGGAGGGCAGCAGAGGAGTTGTTCCTGCAGGGAGCAGGCACATGGCGCTCAGGCCCGAGTTGATGGGGGTATTGGTCAGGGAGAAGGGGGAAGAGTGGGCAACAAGGAATTCAAGTCAACCAAGGAACCAGGAATTTCTGGCAGGTGATGTTGACCACTGTGCCAGAGAGGCACTCTGAGAATTATTTGAAAAAAGGTGAAGGGCTAAGCTAAACATGCCTTTAATCAGAGACATCTTCACATCCATGGGAGTTGGCTTGTGTAGCATGGCACACAAGGCTAGGAGAGAACTTCCATGACTTGAGTTTTGTTGGGTGGAGAATGAAGCCCAGGAAGACTGAATGGCTTCTTCAGAGTCACAAAGTTGTAGAAGTCAGTGCCAGATTGAGAAGTCTGGCTACCTGATTCCAGAACTTGTGTTCCTCCACTGCACTATTGAATGCAAGCAAAACTTGTCCTGTATGTAGGAATCAGATGAGTTGAAATCTTAGAAGGAGTCAAATTAGGTGGTATCTAAAGATGAGTCCCACAATTCTGTAATATGGATCATTTTAGAATATAAGAAAAACTGATAATGGGAGCTTTCCCAGGCCATCCTTGTCCCTGGTGCTTCTAGCTCTCTTCCTTCAATAATAACCGAATAGTATAGAACCCTACTCTATGCTTAAGACTTGGCTGAAGTTGTACAGCTAGGTAGAGACATAGTTTGGACAGTGTTTTAGGATTGCTTACTTTGAGATAAGCTCATTCTAATTTTATTAATCAATGTTCAAATCACTGAAAATATTTGAACAAGAAGTTAAAATTATAGTCCTGAAGTTCACAAACCTAGTCTACTAAACATATCTGCTTTCTGTTGCCCACCCATGATTTATGTATAAGAATCAGCCCAAAATCTTAAGTGGAGAAAGCAAATGTCAGCCTTAGTAACTTCTTGAATGAAACCCACACAATTCAGTCACACAGAGGAGAGACACATGAATTCGAATTTGTAAGAAGTTTTAGAAGAGTGCTGAAGAGTAGTACCAATATAAACAGAAGGCACACGATATGCCTGATGTTTTTGGAGAGACTACGAAATAAAATCCTATCAATTCTATGGATTATGTGGCTTAAAATCACCATAATGCTTTCTTAAAATTATTTGAGTTTAGCTCATAAACAAATAATCATTGAATGCACACTGAATTTTCCACAGATCAAGCCTAAAAATTTTTTTAAAATTTGTTCTGAACAGATTTCCAATGTATATTTCAGATGAACTCTCAGTTCAACTACTTGATAGTAAAAAGAACTTCAAATACTGAAGAATAGATGTGATCTAGGTCTACTCCAAACTATGTTATTATTATCACATTTGCATATTTGGGTTTTATGAGAAGAAAAAAAACAGGCTTTAGAGTTGAAGAAGATTGAATTTAATTAATAGAGGATTTTTTAAGCTCTGATTTTGATAGAAATAAAGATAAGAGAAACCCTTTTTTTATCTAGATTTTTAAGGGAAGACTGCTTTGATACATTAAATGTTTTTCTAACATTGATCTTTGGTGAAAACAAAATGAATATTATTAGCGTACATACAGAGTCATTATCTTTTTTTTCTCTTTGTCTTAACATGGAAATTACAGCTGAAGGAAGGTAATAAATGTGACATGCTTGAGAAAAAGATTAGCTTCACCTTAATTTTGCATTGCAAAAATATTTTCCTAGATTGTCTCCTCATTTTGGAGAGGGATCTATTACCCAAAACATCTTTAATTTTAACCAAATTAAGATATGATCAAAACATTTAAAAGTGTGTGAAAAGAAAAACAATTTAAACAGAAAAAAGACAATCTTTATCAGCTTTTGTATTTAACTTACCTTGTGAAAAATCAGGAGGTTCTAACTGTAGTCTGCTCTGCAGTTTCTCCCAAACTCAGCCCTGATAGAGTTTTCTCTGTGAGTTTTTATAGTCTCAGTTATACACCCCTTACTCCAATCCCTGCCTTTGCTTTCTCTTACATCATTTCTACAGTTTTTCCACTGAACATTTCTCCCAAGCCTCTCTTCAAAATCTCTCTCTCTCTCTCTCTCTCTCTCTCTCTCTCTCTCCCCCCCCCCTCTCTGATTCTCATATTTTTCCTCTCCATATTTATTCTATCACTTTGCTCATGACGTTTAAGTAGTAACAGGATCTTGGGATCTGGAAAATCTAAGTATATATTTAGTATTGTGTTCATCATCTCTTCCAGCAGTTTTACTCCAGCTCTGATTATTACAAATCATATTTGGGAAATAAAATACACTACCATCTGTTTCTTAAAAAAGCCACCAGTGTATTTCAAAGTAAGTTTTAGCGAGATTATAATCAAAACCCAAAGGATTTTGCTGGTGTCTGTTTGGACTCACACATTCAATGAGTATCTATGGAAAAGTAAGTAGGTTCAACCTCAGTCAGGTGCATAGCACTGTGTCAGTGAACTGACAGCTACTTTGTTTTTAACATGGCTATCCTGGGAAGTCTGTCACTACCAAATCTATAAATACTGAAATGCGACATGTGGCTGTAATTGCAGACGTTGTAATCATTCTTATCTTGCTCTTGTTCTCCAGTATTTTGATTTCCTTTCAACCCAAGTATTCCTGCCTCCTTCTGAAAGCTTCCTTCATTCCCATTTCCTACTGTTACGTTTGTAACCTTAGGAGATGTTAAAAAAAAAAAAATCACGGAATCCTAAAGACACTATGTTATGTTGTTGTTAGATCCTTATGTCATTTGATCACCAGTGGATCCTCACTTGACACACAAAGAAATAGAGGCTAAGTTCAATTAATTGATGAGATCACCCATTAAGAAGCAGTAGCAGATTTCAAATAAAGATCTTCTGAATTCCCTAGTTATTTTCCCACAATCATTCTATGTAAAAAACTAGAAAAGAGAATCCAAACCAGATCCTGTTTTTGGACAAACAGAAATAAATGTGCTCTTTTTGGCTTTGCTTTAAAAGCTATTTAAACTACTACTCACTAGTGTAGGCACTATTACATGGTTAATTTAGATCTGCATGGGGCAAGTGACCAGGGCACATGGAACTGGTAGGACAGTAAAATGCTTAATTTTCATCAAGGGTTTCCAGGGATAACATATGTCTCAACAAACTTGAAATCTGATTAATTGACAACACGAGTACCCAAGTTAAGATAAAAATACAGCCTAGTTGTGGACCCTTGTTTAGACATTACTGTCATAAAACAATTATGTTCGCCTGAATCTTCATGATGTAAAACTCTCAATATAGATTTAATGAATGCATCATAATGCTATCAGAAGCCAGTATTCTTGATGTACCTTCTACCCTTCTTTGAAATGCCTCCCTCAGCATGCTGACAAATGATATCTGTGGCTGATTTATTCCAGATCTGTCCCTGCTTAGACAGTCCAAAGATTCCACCCTATTTGTGGATTTTGTTGACCTAATTCAAAACTTTGACTTAACTGTTCTACAGCAATAGAAATAGCAACCATTTCCTTGGGGAGCATAACCATGGTACATCTGAGTCATTTCTACAAACTGTTCACATTCTATACCCCTATACAAATCACTATGTACTTATGGTCGAACCATTCTGTTACCTTAGAGAGTAGAGAAGTGTTTGTATGCAGAAATACAAATTGATTGAATAAATATTCAGTGATGAATGGGGAGAGACTAAGACAAGAATGGGAGAAATATTAACGAAAGCATTTTTAGTTAGAATAGTATTAATTTCCATAACAACCTTGCCCAAGAGGTATCGTTCACATGTAAAGTGAAGCTTAATCAAATATGTCAAATGAACAGCCCAAGCCCTCACAATGTAAAAGTGATGGGACCAAGAGTTGAGCCTTGCTCTCTATATGTCAAGATTCCGGGAGGGGGTTCCCTGGGGGGAGTGTGTTGGGGTTAGAGTCACGGGCTCCACAGGAGCAACTGGTGTGAACGACTAAATAAAAATGAATAGAATGCTTCTCCCTCCTCTCTCTTCCTGCCTGTCTGCATGTTCACCTTCATTTTTGCCTGCAACTTCACTTTAAAAAGAAAATCTGGCAGCAAAGAGATGGTGTATTCAAATGGAATACTTTGGGGAGAATTTAATGAATGAGTGGTGTGTAGATGAGTAAGAAGGGGCAGTGTAATATATTGAACCAAAAAGAATCAAGCACCCTCATCCTGAAGGGTTAAATGTGATTGCAGGGATAGAGAGACAGGGATTTTCATAGAGAAAATTACCTGGCAGAAGTGTGATCTTTCATCAAGGGGCACAGCCAGTCAGCTACCGGGGAGGGAATTTAGGAAACAGATTTCACTCTAGTTCTCTAATACATTTTCTTCCCATATTGATCTTTGGTTGAACCCAACTGAGAAAGAGATTGAGAAGGAGAGATATATATTCTCCACTAATCAAGGTATAGACCTAGTCTATAATGCCTTTCCTCCACATTTTTCTCATGTCCCTTTACAGTTAACCGCTTCTCTCAACCCCAGGTTGAGGTGACCACAGGTCTGATGTCTGTTCCTATTATTTTGTCTTTTTCAGAAAGCTATAGGAAATCATACAGTCTATTAGTTTTCATGTCTGACTTCTTTCTCTGATGAGGTTCATCCATGTTACTAAATGCATCAGCACTTTGTTTCTCTCTAGTAAGGAGAAATTTTTCTTGGATGCATGTATCATAGTTTGCTTATTCATTCACCAGTTGGTAAAAAGTTGGGTTGTTGCCAGTATTAGGGGACCATGAATAAAGCTGCCATAGACATCAATGCTGAGGTCTTTGAGTGAGTGTATGTTTTTGCTTCACTGGGTAAACACCTAGACGTGGTATTCGGAGTGAATGCTTCATTTAAGAGAAAATAACCAAAATGATTTCCAAAGTGGCTCTACCATTCTGCATTCTTACCAGAAATGTATATGAGTTATGGTTGATCCTTGCAAGTATTTATTAGTCATCACTATTTAAAAAAATTAGCTATTCTAATTAATGTATACTGGTATCCCACTGTTGCAGTTTCCTAATAACTGCTCAGGATGTTGAAAATCTTTTCATGAACTTATTTCACACTCATATGCCTTCTTTGGTGAAGGACCTATTCCAAGTACGTTTCTTAATATTCAAGTAGATAAAGGGTCAATATCCAAAATTTAAGAAGAACTGATATAAATCAATAACAAAACCCCAGGTATTTCAATTGAAAAAATGGGCAGTTGATCTAGGTAGATTTTTTTCTAAAAAAAGACATATAGATGCTCAACAGAGGCATGGGAAAATGCTCAACATCACAGATCACTAGGGAAATGCAAATCAAAGCCACAAGAGATATCACCTTACACCTGTGAGAATGACTATTATTAGAACAAAAAGAGATAACAAATATTTGGTAAGAGAAAAGGAAACCCTGTGCACTATTGGTGGTAATGCATACTGATACAACCAGTGTAGAAAACTGCATGGAGGTTGCTCAAAAACTTGAAAATAGAACTACCTTACGGTCTAGCAATCCCACTACTGGATATTTATCCAAAGAAAATAAAAACACTAATACTTGTGTTCTCAGTGAGAGAAGAGTGAGGGAGTTCTCCAGGGTCTCTTCTGTAAGGGCACTTATCCCACTCATGAGGGCTCCACCCTATGACCTAACCATCTCCCAAAACTGCCTTCTCATAGAATTGCATTGGGGGTTAATATTTCAAACATGAATTTGGGAGGGGAAAGCACATTCAGTCCACAAAACCTCAGATGTTTTCTGGAAGAGTGCATATGGAACTTGTATTATTTCTTCCTGAAATATTTGGTAGAGTTTTCCCACGAAGTCATCTGTGCCATTAATTATCTTTATGGGAAGATTTTTGAACTAAAACTTAAAATTAATTAACATATACAATCTTTTTAGCTATTGGTCCTGAGTGCTCTCTTATAGCTTGTGCCTTTCATGTGCACTTTATTCTTAATTATTTGTCACTTATTTGTATAATTCTCACTTTTCCTTTGATATTTTTATGATCTATGATGATGTCCTCTATTCCATTTCTAGTTCTGGTCATCCTTTCATCCTTTGCTTCAGTCTTTTGCCCTAGTCAAAAATTTTATGTTTTATCTGTTCAAACAATCATCCCTTGTTTACATTGATTTTCTCTATTATTTTTATAGTTTTATTTAATTGATATCTGATGTATGTAATTTTCTTTTGGTTTAAGCTTAGCTTGCTCATTCATTATGTTGATGCATAGATTATTGATTATATTCTTGTCTAATACAGTCTTTAAGTATTTTAAATTTTTCTCTAATTACTGCTTTCTAGCTATATTATGCATACTTTGGTATCTGACAACTACTTTTTTTAATTTGATTAGGAATATTTTTTATATTTCTGTTTTTTAACTATTGATTATTTAGATATGTGCCATTTAATTTCCTAAGATTGGATAATTTCCCATATACTTTTATGTTGATTTCTAGTTGAATTGTTTTTTAGTCAGGAAACAACGTTTGCTTTATTTCAGTATAAATCTCAAGATTTATACTTATGTATTAAAATATAATTGTCTACTTTGGAAAAGTTTCATGTATACCTTAAAAATCATGTGCATTCCATAGTTATTGAATGAAATGTTCTGTAAATCTCAACAACTTTAAGTGGCTCAGAGCTGAATGCTCAAATATATTTTTAATGATCTTTGTCTCCTTGTTTCCCAATTACTGAGGAAGGGATTGCTGATGCCTGCAAATATGAACTGCAAATTTTTCTAATTCTGTTTTCAGTTAGATCAACTTTGGCTTTGTAAATGTTTAGCTCTTTATTAGGTGAATACCCTTTAGCTTTATGTTCTTTATCTTGGGATCATTAATAAAATTCTTATTTCTAAAATGCATTTGTATGGTATTAGTATATTCATTACAGCTTTCTTTTGATTGCTGTTGATTGGTGTTTGTTTTGCCCACATCCTTTTAAGATACATCAATCTGTGCCTCTGTATTTAAAATATGTTTCTACAGAGTGCTTATTCTTACTTACTCTCCCACTCTGACAGTCTCTGAATTTACCTTAGTGTGTTTTGACCATTTGCATTTTTTTACAATTAATATATTTTTCCTTAATACTACCATCTTAAAATTTGCTTTCATTTGTTCCTTCTGTCTCTATTCTGTTTCCTCTCCTTCTACTTTATTTTTCATTACTGTTTTATAACTCTGCTGCTTTTAAGAAGTCATTATAGGTTTATAATATGCATTGTCATGTTACCACAGTCTTTCCTCAAATCATATTTTTACACTTTAATATAATGTATAATTTTTAACAGTATACTTTATTTTATTCCTCACCCTTTATAATATTATGATGCATTTTAACTGTCAAAAGTTCTACAATATTTTAAATATTTTGCATGGTAAAATATTTTTAACGCTATACATTTAAAATTGATATTTGCCTACATTAATCATGTGTGTGTGTGTGTGTGTGTGTGTGTGTGTGTGTGTGTGTGTGTTTAGGTTCACATTTCCAAGTAATAGCACTATTTTTTAAAGGAAAGGTACAGGTAGGAAGGAAGGCAAGCAGAGGCAGCCAGGAAGAGAGAAGAGAAAGAAGAACTTTATTTTATTTAGTTGTACATCTTGGTTATTTCCCCCAGTTCTGGGTCATGAACCCAGGTCCTTGGGGTATATGTGGACTTTGCTGGCCAGAGACAGCAAAATTAAAGACTAAACAACCAAGGAATGTCAGTCATACCATTCCTCTTTAACACATATTGAAGAATTTCCTTTAATGTTTATTGTATTTTGTCCAAACAAGTATTTAATTTATCTCTTTTTTTGAATATTATTATTGCTCATGATAAAATTCTCAGGTGAAGCTTCTCTTCTTTTAGTAGTTTAAAATTAATGCTCAATTTTCTTTTGGATTGCATATAGTGTCTAATGAAATGTCTGCTATCATCTCCTATGATTTGTTTAGCTGTAATTTTCTTTATATTCATCCTGAGGGTTTCTGTTTCTTGGTTCTTTCATTAATTTTTTTTTTTTGGGGAAAAGACCATTATCTCTTAAAATATTTTTGTCTCATTTTCTCTTCATCTATTACTCCAATTACATGTATGTTAGATCATTTGAAATTGTCTCACCCCTCTTGGAAGGTCTTATTTTTTTTATAGACCCCTTTTACTCTCTGTATTTCAGCTTGAATAATTTTTAATGAGCTAGTTTCAAATTAATTTATTGTTGGCTATCAAAAACCGATCTCTGATAATGTCTTTTTTGAATCATATTATAGGCCCGACAAATGAATGTGGATTTCACTTATGTGTTGGGTTTAGCGGAATTCTCACCTCTGATGCAACATAAACATTTACCTTAAGAATGTGCTGAAATTTCAACAGATTTTTTTCTTCACCACTTTTTTGGTGGTTTTCTTTTTCTTTAAAGACACTACCAAAGGTCAAAAAAATGTGCTCTATCTCCCTGCAAAAAGGATACGGCTATTTGAAATTTACTGTCTCTGTCTGCTGACCGCAGCTCTCAGATACCTTCAAAATAAAGTCATGGTTTTTCATGATTTGGGGAAAGTGACATTATCTTGCAACTTCCCATGATTTGGGGAAAGTGACATTATCTTGCAACTTCCCATATGATACATGGAAACACAGGTCTTCTTCCTTATATTTTTATGCATGTTTCGCAGTATAAAATATTTCTATCATTTATTCCTATTTATTTTCTTTATAATATTGCTTTTGCTATCATTTCAATTTTGCAAAGCAAAACCATTTGAAAACATTCATATTACAGAAATAAAATGCAAATATGTTTCTTAGCATTTATCTCTGCACAAATTACTCTTTAACGAGGGTCTTTGGATGGGTGAGAACTGTATTCACAAGCCTCCTCAGACTTGTCCTTGTATTTACTCTGGAGTGAATTCCAAAAACTACATTTATATGTCATCCAGACTTCCCAGGTCAGAAGACTGAGCTCTACTCTGGGCTCTACATTGTCAGACTGAATTTGCATTGATTTTTGAGGTATTCTCTATCGGGGGCACATGGGACCCATGTAGTAGTAGTGGTTGGGGCATTTTTGACAGAGTAGAGGACTATAAATTGTCTTTGAGCCAAAGCACACTCGTTTTCATGTTTATTTTTATAAGGGTAGAGCCTCAATTAGTTCTACTGGCCTTATTTGAAGAACTGTTTTTACAGCCACCCATTTGCTGACCTGAGGGAATTGCCGTTGCCATTTGATGGTTTTACCTTTTACACCATCCCCTATTAAGATCACCCTTCCTGTCTATCTTAACTGAAGAATCCTACCTGCTAAATTCTAACAATCTAAATCACTGACTTTATCAGTAAGGGATGTGGAAATGATGGGAATATCAGAAATCAATGAATGATATATTTATTCCCAATTTTGTCATGCCCAACTACACACACGCATACACACACACACTTTGCAAGATAGCAATCAGCTGCCTATGAGGTACTAATCAATTAATAAGCTCTCAGTCTACGGCACATTAAAATTTGCAAATCTCTTTTTAAGTTCTATTGCTGCTACAGTAACTATTTTTTGTCGATAGACAATAAGATGATGTGGCACCTGTTATCAATACCATTATAAAGATGAAAAATCTGAAGTTTAATGAATTACATTTACCTGTCAACATTGTGATATTGAGACCTAAAAATATTAGCAGAAGTTTTCAACACAGACAGCATAGCCAAAGTATAGATGTCATAGTTCTACTCTATATTGGTCAGGTTATATCATATTTTAAGAGAGAGATAGACAAACTAGAATTTCACAAAATAGGAGCTTTGCATAGGGTAGAATCTTGAAGGAAGTTAATCTAAGAATCATTTGAATGTACGAAGACATTTAATTTGAAGGAAAAATATCCGTAGTCTTAATCATCTTTGGTTATAAATTATAGAGATTTAATTTCAATAGGAGCACAAAGACTGCTTATCAATAATGTTTTTACTTAGTAGGTTTGGCAATAGAACCATGTCTCACAAAGAACAGGTACCTATGAAAAAGTGAGTATGTTAGGAATGCTGAAGAGAGAGAGACTTGTCATGTCAGAGGGAAGGTGGATTAAGGATCTAGTAAGATCCTTCCAAATTTTGTGATTCTACAAACAAAGAGGAAAATGATACACACCTATATTTAAAGGATAAAGAGTGACTCGTTTAGATAATCCTCTATATATTGACAAAGATTATTAACACAGGAAGTTTTCAAAACAGAAATAATAAATTTAAATATAAAATATAAAATTACCAGACATATTAGATAAACCAAAACTGATTTTCACTTGATAATTGTTATGTTGGGTTATATAGCCAATTTACTATACTCTAAGCAAATACACTGGTTGAATAAAATAGATATGTGCTCAGTGATATCATCATTCATTTTTCTTACTTCGGAATTAGTTCTCTTAAAACACTACATTTACTCAGAAAACTTTAAATATTTCCATTCTGATTAGGGGTACCAAATTGTAGTTATGAATGTATTACCTGGTCAGGAATATTTCTTGTCAGACTTCATTTTTCTCTTGGATTCTTCTATATATCAAGTAATGAAAATGTACTCAAACCACAGGCAAAATATTCTAAAGTTGTAAGCTATTTCATTTTTAACTTACTGTTTTATTTCAAGCAAAAGTGTTTCAACATAGTTTTCTCTGTCTTTGTTTTAATAATAAACGCTGATGGCCTCAGTAAAGAGGGAATGACTAAGAAGTGATTAGAAGTTTCTTTCAACTCTGAATTTCCTTTCCTTTCAAGATCCAGGGTTGGAGGCATTTTGAAAACTCATCATTCATTCTATGTTCCAGAGCTGGAAATCAATTTTAAATACATACCTAATGTTTATTGAGCACTCACTAAGAACAACATACTACTCTAAGGTGAGTTACATGTATCTATTGATTTAATAATCACAGTAATCTGGAGATGATTCTTGAAGTATGTTCATTTTGAAAATAAACTATCCTATTAGAAATTAGCTAACAGATTCAGTTTGGTTTTAAGGCTCAATGTCTGCCCTTTTTTCTTTATTGATGGAGATAGTACATTGCACAAGACAATGACAAGGGGCAATTTTAGCTGGAATGGCAATAGGTTTTACTTGAGAATTAGAAAAGATGTCTTTCTTTTTATTTCAATAATAAATCCATCTAAATGCAATTATTTATATCTTTATATATTCATTTAATTAATGCAATTTCCTTGAGACTATTTTTTATTCAAAACTTTCTTTTTTTTTTTTTAAAGTAAAGGTACAGGCAGGAAAGAAGACAAGGAGGCAGGAAAGCTGGAAGAGAGAGAAGTATTTTATGTATTTAATTGAGTTGTTGCTGCTGGTTGTCCCTTCTGATCCCAGGCTGTGAACCTGAGTCCTTGGGAGGTACATGGACTGCATCTGGAAGACTCTACTGCTAAGCCACGAGGACCCACCTCTAAAACGTGGTATCTTTTGCTCTGTCTCTTTTTCTTAAACATATATTAGTATTTTTAATGGCTTGAGGATTTTGTGCACTAAAGTCGAATAGATATTGGCAGAGACAAGCAAGCTGCCTTCACTCCGTGCAGGATCTTTGTATCCTGCTGCCTTCTGCAAAAGTGGGCCTTCAGTTGGCAACTCTGATTTAATTTGGGAACATCTCATAGTTTTTCCCTTTGCAGATTAGAAGTATGACTGGTTTCATTAGCATCAGGAAGTGAGATTAGACCTCTCCTATTTGATACTGTTCTTAGACTCGTCTTAGAATTCCTGGACTTCAGTTTCCTCGTCTATGAAATAAGGAACACATTCAAGTGATCGCTAGGGCCTTTTCCATTTTCAAGTTTCTTTGATTTTCTAAGTCAGACAGCTGCTTAGAGATGAATATCCCTACCCTCTTGCCTATCCACTTCCACACATATTTTCCAAGAGTCTGTTGTGTAGCAGTGCTACACCTTGGAAGTCAAGGTGTAGGATAAAGAATTGGAAGGGAATCACTCATGTCCTCAATAACATATGGTCTTGCAGAGGAGAGGGTTAATTTAAAATATAATGGCATTTCAATTTGATTGGAGTTATCCAAATTACATGAAAAAAAGTTTTAGGGAAGCCTATTTTCAACATGATTTGAGAGATTTACCTTCTGTCACGTTATTTTGGTTGCCAGGGTGACTGAAGAGTGGCTGACAGATTTCACCCTAATGTTAAGTATGTGCACACGTGTTTTTTGAATAAGGATGTATCTTACTATCCACAGGCCAAGACTATATGGGGACATTTAAGGTCCACATTATAAAATCATAAATGGACAAAATTAACTTCTTTTTAAATCCAAGATTCACATCCTCTTTCACTTCCATATTCCATATATACAGATATATCTCAAGGCTTAAATTTTTCCTACCTACAATGATCTCTACAAGCTGTTTCCTTGAATAGAAGTCACAGATGTTCAGAGTTGTTCGCTTTTACTCTTAAGCATGAAACAATACCTTGTCTTACTCTTGACGCTGAACCTTTATCTGCACGATTGTCCTGATCTTGATCCTTACCTGAAATAAACTTTCATTTGTCTGCCAACTTACTAACAGTCCCTGAGCTGCCCAAGTGAAGCAAAACTTCACACTTCTCATCAAAATGCATTCTTTTGTCATAAATCTAATTATAAACAGGGGTATGGCCATATGAAGGCGAACACAAGATGATGTTAGGTTTCATTTTCATGCAGAGAAAAGAAATGAAGTTTATGTGGGTGAAAGCAAAGCCATTCTATTTCTAGTCTCTCCCACAGAATCTTTCAGTTTCTCTCAGTCCTCTCTGAGCAGCCCTGGGCTACTATAATGTTGTTTTTATGTTTCACTCATACTTCAGCTCTAGCATGAAAAAAATGCACCTAGTTATCGGAAGAAAATTCATCATTTACATCTTGTCATTTATGTAAAACAAACAGGATGAGGTAAAAATAAAAATCACTGAAAATAATAAGCATTGAATTTTAAATATTAATTATTAAAGCAATTAATTAAATATTTTAAAGGATGGATCCACATGTTCATTTACTAAGCTATAAAACACCTTTTGAAGACTATGAGTTCTTTATACAACAAAAGTCCCAAGAAAATGCTTCCCTTAATTATTTTATTCATGCAGATTTTGGCATCACACTATTCAGTCATCATGATTTATTGAACTTTGTCTCAGTGAGGAAAAATATCTGCCTGATTACTTATTTGTTTATCTTATGTAAACAACTCCTTAAGTCTCCATTACTCTGAACCAAAGGGTGATTGAAATCTAGGGTAAAGTAAAGCAAACTGAGGCACAAAATCGTCGATTACTTCCATCTTGCTAAAACATAACATTTAGTAGGAGTATTCATAATCACTAACATTTAAGGCTGCTGATAGTGTAAATGTTTATTGCCTTGTTTGGTCCTCACAGTAATTCAGGCTAATAGCCATACATTTAAACTTTGACAGGAAGTGCTTAAGTGACTTACCAGAAGACGCTTAACTAGGAAGGGGTGGAGGCAGGATTCAAACCCAATATGTGTCTAGAACCCACATTTCTAACTACAGAGTATTTGTCTCCTAAACGTAAGTAATTTCTGCTTAGCCTTTTCAATTAAAATGATTACCCAGACTTGTATACCTATCTTTTTATTTTTCTTTTCTTTTTTTCCCCCCAGACACTTTCTGATACGGTGAAGAAAGTATTGAGAAAAATTCAGAAAGAGTATATGGAAGAGGAGAGGTCAACTATGCATGGATATAAAAATCTCTATTTAGAGGCAGAGATAGTAAGATTAAAAAAAAGGAAAAATCAAAGATAAGACTGCTGAATCTGGCCCAGTCTCTACTACCTTAATCCAAAGAATTCAACATCCCAACAAGAAAGCCTTCTACAAAATGGGTTTAGAATGCAAGGGCTATTCGTATATTGAACTATTCTGAAATGCGTCTTATGGAAATGCTTTCTACATCGAATGCTGTAAAATTTAGAATTATCTACTTATAAACACAAGTCAAACTTGGTTTGTTCAATTCAGTATTTTTAGTTGATTTAAAAAATTGATTCTGGGTGCCAACAGAAAATTTTATGCTGACATTCAAGAGCATTAAAAAAGTGAGTTTGAAGATTTTTTAAAAAAGGAGTACACTTCTTTTATATCACTTCATCTGAGTAGATCATCTTAAAAAACCTAACTTCTGCTTTCCCCAAAGTCTCATTTTCTCTTTTACGTCAACACACTTTTTGGGGGGTAGAGAGAAATGGTGATTCTCCAAATGTTTCTTTTCAATTAGGTTTGTATTTCTTCCTAGAAGATATTTGCTCCTAGGGACCCTGTAAACACATCGGGTGACTTTAAAACATGGAAATGGAAATGAAAGTGGTGGCCTCTTTTCTGAAACAGGCACTTTGTATGTTTTGATGCACAAGACTGAGTATTCTTTTTGTTCTTCTCAGGCTCTCTCAGATGTTCCTGACCTGAAAACCCTTTCCTGATTTGGGTTTGGCTTCTGAATCCAGCCTTACTCCATTTCAGAAACATTTCCAGATCACTTCCTTTCTGTCCACTGCATTCCTTGTTTTCTTTAGTTGTTCTGGTTTCTCAAATCACTAGCTGGCTTTGCTACTGACTCTCTGGCCATCTTACTATTTGATTTGCCCAGTAAATTTACTGCCATTGAATTTAAATTTTGGGTGCATCACTTCTGACATCTGTCCTCTATAGTCAAGTAATCCAGTAAAAGGTTCCCACTTCTGAGCTTTATTTCTGCCTATAAAACATGTCCTAATAGGAATTATCTTTCACTCACATTCCACCTGACAAAGGAATAGACATTATCATCACAGATATATGGAAGAAATCAGGGGCTGATGGTTGGAAAAGGAAGCATCCATAGTGCAGGTTTTAAAAACAATGTGTTCACTAAGCATTAAAATAGAACTCTGGCAATCATAATTATGGAATTCCATTTAATTCTACAATTAATTTATTTTCAAAGACACTATTCTTTTTTCCTATTAAAAGTGAAGCTATAGATTCCAAATTTGACTGAATTTTAGGAGGAAGTGCGAAACATGATCTAAACTTGTCTCTATAGATTTCGATTATATCTGCTTTTTTGTTAAAGGAAAGGTGCAGCAGGAAGGAAGGTGAGCAGTGGCAGGCAGGAAGGAAGAGAGAAGAGGTAGAAGTACTTTTTATTTGTTGTTCATCGTGGTTGTTCCCCTCTGGTCCTGGGTCTTGAAACTGGGACGTTGGGATGTATGTAAACTGCACCTGGGATGTATGAGGCCACTAGCCTTTCAGGGTCCATCTAGGAATCTACTTTTAAGATAAATTATGAACTAACATTTTTAACTTAGAGTTCAATTTCTGATGTTTACTTGTTTTGGTTGCACAACAACGAGCTATGAGATATCATTAACATTTTTCAGCTGCAGACTGGAGAGGCATGTCTGCTTCCAATCACACCTCCCAGAAAATAATAGAGATTGTTTCGAACCTTGAGACGATTGTTCTTTCTCTCTCAGATAATTTTCATTTTGGCAAGTACCAGGCACCCTGACTAGTACACAAATGAATACTGAAAGCTGACTCTCAGAAATATTTGAAAGCTGTTATTTCTAATCTATATTTAAAGCTAATAGATTGAAAGCCAAAATATGAGACTGCGCTGTGATATAAATGAAGACACACTGATGATGAGGTTCTGCTAGTGAAGGCAGCTGGCAGGAGATCTTTCAAATGCAGCAGAGAACAGGTTTCTTATATGGTGCATCTGTGACTGTCCTCTGTCTCAGCTAAGAGACAGTCCATGCAGGCTGCTACAGCTCTTTGAACAAGCGGTTGTAACGAAAATACATGAAAGGGTTCAAATGATAAATATTCTTCTCTGTCTGAAGCATAATACAAAGCATCGATGGTACTGGGGTAAGGATTAGGAGAGAGACATTCAAGAAGACCAGTTTTTCTTGGTGAACAAATTGCTATTTTTTCAACTTTGGTTCAGAACTGGACTAACAACAGGGGTCTAAAGAAACAAGCCATGCTACTCCTGCGTTTGAGAAATGCAATCTGAGAGAAGAGGTCGAAAAAGAAGCCTATTTTATTGTATTATTATTATTATTACAACAAGTGTCATGGCAGCTGTAAATTCAGTGAAAGCTTGGACTAGGGGAGGGGAGAACATTTTCAGAAAGTAGGAGATCTTTGAATATGATCTGAAGGATGTATAGAAATGCCGTTAAAGATAAACACTAGGTGCAAAGGTATTTAGAGATGTTTGAGAAGTCTTTTCCTTATGCCAGAATATTAAACAATTGGAGACATGGTCTTTTCGTACCGGAAACAGAAAATTAAAAAAAAAAATCTTGATTAGTAACAAGAGGGGTGGCTATTAAAATAAAATGAACGCAACTTTTCTGCAACAATCAGATTTAGCATACACCTCATGCCTATTAACAGAATATGTTACCATTAACCTAGGTTTGCGAGTCAACACATGAACCAGTCGATAACCACAACTTGCTTGTTTTTCACTGAAAGTTATTCAGCACTCTCCATCTCCAGTAAGGAGATTAGGGAAGCAGGAGCTATATATAGTCAGAAAGACTAAAAACCTCAGTAACTAGAACAGACATCGGCTTACTGGCATAGGTACGCTGAAGGATGTCCTCTCTCACATTACCAGCATGTCAGGATTGTTAACAGATGTTATTAAGACGCCACAGTAATGCAGAGATGTATGTAAGCTGAGAGCATAATCACTATGAGGACTGAAGGCTGATGATTTGACTGTGTTGAAATTACTCTGATGTCCCTCTAATTTGTCACATGACTTAATATTTAGCTCTGTTCTATGGTTTTGAAATCTGGGTTCTTGACGATTTCTTTTTCTTTTTCTTTTCACAAAGTGGATGATGATTTGTAAACTGAGTCTTTATGTTCCTAAACCACAGAGCATTTAAAAAATTCGTTTCCATGAAACAGAAGTGGTTTCAAAGGAAGTTTTGGCTCAAGCAGCTTCTGTTTGGGGACTTTGACTGCCAGGGCATCCAGTCAAAGAAAGACGGCGATTTCTAAATTATTCTGTTTTTACTTTGATATCCTCCCTATAGCTCTACAGTGTTCTCCATGCTACTGCCCAGGACCTCTCTCCTGTTCGTCCTGGGAATAAGTGATCACTAGCAGCTGCTAGTACTGCTCTTCCTCCTTTCGTCAGCTATCAAATCTGTGTACAAGTGGAAAAACCTTGCAAATATAATTGTTTAAGGAAATATTTCCATACGTTATTACTAGCAGGGCTCTTAAGTATTCTTTTCTTTTTTTTTTTTTTAACGTGTCGGTACAAGAAAAGCAGACTGGAATCAAGAAAATTACCTTGATTATCTACCACAAATTAAACCCAGATCACATAATCTTAACAATATGGACACCACGCTGGATTTTCCTTTTGTTCTTGACTTGTTAGTTCACCTCATTTCCACACAAACTTGAATAATAAGTGTTAACTGAATGCTTGCTTGAACTAGACACTGTATTAAGTACTTACAAAATGATTAGAAAAATTAGACTAAAGAATTCTGCTCTTGAGAGATTCATCAGCTGGAGAGGTATATATTAAAAAGACTATTTTTTAATAAGAGTGCTAGAAGAATTCACATGATGCTATATTAAATCTCTATTTTGAGGGTGGGAAAACCCCTCATTATTATGTATTAGGAACTCACAGATTTCGGTATAAATTGTCACTAGAGCATTTAGATATGTTTGGGACATGTCTAAAGATTTGACAGTAGGGATTCATCTGGAATTCCTTTGTGAGAGAAATCAAACTCCTCTGTGAGAACAAAACAAAACAAAACAAAATGGGTGGAGAGACATTGAACCAAAAAACTGTCTCATTATCTCAGTGGAACATGGAATTTTTCTATGGTCTTTATCTTGTAGACATATCCTTCAGTCTTGATAAGAGGAGAAAAGAAAATAGGGAGATTTGAGTCTCTCACTTTCTTTTAAAGACACACATGGCAGACAGGATGTGCGGAAGTCACTGTGGAGGCGGTGGACACAGCAGCCAATGAAAAATCCTACAGCAAGTGAACTAGAATGAAAATAAGGAAAGAAGCCTCGTTTAGGCTTTATCAGCAGCTCTGACAATGGAATAAGTGTCACCTCATTCTTTGTGGCCACCATCAGTTTGGGCCTGGGCACTGAGAACATGGCTGCTCTGGCAAATTCTCTGTGGCTTATGGCAATTTTCACATTCTGAGTCATTGTCTTCCTTCCCTTTTATGTGAAACAGAGAAGAACAGTGGCAGATACATGATCACTGAGATCAATCATTTGTGAGAAAATGTGAGACACCCTTTGAGAATACAAAGAACTAGGTGGGAAGAAGTCAAAGGGTCTTGAAGTACAACACAGGATGAATGCAGAGCAGAGCTCATTATTTGGTATTGCTATTTTAAAACCATCTACCCCCTTTTGAAACCAAACCCCTTTTAAAATTTATTCTTCCAAGGAATTGTTCCCTAGAGAAAAATAACCAATCATGAAAATAGTTTAGTCCAAACAACATGCTTGCAACTCACCATTGCTTATCTTAAAGTCTCTATTGTATTACCAACTTTGATCACTAAGAAGCATTAGCTCATGCCTCAAAAATGGAGCCCTCTGTCAGAAAAATGCCTTCACTGAATCTTATCTGATCTCAGCTTAAATGTCAACTGAGCCAATTTTTGAAAGAGCCGAGAGACACTTACCTCTGAACTTGTTTTTGTATGCCTGTTCTTGTTTTCCACTTCCTGTTTCTCAGCCTCATGGGCCCCCGCTTTTGTTGGATTACTGGAGCTGGAGCTTGTGGATGGTGACAGTACAATAAAATGTCAGCCTCCATGGATAAAGGACTCAGGAGTGAAAATGCAATGTGAGGGAGGTGGGAAGTCTCCTCTATTATTATTCAGTGAGGTAGCTTCAGGCTACCTCAGGTCCTTCTTCCCTGGAATAAACCACCTCCAACAGCTCAGATTTCCACCAGCACTTATCTGTATGATCTCCACAATGGCAGGCCACTTCCACAGACCAGTTTTGGGCTGAACTCTAGCAAGTTCCCTGGCCGCAGAGAGACTTGTGTGTCCCTATGCTCACTTGCCCATGTCAGTGGATCTGAATTTCAGTCTTGGGCATATGACTCCTCTCATTCTGAGTTCCTTTATTGTACACTCTCTTGGACTAGAAGGAGTGGTGGCTTTTTTGAGTACCCCTTCCTGTTACTCCTGGATCACCTAAGAATTCTCTTTTACTTCTTTTAGTAGTTAACTACTCTCTAGAAGTTAGAAAAAATTCTTTATATCCGAATTTTCCTTCCTCCAATGACTGTTGTGACTTTTATCCTTGACAGGACCCTGATTGATATATCCTACTTTCTATTATGCTATTTAAATAACAAATGAATATTCAAATGATAAATTTAGCTTTAGTTCTAAAAAATTAAATGTGAATTTTCCCTTGACTATATCATTGACATCCTTTGTGTGTTCCTTTATATTTTCAAGTCTTGGCAACTCAATTACACAATTTATATTATTGGAAAAAGAATGGAATCCTTAGAGAAGAGTTAGCCAAATTGTTCTATATAGAGCCAGATAGTAAGGACTTTAGTCTTTGTAGGTCATATGGTCTCTGTTGCAAGTATTCAGTTCCGTTGTTTTAGTGCAACTAACCAAGATAATACATAAATAAAGGGGAGTGACTGGTATTGAGAAAAACTTTATTTACGGAAACAGACATCTGGCTAGATTTGATCTTCAGTCGGTAGCCTGCAAACTCCTGCTTTGAGAGCAAACTCATCACATAAATGCAGAGTAAAAATAACATGTACTAGAAATATGGTTCAGGAAATATATTATTCTTGTTTTAAAGTTATAGATTCATAGAAAAAACTATAAAGAGTTAATTGGATCTCCAAGTTCATCTAAAATGACATTTTCATAATTCACAGGGGGTGCAGAATTGGTAGACAGAAACTAGTTATGGAACCAGAATTTGAATGTGAGTTCTGCCTTTTCCTGCCTGTAAGCACACAGGTAGTTTAATTCATCTCTCTAAATTCTATTTTCCTCTAATTCAACATGGAGCTACCAATTCTTTACCTAAAAAGCCTATGCAATTACTAGTATTGACAAACATTTAATTATATATATATATACATATAATTATCCTTTCAACATTTGTTCAATGTTAATTTAGAGGAGATGCTGACCACTGTGTCAGATAAGGGATCTGGGCCAAAGAAGAAAGGACAGCTGGTGCTATATCCAGTTTAACTACTCAAAATAGACTCTTTTTAAAAAGAAGTGACTTGATACCTTTCTTTGTGAAGGTCAAAGACAATCCATTATCAGTTGTCAAAGGGGCTTCATAGTAATTTGTGTTCAATTAGAGAAAGTAATGTTTTCTCACATACCAATTTCTGATTTTGCATGTATGTATATGCAAATATTTGTCTATATATTATATAAATATGTACTTAAAATTCCAATATAAAATTTCAATGTGTAACTTACATATAAAAAAAAAGTAGAGTTCAATTAACTATCACAAATAAAGTATCTATGTAATCATCAACGAGTTTAAGAAGTAGAATACTTCCAGGACACATTCCCCTTCTTGCTCACTATTTCTTCCCTCTGATTTCTAATATTGCCCTTTAATTTTTCTTTTATTTCTTTTAGTTTAAAAATTTCCTATAAGAAGAATTATATAACAAATGTTATCCTTGACTGAGTTCTTTTAATTAGGTTAGTGGTATTCAAGTATGTTGCTGCCATTATCTGTGGTTTATTTTCATTATCAGATAATATTTCACTGTATAAAAATGCTGTCAGTGAAGAATCCATTTTTCTGTTATTGGATTATCCCCAATTCTAGCTATTATGAATACTTCTATGAATAATGTTGTATATGTCTTTTGGTATACATATATACATATACGTACATATGATTATATACAATTTATTTTAAATTTTATTGAAGGAACTTTGTATCATAACATCATATGGCTTTAAGATATACATCATCATAAATCAGCACCTGTATATAATACATTAATTTTACCACCAATTCTACTTTTGCCATATAATAGATCCTTTTACTTGATTTGTCCACCCTTCGCTCTTCCTTTCTGGTAACTACTCACTTGATTCTGTAGACTAAAAGTCTATTTTTGTTTTATTTTGTTCATTTGTTTGTTTGGTTTCTCTCTGTACAACATACGGGTGAAACCCACAAAGTTTGTCTTGCTCCTTCTGTTTTATCTCATTAAGTGTATTTCCCTCTAGTTTCATCTATGTTGCTGCAAATGGCAGGGTTTCATCTTTTTAAATAACATTCCATTGTGTGTCTCTATGTGTATACATACATACATACATACATGCATACATTAATACATATATACATACACTTATATTTATACACCACGTCCGTTCGCTCATCTGTCAGTGGGCATGAATATTATCTCCAGCTCTTGGCTACTGCAAATAATGCCTCAGTGAACACTGCTATACATACATCTTTCAATTCATGTTTTTTTGGTGAATACCCAGCAATAGGATAATGGGATCATATGAAATCCCCATTCCCTTTCTTTTGAGGTTTCTCCACACTGCTTTCCACAAAGATTGCACAAATTTATACTCAACCATCAATCTAAAAGTGCTCCCTCTTCTCCATATCCTCACCAGTGTTTCTTGTTTCCAATCTATTGGCTAATAGCCATTCTTGACCTATGAGGTGGTATCTCATTGTTATTTTGATTTGAATTTCCCTAATAATAAGAGATATGCAATATCTTTTCTTGTGCCTGTTGACTATTTGGATATATTCTTTAGAGAAGTGTCTATTCAGATCCTCTGCTCATTTTTAATAGGATCGTTTGCTCTTCTCATTGAATTTTATGAGTTGTCTTTATATATTCGATGTAGCCCCTGCAATACATATGGTATGCAACTATCTTCTCCCATGTATTACTTTAAAAATATATAGTACTGAGTGGAACTTCTCTGTCATAAGTTGGAGTATGTTTTTCCATCATTGATAGGAAATGCCAAAAGAAGTAATGTCAAATAGAGGTGACCTTATATAAATAAAAAAATTAAAAGAACTTTTCCCAACAGGCAAAATAAATTTTAAGCAGAAGGAAAATAATCACAGATGGATGGTCAGAGAAACAGGAAGGTATTTAAAGCATCAAATTGGTCAATATAATGATGAATGTAAATAAACACTGATATTATCATGTAGCAACAATAATTTCTATATCAGAATAATGTTGTCATAATAATATCAGGAGAGAAAGAAGATTAAAACGTCTCATATATTTAGTGTACATTTTTTTCTGGGATATATCTTACAAACTTCAACAAAAAATATGCGGAATTTTATCAGAGAACTCCTACCTTAGTAGGCCCTCAATTCCAATTTTTATTCACAAAGCTCTATAATGTTGCAAAAAAAAAAATGTGTCAGAGTTTTTAGTATACTTTGAGAGAATCAATAGATAATTCCAAGACAACTTGTCTGAAAGGCTAAGTTTAGCTTCTTCTTCCTCTTTTTATGTAATCACATTGCTAGACAATTCTTCATTGCCTTAATAACTCTTCAATGTCTTTCCATCTCTTTCTTTCTTTCCCCACCCCAAGTGTCTTTAGTTATCCTTAAAACAAGGGTTAGTCTAAATTAAGCAATTTTTCCTACTCAAAATATGTTCTTAGTAGCCCAAACACCTTTTTTATTATTTTGCTCTGAAAAGTCAATATAAGAAAGTTTATGCATGGTATTATACAATTTTGTTGAAAAATTGCTTCTAAAAATAATGATGCTTGCTTCATTTGTATGCTAGGAATTGCTGTGTAATTATAACAGCTTAACCTCTTAAATTTGAAAGGAATTAAGCTCAAATTAATTTTATTTTTATTTTGGTCAAAATTTATTTTTATCATTTATTAGCATGTTTCCCTTTTAAGAATATTTATTTTAAGTGTCTTTGGTTAATAAGTACTTTTTATAATTTGAAGCCAACTGTATATATTTAGACCTGAGTTTTCAAAGGACTTTTTAAAATATTTCATTAAGTGCTTGTTTAAATATCACTAACTCAAAAATGACTAAGCTAGTAAATATTACCAAGTTACTAAAATACTACTAAATTATTACTAAGATATCTTAATAGTCACTAGTGTTAGGCAGAATAATGATCACTCAAAGAGTCTCTTCCCCAGTCTTTGAAATCTGTAAATATGTTACCTTACATGGCAAAGGGGTCTTGCAAATATGCTTACCAGACAGGACCCTGAGAGAGAGAAATTTAGATTATCTGGAGGGTCCAAATTAATTATGAGTCCCTAAAATTTGAGATTTTTTTTTTTCTCAGCTACAGGTAGAGAGATGCAATGTGAGAAGGAATTGACTTGGAAGATAAAATGGCAGCATGCGTCAAGGAATGTAAGGTGGTTTCTAGAATCAGTAAAAGGCAAGGGAGCGGACAGGTTCTCTAAAAAAGGAATGCAGCACTACCAAACACCTTTGTTTTCACCCACTGCAATCCATGTCTGATTTCTGATCCACATAACTAAAACATAGCAAAATTTCATATTCCTTTAAGCCACTGTGTTTGGCATGATTTCCTGTACAAGCAATAGAAAGGACATACAGCCTCCACCTGAGTTCACCATTTCTACTCTCCTTCAAGCAAGTCTTTTTCATATTATTTCAGCGTGTCCTTTTACAGCAGAAATCAGATAGCTACTAATAGTCTACGCCCATAAGACATAACAGATAACTTTTATAATCATCCCCATTTTATGGAAAATGGAAGTCAGAGAAGTTAAATGAGTTGCCTGAACACAGCCAGCAATTTTCAGCACTGAGATTCACCAGTCATTTAGTTTGACTCCAAAAAACCAGGCTCATAATAACTAGTCCATGCTGCTTTTCTGTTGAGTCTCTGATTAAAATCTGTCAGTGACTAGACCTCTCACTTAGAATTGATAAGAATGCAAACCTGGGTTATCTGATACCAGCTTATCTTGTAACTTTCCTGTGATGTCTTTGTTTCAACCACAATGACCTAAATCTGACAACATCCCACCAGAGGGCTTTTGTAGGCTTGACTCCTCATGCTTGAAATGCTTTTTCTTGAGATCTTTGACACTAAATCCTTTTAATTCTATTTCTTTATTTTTCTTAAGTCAAGAAAGCTTTCAATGGTCCAGCAATCTAATAGTCTTCTTGGCCATACTTGTAATGATCCAGTTTTATTTTCTTTTTGGAATTTTTCTGTGTTAACCTTGCCTTTTAAATTTATTTTCAATTGATTTGTTTTCTCTCTCCTCACTATAAAAAAAGCTCCACAAAACCTGACATCATGTAACTCTTGTTTCTTCTGTTTTCCATCAAATAGAATAGTGTCTGACATACAGTGGTCACCCATATATTCTTTTTGAATGAATGGATATCTCCCACACATTCTTAAGTATGCCTTAGAATAGCTAAGAAGGAAATGGTGCTCTAGGAATTACACAAACCCTCAGGTTTTTAAATAGTTGTTGATTTCTGTATTATTAAAAGATTTATAAATATATCTACATTATTTAGATTTCACTGTTCCTATGTAGGTGGATGGGTTTGAAGTCAGATATTTACTTGCATAAAGAAGATGATGAGAATAATTAAATTATATATTTATATATCAATTATCAATTATAAAAGATATAAAGCTACCTGGTGAGAGGGAGAGAGGTAGAGGAGGATGAGAGAGAACCAATAAAGCATCATTACATTTGTATTCATTTATGCGCAATTTGTCATATAAGCTATCAATAAATAACAAAACCAAGTTTCTTTAGAGAGTCTATTTGAAAAACCAAAGAATATTAAGAAAACAAAAAAGCAAATTTCCTAAACACAGTGTAGTCTAAGGTGTTTTGGTTAATTGACTATTCTAGTTATTGTATCAATCACGTACATAACTTACAGAAACCTCACTTTATTTCCAAAAAGATGAAAGTCTGGAGATCAGAAATAAATTCAAAATTCTCAAACCATGTTACTGAATCTGTAGAAGATATAGATGAGACTTCAGGAGAAAACTCAGGTGTCTAATCATAGGTCTCATTTAGAGACCAGGAGTAGTGGATATAAGAATTGATATAGAGCATCTGGAGTAATTAAATAAGTTGACATTATACATAAGTATCACAATGTATAAAAACAAATTTATACATATTTATACTTAGACATGTACATACAGAGTTTATATGTATTATGTATTATATAGATAAAATGAGAGCACAAAAGAAACACTTTGTTTTAACTTTTTATTACCGTTATCTGATTTACAATTGGCATGCCTGATTAAACCACTTCTCCTTATTTTAATGAGATGGAATTGAGATACATACAGTTAGGTTAATGATTCATGTACTAGCTGATTTATAAGGTTGTGGTGAAAATAAAATAAGTAATAGTAATGAAAATGCTTGGAAAATTGTAAAGGACTGTGTGTTGCAAGTTATTAATAATATTTGGTGCATACTAGCCAATAAATGGAGCGCTCTATATACTTGAATAGATAGGTAAAGGAACTCATTCCATTCCTTCAGTATGAAATAACAGGTAATACTTATTGAGTGCTTATTATGTACCCAGCATTGTGCTGTGTTTTGTAGATGAACTAATTCAATCTTTTCTAAACCTTAAGTAATAGATAATATACTAATGTGCTAATAGATAAAATCTATCTAAGAATTCTTTGTTTTTATTAACTATTACATATATTAATCTAACGATGGAATTTACATTATGATAAATTCATAGTAGGCTGAAACTATCTTAAGTTGAAAATATACTCTATACATCTAATCTATGGAACATTGTAGCTTAGCCTAGTCTACCATTTAAACAGTCTCGAACACTTACATTAACCTAAAGTTGGGCAAAATTATCTAATACAAAGCCTAGTTTATAATAAAATGCTGAACATGTCATGCAATTTCTTGAATGCTGCACTGAAAACGAAAAATTAGAATGACCTAATTCAAAATTTGAATTAGAATTTCTAATGAATGTTTATTGCTTTTGCACCATTGTGAAGTTAAAAAATTGTGAGTTGAACTATAAGTCAGGAACTGTGCACTATAAATTGGTTCAACTTTTATGAATTCACAGAAGAATAAAAGAAGAAAGAAAAGATTAGAAAAAGGAAAAATTCCATCTGATTCTATTAAATTAGGATGTAATCATTATTGAATTATACTTCTCAAAGTTTCCAAAATTTTCAGTTACTACCCTGTACCGGTTGAGACAATCATTTCAAATTAGCCTCCTACATTCAATAGCAAATATTATTAACACAATATGTCAGCTCCTGAGCCATGTTAGCTATAGGTTAGACACAAGTTCTGTCACCATGAGACTGTTTAGCTGGCAAGGGAACAAACAAAGTACCAATTATAAAAAAGGCAAAACATTTTTATGCTAGATAAGTTTTATAATAGGAGAAATAAACATGGTAAGGATGCAGAAGCAGAAGGATCTAAGTTACTAGAAGAATTAAAAAACACCTCTCTAAGAAAGTAAAGGCAGAGATGGGCGATGTGTATTCCTAGCAGCAGAAAAAATGTATGTAAGAATCTGAGGAGTGAGAACATGGTACTTTTGAGACTTGGTATGGTCAGGCGTTGGCAGAGGCTAGTATGAAAGGGCATGAGTGGCTTCTGGATGTTAAAAAAAAAAAAAAAAAAAGATACTTAGAGAATGGAAAATTAGAGTTTTATTGATCCTGGTGAGGAATTGATGATTTATCATGAAAAAAACAGGAGTCTATTAAAAGTTTTTATACAGAGGATAAAAATAGTCCAATAAATGACTTATAAATATTATACAACTGAGTAGATAACAAATTAGGAGAGAGATATGATAAATATAGTGTAATACTTGAGAAATATAGTATGGGGATAAATGTTAGTGATGATAGTGTAGTGGGAGATGGGGAAATGAAGTAATGGACTTGAGAGCTGTAAGACTTGTGAAATGAAAAAAGGATTTATTAGTGTAGTAGAACTATGTCCTAGATATAGCTGAAAAGAACTCCCTTGACAAAGGCTTCACCCTTTCTAAATTGGCCCATACCCCATGGCTAATCAGAGAATTTTACATGTATTTAAGTTTATTAAAGGCTTGCTTGATGATTTATATTTTTAAAAAATCAAACATTTTAATTAGCTTAATAGTTTTACTTTTCAAATTTATTAAATTATTTCTCTGGAGTTCTGTTTTTTTTTTTAATAATATGTCATGAGTCAATATCCAGAATAATGCTTTAAGTGCTTTACTTAACTAAACCTTACAACAACCATATAAAGAAAGCACTATTGTTTGTTATAATATATATATATATGCATACATATAATTTCAGTTTTATTGAGGTATAGTTGACATGTAAAATTAAAGCACTCTGTTGGTGACTTGATATACATAGACATTGTGAAAGGATTCTCCCCATTCAATTATTCAACACACCCATCAACTCACTTTATTATTTTAAAATCTTTGTTTTTTTAATTCCACATATTTCATTCTCTTTTATCTTATCATCTGGAATTTGTGAATTTCTGTCACCCCTTTCTCTAGTGTCTACAGTTTTAATGTAGGGGAAGAAGCCAGCATAGCCTGTTATTTTTCCAAAGTACTCTGCACCTAAGCATCATCTCTATTAACACATTTATTTCACATTTCAGTGATGTATTTCTCTTTTGTCAGGAATAGCAATTGTGTGTAGATTGAATATATCTTGTGTGCTTCCCATAGCTATGTCTTTCAGCCTCTTTGTCACTTTATTTTTCCATTTACGTTTGTGTGTTTATTGGTCTACCTGCTGTATCCCATTGCTTCTGTTCTATCTGCCTTATGCCTTGCACGTCGTAATGTGGCTTTAAATTTTGATTATGCATTTCATCATTATGTCCTTTTTCTTATTGTCCTTATTCTTCTTGATCTTTTTTGATGTGTCATAGCTGTTGTCCAATTATTTTTTTCTACTTGTTATGTTCATTTTTTGAGGTTTCTTTGCAAACAATTCACATTATCTTATTATAATTAATTTAAAATTTGTTTGAAATGTCATTTACCACAAGTATTCTTATCTCTTACTGCTTACTTGCTTTATTGTTGGCTCATTTCCTTTCCTTTTCTTTGGTTAAAATGTAAGTAGAAATCCCATGTCAATCACATTATTTGAGCATAAATCTCAGATTTGTTACATAACCAGCCGTGCCTCTTGGTTACTTTACAGTGTTTATCAAGCTACTTAAACTCTCTTAGTTTCATCATGGATGTATGTATTATATTCACTTATTAAGATCATTTTGATGAGTAAGTGAAATAATCTGTGAAAGGATTTTAACAAAGAGTTTGATGCAGAATAAATGTACCACAAATACTAGTCATGTGTTGCCATCTGCTCTGACTCTGGTAAAGACTTTTTACAAGTTATCATTTTCCTAGCTCTATGTACTTCCATGACATATTTATTTGTAGGAATTTGAGTCAAGAAGAATTAATTGTGTGAGACAAATTGAAAGAATACCTTAGAAGAGACAATAATGGAAAACTACTGATGATAATTTTAACAAAAATTTTCACAAAATTAAGCTTGAGTGTAAGTGAGTTAATTAATTAATTAATTTAAAAAAAATGAAAAACTCATTTAGTTTAGCAACAGTAATATTACAGGTCTATATTAGTGGTATTGACTGTAAATATGCAGAGAATACAGATAAATACAGTTGTAAATATATTTAAAGATAGTTCTCTGATCTCCATAAATTAATCTGCAAAAAAGATACAAATAGTTTTCTCTGCAAAGGATAATTTGACATGTCAGATGAAATTATGTAAGTATGAATATGAATTACCTTCAATTGTTAGAAAATGAATAAAAATAAAGGCATTTGAAAAACTCTGGATATATTTTCTTTCTTAAACTCATTAATATCATCGATTGTGGAAAATGGAACTACAGAATGACATCTTAATCAACTTCAAGACAAGTTCCTCAGTTGTCTTTTAGGGATTACTATGTGTAGTCCTTTTTCTGTGGAGTCTTTATCTGAAGCAACATTTTCTCAGTCACAATTTTTTTCCTGCAACTCCCCATGGAATCTTGAATTTTGAGTTAAAACACTTTTTTAGGCTCATCTTTAAAAACCTAACCATAGAGATAGCCTGAATTTAAACCAAATTAGACAAACTATAGAGAAACCATTGCATTTGCAATATTTACCATTTTGAATTGTCAATTTTTCATTTAACTGAATCATAGAGGAAATAAATAAAATATTGGTTTATATTCTTCTTAGTTGGTCAAAAATAACATTTGTGATATCTTTTCCTGTCGTCCTTCCCAATGCAAGATTTTGGTATAGAAGAAATGCATTTGAATTTGGAATCCAAATTTGAATCCAAATCAGGCAGGATGGTACTTGGTTGAATAATTTCATGAAACTAAAATTTACCTAACTATAAATTGTCAATATTTTTAGTGTCTCATTATGACATTTTTAACTTTAAGGCAAGACAGCTTAATCCAATAAACTTGAAGACTCAGTGGGAAAGCCATTTTTTTCTAATTTTTCTATTTCTAGTTCTAACTGTATAGATACATCATATTTAAAGGATGCCTGTTTATATTTGAATAAATATCACTAGAAGGCTACACAATTCCTTACTTTTCAGGTTATTTTCCTTTTGTATTTGAAATCCATCATTTGAAAACTCTGATTTTATTAGAATTCAAATGATAAATTGATTGGTTATTCTTTACCAATGAGACTACTAATGACATGTTGAGAATTTTTAACAATTGTCTTTCGAAATAATTTTAGTAGTTGTTATACCAGAACAAGAAGTTGAAACTTGTCTTCTTGGACATAAACACATTTATGCATGGGGAAAGTCAAAATAATACGTGATGCAGTTGAAAGAAAATTGGACATAGGAAAGTTGTATTCTATTTTTAGCTCTTTAAATGTCTGCATACTCATATTAACCTCTCCCCCAACCCCAGACCTCAGTTTTCTTATGTGAAAAGTAGACAGTGGGTCCGACAGTATCTGAATATATTCTTCCTCTTATTTCTTGGGATTTATGAGTTAGCGTATAAATAGACTGTGGAATTGCAAGAACAAAATAAAAACTCATTTTTTTTCCTTGAAAATTCAGTGGCCACACTTTTTATATTGCGTGTACAAGATTTCAAGTTAGCTGGCAATTGCCTGGGACATTTGACACACTGTTATAGCTATCAAACTTACATGATGAGATTTTCCTGGAACAAAGTCTCCCTAAATAAATTTCCAAAGCACTCTATGGGATTCTAATCTGATGTCTATAAATTATTATACAGACCTATGTGTTTAAGAGTCCAACTTATTTTTATAAGTTGACATTCAAAACTATGCCATGGCGCTAAGTCAGTCAGCTCAATGGACAACTGCACATGCATAATTGTTTTAATCCCTTTTATTCACTGTGCTGACCACCAAAACACTTGCACCCTAAATGTGATGTTGACATTGTAAGCCAATTTAGAAATATTTTACTAGAAGAAATAATGACTACCCTGGTGAAAACATAAAAGTTAAATGGGCTTCCTCATAAAATCACTTTCCCCAGTTGACATGTTCTTTTGGCACCCAGAGACCTGTCATATAAACTGACAAGCAAGGCTAACTAGGCATAAGAGGCTGTTCCAAAAAGATTTCCAGCCCAAAACATTCCACCTAATTGAAGAACAAGAACAGGATGACTTCTCTGCTGTTTCTAAAATTACAGCTTTATTGTTTGAAAGCTTATGTGGGATCTATAATCTGTGTCTGGTACAATCATTTCAAAGTCACCTGAGGGGAACAGGAAGGAGTGAGTATTATACCAGGTACTTTTCTGATTTCTTAAAAATGGGATAAAATGATAACCAGGTGAAAAAAAACCTAGAATAGTGTAATTATTAACCCCTTTTCCAAGGGAATTTCTAGCTCATGTTGCATTAACTGATAAACAAAAGCATCACCATCTGAGTTTAAAGAATTTGAGATATAGAATTTCTAGACAATGATAAAATCTTGGAGATTTTCGTTTTAGCTGATGATGTATATAAGGATAAAGTGATACATTTAAGTCCAAACTCTAAGTTTAATAATTACACTTGTAACTATTATTTTACCTTGTCTCGATGAAACATTCTGGGTCCTTGTTCTGGAATGATTACCCAAGACCTGCGAAGACCTAGGACATTGTCTGCTGTCATTGCTTCTCCTTCCAATCTCATTGTTCCAGAGCCCACTGAATTGCTATTTGGGTGGGACTCAGATTTCCAGATTTGGACTCCAATGCTAATTCTCTCTGTTTCCATTAATATCCTCCAGGTCCACCCTTCTCATTTAATTCCTTAAAGACACAAGTCAACTTTCAGCTTATTTTCTGTCATCAAGAAGAGGTTCAGCTTTTGACATCTCATAAAAACTATTCACCTTCAGTTTTAAGTAAGGAGGCCCCAGTCATTAGAAACACTACAGCAACCGTTTTCTCTAGAGAAGAGAATTGTTTCTTTCCCGAGTCTTCCTTCTGCAAATGTAAAATAAGGCTGAGATAGAATGATGAGAAGTTAGTAAATGATAGAAGACATTGAAGGGTTTTCTAAGCACAGGGTATGATATGTGTAAAGACTCAAAAATGAGAGTTTAGAGTATGTGAGGAAGAAAGAAATCTATACTGACTGAAACAGGGAGACAGCAGGAAAGTTGGAAAGAATTAAGATTGGAGGAATAGTAAGCAGAAATTGTGTTTTTCAGGGTTCTGTAGAAGAGAGTAGGAATTCATATTTTATCCCAAATTAAATGGAAAGATATTGAAGGTTTTAGAGAGATAAAGTAGTAAGTAAAATAAGATTACTTACAATTTTAAAAGGTAACTCTCATTTTATGAAATATTGAGAAGGGCTATTATATAAGGTGCTTTTCCAGCCTTTCAAATATGGGACAAAATTACAATAAGGTGACAACAGGGAAGGGAAAGACCCATGAAAGTTTATTGTAATCCTGGTTTATGTGGAAGCAAGAAATCATTGAGCTGAAAAAATATATGAACATATACACATATGCGTCTATATATGAAAAACATCCCATTACAACACTGGAAAATAGGAAGCGTATAATAAAAGAAATATAACAGTTGAAGAATTATGGAGAGATAGAAAACAGATGGAGTTGAAATAAGACCAGAGAAAACCACAACCCAGAAAAACATATTTTTGAGGCAACAGACAGTAGAATGTACTCTCATGAATAAGATACTCAATAATTTTACAGAGCACTCACTGCAATGTACACTTACTGATACTAAAACATTACAATGTGCAGCCTGGTAGAGTAACTATTGTGTTTGTTGCCTCTGGCAGGTCAGCCCACATATGACCCAAGGACCTGGGTTTGCGTCCTGGGGCTGGTGGGAAAAACCAAAATGAACAACTAAAGAAATAAAGTGTTTTTTCTCCTCCGTCCTCCTTCTCTCTCTTCCAGCCTGCCTCGCTGCTACTCTGATGTGTCCCTGCCTGCACCTTTCGTTAAAGAAATGATAAAATAACTAGCATAAAACAATAAAATGTCCCTTATGTGAACATAATTTCATGAGACTGTATTGTAGCAAAACCCTGTTGGAAAAACTTAGCTCTCCACTTAGCAGAAAATGAGAGAAAGTGAGAAAAAGGGGTCTTCCCTGGTGGCTGGCAGTCTAGTACACTCTGGGACCAGCCCCACATGCATCCCAAAGTAAGCAAGTGAATTTAAAAAAAAGTGCTTCTTCTGCTTCTCTCTGCCCACCTACCTATTAACCTTGTCTTCATTGCTGCCTGCGTGTTTCCTTTAATTTTTTTTTATGAAAAATTAAAACAAAAATAAAACGAGGGAAAGGAGGTGAGAACTAAGAAGGTGATGAGTAGAAGGAATTTCAAAATACAACTGCAAGAAAATATGACACAATTTTCAGTGTTTGGTGGGGGTGTTAGTGCCAGCTTATAATTTTCTTTAAACTTTTCTGTATTTACATTAAAATCAAAACCTCAAAGACAAGATGATTTTCATAATGGACACCAATTAGTATAAAATAAATGATCATAAGATTCTTTCTCTCTCCTTCTCTCAGCATTTTATTTATTTAATTTATTTTTAGTTGCTCATCTTGGTTTTTTCCCCTGGCCCTGGGACATGAACCCAGGTCACTGGGATGCATGTGGACTGCACCAAGTTCTTCTTCACCAGGGCGCACCACAAGAGATACAGAAGCAGGGAGTGAAAAAATTGGAGACGTGCCATAGATCCTGAAATTTCAACTGAGTCAAATTAAGTTTTAAAAAGAATAGGATAGTAGCATTATGGGAGAGGGAGTCATAGATAGTGAGAAAAAGAGAAACAAGAAAAAGCAGCTGAAAACAAGACACAGCAAACACTAACTCTTACAAATGATCCTAAGAATGGGAACTTCAGCAAAATGCATGAAGGGAGAAACAAAATGCCAGACTCCTGCCCCATGTTCACTGCATAATTAGAGGAAAAATGATCATAGAAATAGGACCAACATATTAGGATCACAATGAGCATAAAAGTTATCAGTGTTCAAAAGATAGACTCAAATTGGATAAAACCAAGTGAACAAATTAATTAGAAGAAAAAGATAAGTATAGTTGAAAACTATACTCAAACACACTTAAAACTTTTCAACACCTTAATGAAGGTAGGTTGAATGTTGAAAATGACTTCAGTGTGTCTGACTAAAATCTATGAACTGTGTGTGTAAAATCCAAAGGTTCAGAGGTTATTTTCTCAAAACAGACTTTTGTCAATGTGAAGTTTTCTGCATAGATTTCTGCTAATCTATTTTAGCAGATTATTTAAACAAACATTTGAAAATAAACAGCTTTGAAAATCAACAGCTTTGTATTGTTTGGAAAGAAACAAAAAACTTCTAATCATTTAAAATAAAGTTGAAATTCCAATAACTATTCTATCAAAATAGGTAAAGAGATGAGTTTAAGATAGTTTTCATTGTAGTCTTTGGGAAATTTAAAATTCTTTAAAAATATATTGCCTTTCAGTTCACTGCAGGTCATATTTTAATACATTGTAAGTATCTAGGCAATACATTTAAGAAATATTTTTAAGGAAATTTTGACTCTAAGTATAAAAATGGGAATTTGTTGAGAGAGAAGGAGTTGTGTGTGTGTGTGTGTGTGTGTGTGTGTGTGTGTGTGTGCATATGCTTGTGTTTAGTTTCTCATAATTAGTCAAAGAGTTTTCCATCTATATTTTATATTTTGGAAGTGTTTATGTAATATAGGAAATAATTGTTCCTCTAAGGTCATAATATATCTTGGAATAAACTTTATCTGTTTCTTCTATAGTAATGTATTTTCAGTTTTGCAGCCTTTTCTTGTATAACCATTGCTCAATATATATAAACATTGCTCGCAGATTAGATATATAAGCATCACTCATCTATGGATATATATGGGAAGTTTTTATATATAGTTAGTATTTACTATTTCATTTTTAAATTTATTAGAATAAAGCTTGAAGAAGCAGTGCTTCATCTGCCCATCTGTAATTTCATATAAAATCATTATTCTAAAGAACAAATAGTATCTTTTTTTTTTAGAGATAGAAAAGGATAATAATCTGTATATTTTCATATGTATCTTCACACACTAGATTAGGAATTTGGAAATTTTTATATTATCTATCAATGCATTTCTAATTTATGAAGCTTTTATTCAGAAGATTTTGATAGCAGCTGCTAAATTTTTGTCTCATTAAACCAAGGTTTTGCTTTTTTGGATGCTTCTCTTACTTATGGCTTAGTTAGTGCAATTCTATGCTTTGTTCTTCTAAGTATCCTGTAATTCCTATCTTGCAAACCCTTCAATGAGAATCACTTTCTTTTTCATTTATATATTCTTAGACCATAGCAAGCTACCTGACACGCATTAGGTGATTAACATTTCATGTCTAAATCCATACATGCTGAATACTAGTAAATATAAGTGATGACAAGAGTGCCTACTAAAATGATAAGCTCAGAGAATGGAAAGGTTACTGCAGAAGAGAAGAGAAGCCAATTTCCTGAAATATCAATGCCTCTCCTTGAAGGACTCGTATGTGCCCTCTCTGAAATGTTGGCTGTGTCTTACCTTAAATCCTTAGAATCAGGATTGCCAACATTGGTGTTTACCTAAATCGGTTCATTTATTGAAGGATTATGAATTGAAGCCAATCACCCTAGGGGAAGTCAGGAAATCAAACAACCACTTGGGAACTATTTATGAGTTTGGAGTACAGTGTTTTTGAGAGCTCAACAACATTCTGAATAAGTCACAACATGGCTTCCAGGATGTGAGTAAGAAGGCTGACTCATCAAGTGATATTTGGGTGCTGCCTAGGTGCCCTAATTCTGTGCCACATTTTATAAGGCCTTTTCATTTTTCAGGAGAAGGAAATTACTTTGTGTTTCTCTTTAGGTTTCCTAACCAATTACAACCTTTAAAGAAATTTGTCATCTCCGTAGAGAGAAGATTGGTGGTATGTTGGTCGAATCTTGAACTGAAAAACAGCAATTATTGATCATGGCACAGATACTTATAGGTGGAGAGGAAACACTTAGGTTTAGAACTGGGACACCTAGAGTCTTGACTATAGTTACATGTTGGAGTAATCGTATACATTTTTTTTTTTTTTTTTTTTTTTACTTTTTAGCTTTAGGTGCTGGTTTACATTATTTGTGAGATTATGCACATCATCTACACATAAAAATTTTGGTATTCATTATATAGATACGAATTCACCTATTTATTATAAATTATATGTAGCTTCTTTCTCCTCCTTCCCCCTCCTTCCCCTCCTCTTTCTCCTTCCTTCCTTCTTTCCTTCCTCCCCCCACTTCCTTCCTTTCTGTTTGCATCTATCAATGGTGTATACCATAAGGAAATTTTAGACTTCTTGATTATTTTCTTTCCTAGGTCCCAACTTGATTCCAGATAGCTCAACATTACCTCTTCTGAAATCTTCATTCATGCCAAGGGAACAGTGCAGTTTATTTCGTTACTCTTCTCTGGCTGAATAGCTGACAAAAAGGAATTAGAGAATTCAAGGTGTTTGAATGCAGAAGAACAAAAATTATAGTACAAAAGCAGAGTACCTGCCAAAATAGAGTGGTAGTTTCAGATCTTGGAATCATTTGAACACAGTCAAATTGTGCTTCTCCCACCTGTATTTCTGGAGCTATGCATAAAGCATGAGTATAGAGAATATATTATGACGTTCAGGGAATAAATTCTCACATCCACATGGGATTATGTTGTTCACAAGTTAGATATTCGTAAGCTGAGAGGTGCTCTTTGTTAGTTATGATAAATGTTATTTCTGTTACAGATAATGAAAGCTGAAAATATTTTAGAGGGGTCTGACTCCCCAAATCTTTTAATCTCTGAGATATACTTTTTTCTAACTATAAATGAGAGTATTAGAAGATCATTAGGTCATCTTTGTCTCTTAAGAAAGACAAAGATTTCATGGCAGATGTTATGATATAAATGAATTAGAATTGGATCATTAGCCATAAGCAATAATGAAACTGATGAGGGAAAAAGAGGAGTGTTTTCTCACTTGGGAAGCAGAATATTCACATGGATAGGAGGATGTTGGAATAGTGAACATACATGATCACTCATCAGGTTCCAGAATTTAGTCTACAGTTAACAGTTTCCTCTGAAATCAGATGCAGATATTTCACTTAAGTCCTTTGACAATTTAGTTCTTTATTGGTCTTGGATTAAATCCTAATTCCCAATGAAGGCAAGTTTCATTCAGACCTTTGCTGAGTCTCGAAACACATCATTTTGGTGCTTTGCAAAAATGAAGACATGGAGCAGTGGTTTTGTTTTGGTTTTGTAATACACATTTGGTCACTTCACCAGTCCTCACATCTGGTTCTAGTTTGAGATGAAACCACTTAAACCTCATGCACCCACTGAAAGCGGTGGCTTTGTCACAGCTTTTTGTCACAAAAACTACACACCAGAAAAAAGAGAGTAAAACTTGCTGGCTTTCTTTTAAAGTTTTGGTTTATTCCTCTGAATTCAAATAAAATAAATTCAGTAGGAATTGAACATTAAGGAAATGATGCTACCAGAGCGGCCGGCCAGGCCCCATGCTGCCCTTGCAGCTCACAACAGATGTAACAGCATTTGCTAGAATGGTTTCCCTCCTCCATGGTGACTCACTAGGGTATTAGCTAGCTTCTGTTTGGGGCAACTAGAGTTTACATTTCATTCCTGAATTGGAAAAAGAGGACAGCCATTTTCATTTTCTGATATTTCGATGTTCCCAGTACAATTTTTAGTTCATTGCTTTTCTGCCTTCATAACATAGTTATCAAATACGTCTGTCTTTCTCGCTTCCTCCCCCACCCAGTTCTCTGTGACTATACAGATGCAAAATTAGTTTCAAAGAGAAATGAGACCGAATGGTATTGACTGGGCTCTGGTTTTGTTCCTATCACATAATTGTGGATGACATTCGTTTTCAAAGTGTTAGACTGATCAAGCCAATGTTTCCAATTGGATGACTAGAAAGGAGAGCTAGTTTTAGTCTCTAATGGGCACATTTTATAACCACAATCCAGCTTTCTGCTGTCACTCATTTCATGGGAGAGCATATGTGACCAAATCAGTTCATACTTACTCACCCAAAGATGGTCACTGTTTGAAACAGATACAAGCGAACAGGCTCACCTGCCCCCCTCCCATGCACATAGAGATGAAGCCTCTCAAAGTATACACTGAAAACTTTTAGTGAACCCTGGCTATCTACAGGAAAAATGTCCCAAACCTGTATCTGGGTTTTCAAAGTTCTCTCTAACTGACTTCATTTCTAAGTGTAGCCTTATTTCCTACTATGTCCCCTGGAGCACCCATGCTTAAACTAAACCCAAAAAGCACTATATCCCTGGCATGTGATGTTCTTTTACATTCCGACTTTGCTCTTCTTTCTACTTAGTATTTCTAATTCTACCGACTCTACTTGGAAAATTACCACTCACCTTTCTGATAACAATTTATATTTTTACATATTTATATTTGTATTTATATTTATAGCAATTTATATGTATACTTATATTCAATTAAGTTTTCCCTTTACTAATTGTTTTGGCATCTAGCGGAATCATTAGAATTATTCAACCCTTTCTCTGTGGTTACACAACACTTTGTGCATACCTGTGGCGTGGCATTCATTGCATAGGATCGTGATTATTTATTTAAATGCCATCTACTTGTTTTAATGACCAGTCTTAAAACAATGCATTCTATTTTTTTTTTTTAATTCTCAATCTGCTAAGGTTTATTATCATTATATGTGGTTAGGCTGCAGCTTCTACATATTAATTTGCTCCAATCAGCAATTATTTGACACATAGAACTGAATTCACTCCAAGACACTTGGTTTTACACTTTCTATTACCAAAATATTGATGATTCTCCCTAACCTGCATTTAATTTGTTTTCAGTTCATTAATGTTACTGAAGGAATATTGCATTATAACAATATCTAGGTTTAAGGAAGCATCGTTCTAAGTGAACATCTAGATAATGCATTTGTTCAACACCAGCAGTCCAGTTCTTCCTCATCAGTTTACATTTTCTTTGAGAACAGAGCACAACCAACCTCTCTTCCATTTTGCTCTGGATTATGCTAGCAGACTGCCTCGAGTCTCTGCTGACTTCTGTTCACCTTTCATCCCCTTTCTGATGATCGCTTTCAAACTACTGATGACGTAACGCACCTTTTTAAGAGTGTCAGTGCATTTTACATGTTCTGAGATTAAGTTAGTGGCCATATTCCTCATACTGGCGATTAATCGTTCGACTCCAATTTCTTTAACTCCCATCAAATTAATTTACTTACCATCCTTCTTGGACTACTGACTTTGATGAAGCAATGAGATTTATCAAACATCTGTAGACTTCAGTAGCAGTCTCCTTTGCATTCAAACCCAACAAAACTCTAGGAATTACACATCCCAGATCTCATCACTTTCTCACTGTTTACATCCCTCATTCTGTTAATGTAGCTTAAAGAGTCCACTCATGCACCATACTGCCTCTCACATCATACTCATTTTGCAAAATTAAAGGTGAATCAAATTCAGTGTCTCAACCTGAATGACCTCCAACAATGACTAGATAGAGAAGTGGTTCATATGCTCAATGAATTCTATGCGGCTACGGAAAAAAGGTGAAATAGTATAGGACAACCTGGATGGAACTGGAGGGAATCATATTACGCAAAATAAATCAGGAAGGAAAAGAGTAATACAGGATGGTTTCACTCATTTGGAATATAATGAAATAAAACAGACACAACCCCAGCAAAATTCAAGGACACAGACAATGGGGGTCAAAAGGTGGTGGGGGGTGATTGGGAAGGAAGGAAGGAGGGAGTGAGGTGGTATGAAGGACACCGGAACTCTGGTGGTGGGTGCGGTGTGTAATTCCCATAGACCGAGGGACAATTTCAGTATCTTAAAGTGAGTATGGCTTTGTAAGCAAAAGAAGTAGTAATAAAATTACTACAATAATAAACACAATACATATTTAAAAAATAAATAAATTCATGTTTCCCCTTCATTGAACCTGCAATTATACTGAGGAAAAACCTGCATGCTTTATTTAATGACATTGCTTCTAAACGCATGACTGTTACTGTGAAACAGACATTATATTCTCACATAATGTTTAGGGAAAAATACTTTACTTTTTCTCCCACTCCCACTCCTTCTCTCTCCTCTACTCACTACAATTATCTCCTCTCCAGCTTCAATCTCTAGTCCACTGAGAAGAAAAACAAGTATGAAAGATCTTCTTTCTACGACTTCCATTATTACAGCCACTCATTTGTAAATATTAGTAGCAATTGACATCTGCCTCCCCTCCTATGAAAATGGATAAATCGTTGGTACACTGGACACCAACCCTCTTAACCTCTCAAATACATAATTTCAGCAGTTTTCCTTCATCAATTATTTTCTCTCAACTGGGCCAGTGCCGGCAGCATGCAATTAGATTAATCTCTCTCCCATCTCAGGCAAACCTTTCCTGACCATCTCAACTCCTCCAGCTACTGCCCCATTTATTTACTACCTTTTACAATAAAACTTCTCGGAAGAGTTAACCTTCCCCATTTCTTTTACATCTTTATTCTCTTGATTTTCTTTGGTGAAGTTTTAATTATTACCACTTAACTCTAACTGCTCTTGTCAGGTCATTAATTCCTTGAGTGCAAAATACAATGGTCACTTTTATTTTTCTAATTGACTTACTTAAAAGTATTTGCCACTCTCGGTTTGCTTCATTCAGCTATTAGGACGCTTTGATTCTCCTATTACTTTCTTCCTCAGCATTGCTTCTTTGCTGGTTATTCCCCCTCTTTTTGGCAGCTGAATTTTGCAGTGCCTCAGGCTCAACTCTGGGCCTCCTATTCTCTATGTAGATTTTACCCTGTGGTTGATAGAATTGAGTCACAAGGCAATAGCTATCACATGTCAACCGATGATTCCCAAATTTATTTCTAGCTCAGATATTTTCCATGAATTATAGACCCATGCATTCAATTGTCTATTCAAAAATTTCCATTCAGTTACAAATAGGCATCTCAAACTTACTCTGTTGAAAACTGACATCTAGACGTCCAACAAATAGGTGTTGTTCCTCTGAATGACAACTTCATTCTTTCAGATGCCTGAGCTAAAATGATTTCTTTTCCATCTGATTTCACCTACCCAGCATTTAATTCATTATCGAATGATAAGGAAATGATATCCTATCATTTCAAAGTATTTTCAGGACTTGGCCATTCCCATACTTTTTCCATAAAGACCCAGTTCGATGTACAGAAATCCTTACCATGATTCCAAATCACAGCTTCAATAAATGATATTCAAACTGTTTCTATATACTACACACTTAAATGGACTTTTTCTCATGTTAGTTCAGGATCTTGCCAAGCCCTACAATCTCATTTTGGAGTATCCACCACCTCAGTCACTACAGTCCTGTTAACCCAGCCTTCTTTTTTCTATAAGCTTCCAAGGTGTTTTCCACCTTACTGCTTTTCTGCTTCAATTTTTATATGGCTTGTTTTGTAAATGGATATTTTAGATATCAGCTCAAATATGATCTTCTTATATATGCTTCCTTTCCTGTGCACTAAACCTAATGTCTCTGCCAATTCTCTCCTTATCAGGTCATCCTAAGGTATTATCTTCACAGCTTCCATCACTATTTGAAAATATGATATAAAATGTGTTTACTGTTAATCTCATGTATGTATCTCCTCTCTTCTCCTCCATCTTCCTCCCCATTTCCCACACTGCATGTCTCATTCATCTAGAGCATGAGTGCATCCAGAATATAGACCTTGTTTGTCTATTTTATCACTATGTCTACTATGTCTCAAACTGTGGTAAACTTAGAGAAACTAAGCAAACATTTGCTAATTTTTAAAAAATGCATTGTCTTACTTGATGTTTCAAACCACTACTATATTAGTTAATTTATTCTTCATTAATAGCAACAGCTAGAGCTTATTAACAGAGCTACTCTCTTCAGGAATCCATATATTAATTTAAAGAAAGAAAGAATACCTTCTGGGGCATGTCTCTTTCAGAGATACACTAAAAGCAAGAGTAATCCTGAAATGTACTATAATCAATTCATCACATCACCAGACATTTATAAATTCAGCATTTCGAATTTACGAAAGAGAAAACGTAGCTCCTGAAATAATCACTTACCTTTCTATTCATAAAAGTCTTTTGTGCTGATGAAGTCATGCAGCATCAATAGTTTCTAAGGAGAATAGGCTGAAAATAATTTCCCAAATCTCTAAAAAAGATCTAATCCAGGGCAGAAATACACAATAATATTCAAAATCACTAATATTTTAGAGCTTCGGTATTTTGTGGCAAATGTGGCTTTCAATGATTTGTGTGTCTAGATTTATTAAGATCTGCTTCATGAGACCAAGAAAATAAATCTATATAAACATATAGAATTGACACCATGGAAACAGGGCCATGTTGAAGGGTTTTATACTTAGCCCGCTTAATGTTTTTCCATTGTGGTTGACATTTGCTGAAGACAAATGGAAACATCATTTTTTAACATGAAGCTTTCTGGGATCCTCCCAAACAGGCATAATCTCTTCTTCCTTTTAACTCCAAAGTCATCTCTTTCCTTTCTTTATATAACATGCCTTTTTTCCCTTGTATTATAGTTATGTTGTCTTGCTCTTAAAGAATGGAATTGTTATTACCTTCAGTATTTTTTTCATTAATTCCCAGTGCCTTCTATAATTTGAAGTACATGAAAGATATTCAATAAAACTTCATGGAATATACAAATAACAAAATGTTTGCTCTCTCTTTTTTTTTACACTCTTTGAGGGTCAAAATTTCTAGAGGAACAAATGGACAATGATTCATTTTTTTTCATTAATTCTTTTACTTCCAGAAGGACACGTTTACTTAGAATCATGTAAAGTATAGATTTCCAGATTCTTAGGTAATTGAAGTGCCTGTTAAGTTCCCTATTTGTAAACTTTCAGTAAATACTACAGGGCTTTTGGGGGAACATTAATTTATAAACAAATGTTAGGAAGACCATCAGAATGTGTGGATCTCCAGGACAATGCAGAGCAAGATGATTTTCCTGGAATTAGATGCAGAAGAGTGAAATTTAGATATGTAATTTTGCATTACCATCAAGCAGAACACATGGACTTAACAATTGAAAATTTTAGGGTTTGTTTAGAAATTACAGGCTGCCTGCTTTATTTAGAGAGGAGGATGAATAAACAAAGACAGTGTAGAGCAGTTTCAGAAGGAAGTTGCAGACTGATAGAACCCATGAAATGCCTGAACGAATTTTTTGGCAGGCCATGAAGAACTCTTGCTGGTTTCAGTGCTGGTCAGGGACAATATTGGAATCAGGCCTCAGGAGGCACTGTCAGGAAATGTATAGTTAAGTTGGCCAGCAGACGCTGAGGGAGAATAATCCTTTAAAGCTTTTTGTGATATTCTAGGTATTTTTACTGGAAAAATACAATAAATTAAATTTTTGTTGCTTCTTGACACCTAAGCAAAGCATCCAATATGTGCAATTTTTCTCTGTGTATGTATGCATGCATATGTGATTATTTTTGTCAGAAATAATGCTGTTTATATTTATAGATTAAAGTATCTGACACTACATCAGAGTTAGAAATCAAATATAAATATAGAAATGCTTACATTTTACTAAATCATGAGTCCGAACGATGGTCACACAATTAATTTCAAACTTCATATGACTTTTTTTAAGAACTTCTGTTTTCAGAGTACCAATGGCAGTTGATCTAGAATAACTTTCAAGTTAGTGTTATCTAACTATGTCAAATATGATGTGACCATCAGATAAAGAATTTTCACATGCTTTTTTTTTTAACCTATTATCTAAAGAAAACAGGTAGTGGGGTACCCTGGTTGTCTAGCCGATAAGGTCATTGTACATACTCCACATATTTCCCAAGGACTCACATTTGAGAACGGGGCCGGGGGAAACAACCAAGATGAACAGCTAAATGAAATAAATAAATAAATGCTGTTCCTCCTTTCTGTTCCTACATGTCTGCCTACTTGCTTTAATTTTTGCACACACCTTTCTAAAAAAAGAAAAAAAAAAAGAAAACAGGTAGCAGGCAAGAAGAGCTAGTTAAGCAATTCAACATAATACTGCCTGCCATATATGAAATGGTAGTATTTAAAATCCTTTGGAGGGATTAATATACAGTCAATTGAGTTTAGTTATTTTAAAGCACAATGCACTGACCTAAGTACACAGAAAGTTATCTTATTAAATTCTTGAATCACTAGTGCGTTCTGATAATTCTGATCATTATTGGATATGAAGTGCAATAGGAATATTTCCAGGAATAATTTTGAAGAGACAAAGGGAGAAGCCATAAATTTCATGTTAGGCTTAGTAACAAATGATATTTTTCTCTTATCAGTTGTATCACTGTTATTAGATTTATTTATTTGCTTTTTATTTAAAAATTTTGTAGGGTGGAAGACAGTTCTGGTAAATGTCCTTAGTTCTTTGATCCTACTTTAAAAACATTTTTATTTCTGGTAAAAACATTCACAACATAAAATTAATCATTTTTTCTAAAGGAAGGAAGGGAGAGAAGAAAAAAATCATAGAAGGAAGGAAGGGAGAAAAGAAGGGAGGAAGGGAGGGAAGAAGGGAGGGAGGAAGGGAGACAGGAAGAGAGGAAGGAAGGAAGGGAGGAAGGGAGGGAGGAAGAAGCAACTCTATCTGCCTAGTTGTTGTTCTTGATTCTTTACCCAGCCCCTGGGTCCTGAATCCTGACTCATGAGCTTCATCTGGTCTGTATACCAGCATCTCAGCTGCCTGAGCCACAAGGGCACAAAATGAAGCATTCTTAAGTGATTCTATGTTTTAATTATTGTGAATAATCCTACTACGAACAAGTGCAGACCCATGAAATCATTGTTTTCAATTCTTTTACTTATAGACCTAGAAGTAGACTTGAGGGATAATATAGAAAATCAATGTTTATTTTAATTTAGAAACTGCCATGCTCTTTTCCTCAATGGTTATACATGTATATATATTCTTACCAGTGATTTATGAGGGTTCTAATCTCTCCACATCCTAACCAACCCTTGTTTTCTGGTTTAGTTCTTTTGTTTGGTTTTATAAAAATCATTCTAAAAACTGAAAGTAGTAACTCATCATGGTTTTGATTTTCATTCTCCTAGTGATCTTTTCATGTACTTATTGGTCCTTTGTAATTTTATTTGGAGAAATGTCTATTTAAGTGTCCTTTGTCCATTTTTTAATCAGAATTATTTTGTTACTGTTAAATTGTAGGATTTTAAAAAATATATTTTTGTATATTAAATATTTATCAGAAATATGATTTGTAAATATTTTATCCCATTTCTTGGGTTACCTTTTCATTCTGTTGTTACTGTTCTTTGATACAGAACATCTGTTTTCTCTTATTAAATGTTTCAAATGGTCTCAAATTTGGTGATATTTTAAGTCGTTTCCATTAAAAAGTACTGATCTAAAAGATAAATAAGTTAAAACACACACACAATCCATTAAATGGTTTGCAAACATTCTGCTTTCCTTCTGAAGATTTTATGATGTATTGTTATCACTAACCAGTCTTCTATTACTCTTAAACGACCAGTTGAGACACACAGTTCTGAGCCTGTTCTTCTACCACTGATTAAGACTGGGGTGGCAGATATTGGGGAGAAAATTCATCTCACCTTCTGTGTTTTCCGGGCAGACTTGGTGAGTTGCCGGCTCCTGCTGCCTTCCTGTTCACTGCTTGTGATACTCACAGCAGCTGACAACAAAACAGTCCAGGAATGATAGTCTGACAGGCTTTCACTATCCATGGACTTTCCAGGAACCATATCAATGATAGTAGCATCACTAGATTTCAAGAATTTGGGGCCATCTCTCAGCATTTTCGCAGAGTGATGTTCACTCTTCTTCAGCTCAGCAAACCTGCCAACAATATAAGCTGTGTAAAAATCCAGCACACGTGCACCTCCAGTACTGATTTGGTCTGGATGACTCAAGATAATTACCTGAGCAGTGGAGCCATCTGCTTTCAGGGCTGGGCCAGTTTTGGTGTCAGCAGTCATTTTGCCGCAGTGAGCGTCTTTGACTTTGAAGCCCATTTTGTTCCCGGGAGGAGATTTATTCAGAGTGTGACCCTCATTTAGTCATCTAATATTTTTTAGCTTTTAATAGATGAGGCAGAAACCTGTGTCATCCCAGCATCACATGATTAACTAATGGAAAGTTGGGACTATAACCTGCTCTTTGGAATTCAAGTAAGCATTTTTACATAAATATATTTTATTAAAAAAAACATACAATCATAGGACCAAAATGCCCGGGTTCATGTCCAGACTCTGCTGCTGACTTGCTGTGAGACCCTTGAACAGTTTGTTAAACATTATTCCTTTATTTTTATTATTCGTAAGAAAAAGAATGTGGTGGTAATAGTGACAGCTCCTGACAAGATATAAAGTGTAAATGATATTAGGGTTAAACACCCTGGTGTCCTCCTATAAGTGCCGACTTCCTCTTGTCTTCTTTTGAGAAGTTGTAACGCTTCCTATGTTGGTTTTGTTTATGCTTTTCTTTGGCACGAATACTGGTTATGTAATTGTAGTCATCTTTTTAAGCAGAAGCCTAATTCTCTCACCTCCTTTTTCTTGTTGAATATCTGTGTATTTGCTTGTTACTTCATATTGTGAGACTTGGTAGGTACACGGAGAACTCAATAAAATGCTGCTAGCTGAAGTATTTGCCTTGAGGTGTTGGTTCTAATCTACTGTGTGAGTAAAAGACACGCTGCTCTCTCTATGGTACAGGATAGTAAGATGGAAAACAGTTCCCTCTATTTTCCACCTTTTGCTGTTTTTGATTGCTTTCCCTTGTGCTCTTTTGCAGGAAGGAAGTCAGTTTGCAAACTCCCTTGGCAAAGACAACCCTTTCTTTCCCTTATTTAATGGAGTGTTAAACCCAGTCTGAATCGGAGGCATTGGAAAAAGATAAAATCGCCATATAAACTAAAAAATGGGAGACTGGCTCAATTTTCGACGAGGGAAATGATTAACTCATTCATTAAGTCAGTCTTTCAGCAAGCATGTTTTGAAGGCTCTGAACCTCTTTTGGTTATAAAAGTTGAGGTGATGCATTATGAAACCCTTCCTTCTAAAGAATTTATTTTAGTGGAGATTAAAATAGAATTCACTCCTATATCTGAGCCAGATGCATACAAATGCATGACTTTCAGGGCAAGACAAAAACTCTAGAACATCACTGAGGTGGAATGGAATAGAGAATTGGGATTTACCGATTATGTGCTCAGGGGTCAGTTAGCTGACATTCACCTGAGGCTTCCCATTGGAGACCAAACGAATTTATCAGTGTCTCAGGACCAAAAGCAAACTAGATGGATTATGGAGTCCAACCTCAAGTACTTAAACACAATAATTGTCCCCTTCTTCTTGGAATACTAAGGCTCGCCTCTATTCTATCACCCTCCACCTCAGCCGCCTTCCCCCAGCTGCTCCCCCTGCCCTCAAAGATACACACCAGGGGATTTCTCTCCCTTTTAGTCCCTGAAATCGCAGTATGTTAGGAAAGAGAGAATGATGTTCATAGTCTGAAAGGATTCTGGAGATGAGAGTGAGTTGCCTAGGGGCAAAGTCCCAGGGTTATAGTGTCTGCTTCTGAAGGACAGTGAGTCTGGACAAATGGAAGTAAGCTTTTGACATGCTGCATGGAATATGAACACTTGGAGACAGCTGAACTGCTCGCGACAGTGGAGAATTGCTCGATGCTACGGTGAACGTTCCAGAGTGTGCCAAGCCTGATTCTAGAAACAAGTGGTAAAATCCATCTCTGATTTGTATTTACTGTGGGACAAGAACAGTAGTAAGTTTTAACGTGTATTAGCTTTTCAAATCCTCACAAAAAATACCTGTGAGGTAGAGGCTATTATCGTTACCCCTATTTTCCACCTGAGGAAATTGAAGTCTATAGAGTACAAGTAAGGTGGCTAGTATCACCCAGTTAGCAAAAGCAGAGTCAGAATTTGAACCTGGGTACTCTGTGTCCAGAGTCTGTGCTCTTAGCCACTCAGCAATTTGACTTTAAATGTGATCAAGTTACATATTTAAAGACTATTTGCTTGAAGGGCTATCAAAGTGATTCACCTATTCCAGTTGAAGACCTTTGTGCAACTGAAGACTCATCTCAGTTAATCCTTTGAGCACGAGCTATTGTCTACCTTCTTGAAGACATCCTTGCACCATGACAGGCTCTGTTGGGTGTCCCTCTTTCATCCTGGCCATGAAGACTAGACTTCTTGCACGACTGTGATTCAGATTTTGAGTTCCCAATGTTTGACTTAACATTAGGAGCTAAGGAAGAGCTTGGAATACGACATGTTAACAATAGACAGGATATTTAAATTTAAGTGATAATTAGAGATCCAATGCAAATTGAGCACAGGCTTAATCATTTAAACTCTTTGACCATTCAGAAAGAGGAATGGGTATATTTAGTAAACTTGCATTCTATGTTTTGGTCTTTTATTATACTTTTCAGAGTTTTCTTCAGAACTTATAGACAAATAGCAACTGCTACTTAATGTTAATTTTGTTAATATTTCAATGTGAGATAATAAAATTCACAAAAATGTTTCCCTAGAAAAATAGGATCTCTTTTATTACTTACTTAACACAAATATCTTCTGTTTTCCTTTTGTAGAAAAGGACATCAATCTATCCATTTATGCATTATCTATTGTTTGATTCATCTCTGTACTCAGTGAAATGAACTTAAACATTTTCTCTCTTACCATCAGTATTAATCCTGTATCATCCTGTCTCACAGTTTATTAGCTGTCATCTTGAGCAGTTATATGATAAACTGTAGAGTAGTAATCATTAATAATGACAATATATATCAACACTGGGACATCATGCATAAGAAAATGGAATTTATTATAGAAACTTCAGAGTTATATCCAATGTCATTAATCACTGTTCAATATGGCAGTATTTTCAGTAGGTGAACCCTGTCTTTCAAAGCACACAGTGTGAGAGAACTATGCTATGTATTCAATGTTCTTTTTTAAAAATTAAGTAGTGGTGAATTTAATGTATTATATACAGATGTTGATTTGTAGTGATGGATGCACACCTTAAAGCTAGGTAATGTTATAATACAATGTTTCGTCAATAAAACTAAAGAAAGTTATCAACTGTCATCAGTTTTTCATTGTAGCTTATGGTAAACAACTGTCTTCCTTTAGTGAATAAGAAAAAAAAAAAGAGAATCAGTTGAAATAAGATAAAACTGACTTAATGTCTACCTATAAGAATGACCAGAAAATACCCCCAAAGTATTTTTTAATTTCTCTTTGCTTAATCTCTATCATAATCTATTATAATCTTAATTCTCTACTACAATTCTTTAGACCGCTTGCAATTGTCAGGGTGAGGGCAATGTTGCTGATTCTTATTTTCCATTATTAGAGCTTTACTTAAGGGAAATACCTACCAGATAACCTAGTTTCCTAAATTCTTCATTCTATGATCCTAATACCCCTTCTATTTATCTGTCTGTCTGTCTCTCATACAGTTAAACACACACACACATGCACGTCCATCTCAGTATTTTTAACATAATGTTCCTGATGAATTCACTTTATTAGATTGTTATTGTGAGAAGTACCATGTGAAAAGCACCATGTTAGGCTCTAGGAATGGAAAGTAATGTTCTTCATCATGTAGATGAATGGAAGAAATAGAATTAGAGGTTTCAATGGATATTAACCTTGAATCTAGAAAGACAGTTCCGGCAGTGTGAAGAAATGGCTAGACCATGGATGGAGAATGAAGAGTAGGACCGAAAACAGTGAGTCTAGATAGGAAGTTATGGAAATAGACCAGGTAAGTGAAAAAAAAGAGTGTAATTCTGAGCTAACTTGGCACAGAAAATGGAGAAGAGGGGGCAGGCACTTCAAGAGCTATTTCACATTTGGATTCATATTCTTTATCCTTTTCAAAATCTCTATGACCTTACACTTAAGTTATTTTTAATTACATATCACAGTTGCCTATTTTTAATATAGACTTAATGTAAGTACTCATATAAACTTGAAGCTATTACCTTATTATTTGTTTTTTAATTTGTTCTCCTGTGTTTGTTTTCCTCTCCTCACTTGATTGTTTCCCATGTATTCCTATCATCTATTAGTGACTAACGCAAAGTAGCACTCAATAAATCTTTAAAAATATTTAAGGTAACCTTTAATTAAACCATGATGTATATACAGAAACATGTACTGGTGATCAAGGTTATACACACATATATGTATATAATCAGTTGTTCAATGCTTCTCATTATCTTCAATTTTTTTTCTCCTTAGTTACAAACATTATATTTAGTCAGGAAAATTTTCTCCAACTGTAAATCTATCACATAACTCTTTTTTTTATCTAACTCCTATTTTAAAAAATAGCTGTATTTATCTACCATTAACAAACAGAAATCATATAAGTTGAAGATGTACATTTTGATTATGACTTAATTTTTTTAAAGGAAAGGTGCAGGCAGAAATGAAGGTGCACAGGCAAGCAGGCAGGAGGAGAGAGGAGGAAGAAACACTTCCATTCATTTTAATTTTAGTTGTATATCTTAACTCATCCCACTTCCAGCCCACTGGGATGCAAACCTGGGTCCCTGGAATACATGTGAACTGCACTTGGCCAGAGGCAGTGTACCTAACTCCTACATCACCAGGGTGTTCCAAAACTTAACATTTTTAGAGCAGTTTTAGATTCTCAACATAATTGAGAGGCAGTTGCAAATATTTCCCATATATCTTCTGCCTCTGTGCGTAACCTCCATTTGTTACAATTTAGGAACTTATATTGGCACATCATAGTCACCCTTAGACCATAATTTACATTATGATTCACTCTTGGTGTTGTATAGATGAATTTTGCCAAATGTATAATGACAAGCATCCATTATTATTATATCACAGAATATTTTCACTGATCTAAAAATGTTCATTTTGCTCTACTGCCCCAACTGTAGGCAACCACTGATATTTTACTGTCTCCACAGTTTTACCTTTTTGAGAATGTCATATAGTCGGAATCATACAATACGTAGCCATTTAAGATTAGTTTCTTTCACTTAGTAATATTTTTTAGAACCAAATATTATTTCATTGTCTGAATACACCATTTTTCATATATAAATTCACCCACTAAATATATTGGTAGATTCAAAGTTCTGACAATAATGAGTTAAGCTGTCATAAACATCTGTGTAAAAATTTTTGTGTAGACATAATTTTTAACTCCTTTGTGTAAATACCAAGGAGAATGATTGCTGGATTTTACAGAGACTGTGTTTAGTTTTGCAAGAGACAACAAACTGTCTTCCAAAGTGGCTATATTATATTTCATTTCACCTGCAATAGATGAGAGTTCCTACTGTTCCACATCTTGTTAGCATTTCATGTCATCAGTGTTCCAGATTTTGCCAATCTAATAGGTATCTAGTGGTATCTTATTATTATTTTAATTTGTATTTACCTGATGACATATGGTGTGGAGCATTCTTTCATAGGCTTGTTTGCCATACATTCTCTATCTTCTTTAACAAGGTGCATGTTAAAACCTTTGACTCATTTTCTAATTTGGCGTTTTATTGTCTTTTCTTTTTATCATTTCTGAGAAAAAGTCTAGTTTTTCATAATATGACTTCCAAGGCAATTCAAGGTTTAATGTGTTTTACAATTTCACTTTATTCACATACTTCTGTTTTATACATAGAATGAGGTTTGTTTGTTTTTTAACAAAAAGTCTTCAGATGGCAAGACTGCAATGTTCCTGATTCACTTATAAAAGAAACAACTAACATTTCTCCAATGAAGAGATGCCAGAGAGGGAGCCCCAAAGGATGCTGGTGAGGTTGAAACATCCTTGAACTCTGAGCACAAAAACTCCACTGGAAAGTTGTCCAAGGAAATCCTTAGGTCAGAGTGAAGAAAGGTGGGTGTCATGACGTGGAGTTGCAGCAGCCGCAACAGCTGTAACGCGGGTCAGACTGAGATAGCAAGCCCAACCTCAAGTCCCGAGTAGGGAGAACAGAGACTGCGCGGTGACATACGTTTTGCTTGGGTGAAGCCCAGTGAAGAAGACCGTGAGCTTTGTTCAGGATGAGACCCCAGCAAAAAACACAACAGAGAGAGCGCTCTGAATTATACTTCCTTTCTCCCACCACTGGGAATCCGTGTCCACACAATGAAATGTAACAACAGCACAGTGGAGTTGACTCTGGTGCTTCCAGGCACAACCCCTCTCCCTTAACAACTGTTATCCCCCAACACTTAAGCCATTTTTCACCTGACTGAGTGCTCTCCACTATGGAAGCCTGCAGGGATCAAAAAGAAATAAATAAAAGGGAACAAATGCATAGCACCACCTACCTGTTGGTCAGACAGGTTTTAATTTAATTTAATAAGACAGCTCAGTTTTAAATTTCAAATGGAAGAAAGCTATGATTGAGTATAGAGATGGCCAACAGGAACATGAAGAGATGTTCCACATCCCTTGTTATTAGGGAAATGGGAAATACAAATCAAAACAGTGATGCACCGCCACACTCCTATAAGAATGGCTATTATTCATAAGACTGGAAAGAAGAGTTGACAAGACTGGGGATAAAAGGGAATACTTACACACAGTTAGTGGGGTTGTTAATTGGTGTATCCATTATGGAAGGTAAAATGATGATTCCTCAAAAATTCAAAATAGAAATTCCACATGATCTTGTTGTCCCACTTCTGGGCATTTACCCTATAGCACGAATACACTGATTTCACAGAGCTATATGCAATCCCATGTTTTTTGCAGCTTCATTTACAATAGCCTAGAGTTGGAAATAATGTATTTGCTAAATTCTAGATGAGGAGATAAAGATATGGTATATGTACAAGTGGAATACTATTCTGCTATTGAAAACAATGAAATCCTGCAATTTGCAGCAACCTAGATGGATTTAGTGGGAATTATGCTTAGTGAGTAAGTCCCTAAAGGAAAGACACTCATCCTTTGATTTCTCTGATATGTGTTGTATATTTATTTGTTTGAGAAACCAAATAAATCTACTGATTCAAACAAAAATAGACCTTTAGTCTATAGAATCCAATTAGTGGTACAAGAAAGGAAAGGGAAGGGAGTGGTATAATTGAGTAAAAGGGATCAATTAAATGATGGATCGAATTGGACTTTTGGTAAATTTCATGTATTACATATAGATTTTAATGATGATACACACTTAAATATATATGTGCATATTTAGTAGGAATTAGTAGGAAATACTATAAAACTTTTTCTTTGACTAATATTCTACCAGATTGAATCTCTCTACTGCTGTCTCATTGCAGTACTGATCTGTTTTCATAGTCTCCTCCTATTGATTTCAATTGGCTTACTCCTGCTCAAACATCATAATTATCACTTCCTCTGAAAGTTTTTTTAGAAAATCTCACAACTAAATTTTCTCCTTGCCATTAAAGCATTTTGTTCTGTGTCTTTCATAATATACTTTACATATTATCAAAATTATTTATTTGTTTGACTTTCTATCCTCCAAGACTAATTTATTTAAGGGCAGAAACTGTATGTCTTGTTTATTATCACTCTACTCTCAAATGCCTGTATAACTTCTGTGCTATGGGTTGATTAAACAACTATTTGTTCATAAATAAATAGATTAACATTGGAAGAATAAAAACTCCCCAAAGTAATATTTCCCAAAGTTACATTAACTTAATGTATTTATCACTATATTTTCAGTCTTTTAATTTTAATAGTACCAAGGAACCATTTTAATTATATATTTTAGATTGAGACTATAAAGCACTTGGGTAGAAAAATAGGCCCAAAACTACATCTGATAAAGTTAATGACTCTACCAGAAGACTTTGAACTGTTAATTATCAGTGGTTGATGACTACATGATTCAGCTTAATAACAGTGTCAGAATAAGGCAGGCTTTGTTACCTGCATCCAAAATGTTTTTGATTCCAGAGGGAATGGAAGGTCCATGCTGTGAATAGATCTCTTACACTGAGAACTATTATGGACCATTTAAATACACTTTTCGTCTGTTATGTAAAAATTTTCATCCATAAAATTGCTTTTGGATATCAGGAAAGCAATACCGAGCTTTCCAAAGACAATTCAAATGACTGAAATTTTCCAAATTGCAAATGGGAAAAATGTTAAAATTCCATAAATTATCTTTAAAATGGAAATTTTTGGAATAATTTTTTTTGTTAAAGAGTTGAAATTCCTTGAGCTTCATTAGTTTAAAGTCACTATTCTTTTCTACACTAAAGGTCATTTTCATATCTACCTATGTAATATTTATGCAAATTTCAAAGATCTTACAAATCAATTCATTGTCTTATTTTTCATATTATCATTTTAATATAGATGTAATTTTTGTTTACTATAATCAGTTTTTTTAAATGAGAAACTCAAAGCATTATAAGACATACTATCTAGTATCAAGAAAATCATAACCTCATCAGGAAAATGTATACTTTAAATAAAGAATGCAAAGATATTTTTCATGAAAGTGTTTGCAGTGGTGGGTAGAGTTTTGGGTTAAGCATTTGAAAATAATAATTAGATCATATATCTACATGCCACATGTTCATTTGTTTCAGTTGTAATCCTTGGAAAAAAGTTAATAGTCTATTGAAAGAGTGAAAGTGGAGAGCCTAATAAAGGGCATTTGATTTATGGAGGTGTGTGCATGGTTAAAGGGATCATAAGGAATGATGAAGGATCCAGATGGCAGCATCAGCAGGCATATGTTAAGATCTCTTGTCTTGTAGGGACAAGGAGAGAAAATGTTGGTGCCCAAATCTGGAAAGATAGTAGTGGAAAAACAAGCTACCTGACAGGAGCTAGTAGGGAATGTAGGCACTTAGAAACCACAGTGCAATGTGGGAGGAAGGACTATAAATACACAAAGCACTATCTTTCCCCATAGTCTACTCTTCAGTGAGTATTTACCCTCCATTGACCCAGTTCCCCAGATGCAAAAAACAACAGAGCCCAGTGGATACATTTCATAGATGTCAGCTTGCAATGGTTAAGGTGGACAAAGTAATGTAGAGAATGGATCGGGAAGAACACATCCTCTTAGGAAAATAAAATATATGGCTATTACATTTTGCATATAAACACTAGTACAGGCAATTCTAGTAACGTAGGCATGAAAATTCATTCAGCTGTCTTCAGATACAGCCCATTGCAGTCTAATGTGAATACGCTGAGGGTGGACCCAAATATTAAAAGGCAGGTGAGGACTCACAGTCAAAGGAGCTTCCACGCTCTAGAGCACTGTACATTGAACATTCTGAGGCAGTTGCCAATTCTCAGAAATTTAATTTCTTCCCAGCTAACTTAAAATGCAGGCTATTAAAAGCTAATTTAAATTTAAAAAAATAGGAAATACATAAAATCAAAGAAATGCCTAAAGATATCCATAGGTCAAAAATAGTCTCATATCTCTTTATAAGATCCCCCTTTAGAAGGCTGGGATTTCATAGCTACTATTATTTCATAAATGGTGAGCAAAGATGGGCTTAGAGTAGAGATCTGGGACGCACCCTGGTAGCCGAGAGTTAGGCCTAATAGTTAGGTTGCCAGGGCTTGGGGAACAAACAAGATGATGAGCAAGTAAGTAAAAATGAATAAGAGGTATCTTCCTCCTCTCTTCCTTCCTTTCTGCCTGTTCTCCTTCATTCCTACCTGCACCTTTCTTTAAAAAAAAAAAAAAGAGTAGACATCTGGTGCTCGGGTTAGGTATGATGCAAAAGGCCCCATGGAGGGACCAGGTCTTGAACTGAGGGTTGAAGGAAGTGTGGGTCTGGGCCAAGCAAGATTTACATTGAAATAATAAGCAGGAAGCATTAGTGAATAATGCTATGGAGGTAATATAAAATATACTACAATGGGGAGCAATTATATCATCCAGATCGTAGGATTTGAAGTGGTAAAATTTTCATATGCCTTTTAGAATACCCTGATCACTAGTGTGGTTTCTGATATTACTGATTTTATTAGGTTGAGTCATTTGAAACAGCTGCAGTTTGACCGTTGTGACCTAAAACTATGGCAATTTCATAAAGTTGAGCTTAATATACAAAAAGGACTGGGGATGAGCTTTTCTGAACACTAAGCTTAAATGGGAAGTTCCACCAGTACCCACTGTTTACATATTCCTCTTTTATCTCTGCAGAGAGTACTTTTATAGATCTTTAAAAATAGTTTTTTAAAACTGTGTGGATCTTATCTCATGCCAAGCATCTGTGGGAGAAGGTCACTAAGGACAGCTCACAGAGCAAATGTTGAATTGGTGATGAGGTGACAAATCCAACAATGTAGTACAGGCTCAGTCTTGCCTTCTTTCTTGTAAAAACGGCTTTTGCTATGTTAGTAGGACATGGGCATGAATGAACTGAATGATTGCTTAAGGCAGAAGAATATTAACATTTGCTTCATCAACATAAACAATGAAAATTGAAAGTTTACACGATAGTTAAAAGCATTTTGACGATGTTGATTGGTGATGTTTTTAAAGCTTGCTAGTATTCATGGTTGAATTTATTATTCTGATGCAGCAATTCACTTCTGGGAAGTATCACATAAACAGAGTCACAGACAGAGAGAGTTGTTTAAAATTGTTCATTGCAGCAATGTTGTATCAGAAAAAAATTGAAATGGCACAAATATCTTTTAGCAGAAAATGACTAAATTTGTTAGGGTATTTATGATCGATTCGTGCAGTTTAATGTACAGCCTGAACAAATGAGATTGACTGGTGGATGCTGACATGAAAAAAAGCTCAGTGTGAATCTAAAATGAGTAAAACCAGTTTTAAAAATTACATATTTCCATTCCCTTTTGTGTATATTTGCATTATTTCCAAATATATGAATGGACATGAGTGGGAGGAGAGAATCTCACATAGGACGGTGACCTCAAAGAAATGCCATAGCAGATTCAGGCGTTGATACTTTTACTTTTCACTTTATCACTTCTCGAACTATTTAAAAGTCTATAAATACAGAAGTATATCTCTCCTTAAAATTAGCATTAACATGTCAAACTACTGCTTTGATGTGTTTTTGCTATATTATTCATTTCCTTTTCCCGTGCTTTAACCTGATCACCAGGAAAGACCAAACTGTTAAAATTGTTGGACAGAAGACCTGGTAATAAAATTCTTGGTCCTGAAGCAACGGCCCTTAAAGACAAGTATGGCTTGGGGTACCTAACCAGGGAGATTTATAGCTGAGTAACTTTGATGACTTTTATTAGAAATTGTCTGAATTTTGGTCTACCAAAAATGGTGTTTCTTTATAGTTGTTTTCTGTTTTTACTAGAGATAAATGAATAATCCTAGAGATTATTTCCACAGCAGGAGGAAAATGTGTAAACTGGTAAAACCAAGCCAATCTTTTCCATATGTCACCGAATCGTACCCCTCCCGCTGAGAATACTGTTTTGGCAAAGGCAGATACGAGTACACACATAAAAGATGCTATGGTCTGGCTAATTAGATGTGTGAAATTTAATAGCAGGAATGACTATCTAGGTATCTAAAGAAATGATCTCTAAATGACAATTCATTGCAATTTAGTAAAATACTTATGCTTAATAAAAAGAAAGATGAGAAGGGGCAAAAAAGCAGATGCTTTGACCATTACTAGCATCCTGTAAATGCTAAAAGAGATGTCAGTTGCGTTATTACTGCTGTCATTGTCATCACTATTTACAGAGGGGAAAATTAAGCAGCTATGAGGGAAAAACTCCGAGTTAGTAACAGAACCATTAAAATTATCACAATATTCTGACTCCTTGTTTCTCAGATTTTAAGGTGCAGATCGATTCGAAGTCCATGAAAATTTGTATTAATCACTTGTTAAATATCTATTCTGTGTCACATGCTTTGAATTTGCAATATAGTAGTACCATGACTGCTGTTTTTAAACAGAAGTCCTCGATCCTAGAGATCACTTCTTGCATGGAATCACCCCAGGAGTCCTATTTCAGATGTATGGCTGTCCTGGTCTGTTCTGACATGAGGAAATGATTGTTCTTCATGAATGAAGGTAGCAAGATGAGATAGATGGGCTCTTGATGAGTCAACATTGTAAGGAGTAGTCTACTAAAAGCTGCAAAATGGTCCAGAGAACTGCTACTCTAAAATGCTATTTGGGAATGTTTCTAAGGTTTTCCAACAAGAGGGGATTTTAACGTAAAATAATTTTCAAATCCTGAAAAGAGTTGTACTATTTATTAGCCTCTATTATTTATAAAAAATCACAATAAAGCACACTGGGTCACTCAGATAGATGACCATGCTAAAGGCCCAGTTTTAGAGACTGACTGGATAAAGCTACTGAATCAGATCTTTCCTGCCAAATCACTGTCCGAGTCCAGTATTTATATAGCCCACATTAACACATGGACATCACAGACTGAGAGCACATTATAGGACTCAATATTTCTAGTGCAGAGGTTGCTACTGCCTGCCAGTTGTGTGAGTCTGCTGAAGTTGACTTTTTGTTGGAGGTGAGATGGGCTGCATTGCATGAGAAATGGCTGTTGCCTGCCGTGGAAAGACTGCTAACATAGCACAAATGATTCTCTCTCAGGACGATGGGTAGGGCCTCATTTCCGTTAACATATTTTTCTGGTTTGAGTGGTGCATTTCAGTTTGATTAGGTGATCTAGTCATCCTACTATGACCCTTGAAGCTCATTATCATCATGTTTTTAGATTGCTTGGCCTTTTGCAAGGCTGACTATATGCACCGTTTATTTGCTTCCTACCGTTGATGTGCTTTGATCTACACATTTTCATAAAGCAGTTTAGTCACTAAATATGATTGTTCCTCAAAAAGGGATTATCTCTTGGTCGCTTCCTATTTTGAAAATTCTTTATTGCATTCTCTCTATTCTTGGGAGTGAAGAATGTTCTTTCTTTCCCTGACGGCGACCTAGGTTGGACATTTTGGTACATCCTTCAAATGGCCAGTCACTCAAAAGGTGCCCATAGGATTCAAACATAACTGTGATCCAGTCAACTGTATCCTTTTATTGAACCAACGTGAACCTAAATCTAGGGAGAACCATGAAGGTTTTAATACAGATTAACCTGAGAGTCTCAAAGTGGTCTTCTCAGGGTGCCCCCACTTTGACATGCAGACTATTTTAAGTTCAGAATAATGAAGGCCCTGGAGGCTAAAAAGAAGCTCTAACCCTTCCTCTAATCTTTCTGCTTTTCATGTAATTGAAGAAACAATCACTGTTCCTAACTAACACAATGAAGTTTGGGAAGGGGGTGGTTATTATCCAGTTGTAGATTTATCTACAGAAATGTCCTGTCTAAGAAACCCATCCTTACTTACAGAGTAAAAACGAAATCATCCCCTTGTCATAAAAAATCCCCCTTTCCTCTCCTCTGTTCCTCAGGGTCCTACAATATTCTTATTTTAGGATTTAAGTCCTCTTTCCTTTACTGAAACTGGGACTTGCCTAATCAGTGTGCCTTCTCCACACCCTAATTCCACAATAATAGTCTGATTCTGTTTTGATAACTTGACCAGTCTGAGAAGAATCAAGAAGGGTAATGTTGCCTTGTGTTCAGACAATTGCTACTTGGCAACATGTATGACTCACTGACTATCCCTAAGCAGGAACAATGGCCAAGGTGGGTGACATAATAAATCTCTGTGAAGTTTTATGAAAATGCCTTTGTCCTTCATGCAAATGATTTTTCTAGACAATACTTCTGGATAGGAGCAGGGATTGTTGAAAAAATAGCATATATATTTTATTAAGTACATTCATTCTCTTTTATTTTTCTTTTATATCCACCAGTGAAGTCTTTCTCATGATAGAATATTCCCTGGTGTGGTTCTTCCAAATTGTTTCAAGTTCCTTCAGTTCAAATGGGAAAAGTGGTAAGAAATTTGTCTTTTTAGCTGAGCTGATTGATGATAACTTTGTAAGTCCACTATTCTGCCCCTGTTACAGTGAGTGAAGGAAATCAGACACACATAGGACGCACTGTAGGGTACTATGAAATTCAAAGAAAAACAAAACTAATCTATAATTCTGGGATGATAGTTACTTTGGAAATAGGAGCTGTATTGACTGGGAAGGGGCCTGAGATTATTTTGGGGGGAGGGTCATGGAAATGTTCTGTATCTCTCTCTCTCTCTCTCTCTCTCTCTCTCTCTCTCTCTCTCTCTCTCTCTCTCTCTCTCTCTGTTGTAGTGAGGTGCAAAATTAAAACATTTGTATACTTTAGATTTGTACATGTTAACAAATGCATATTACCCTCAATTAAAATTAGACAACAAAAATGATTTCTAGAGAGAGATCACTTTTCTCTCCCCTTCTACCTAGTGTCAGAGTAAGAAAGTCAATTGCTTATTCTTGTCTGTGTCTTATGTTTGTGATTCACCTTTACTCTCTTCAGGATTCATTTTTATTTGAGGAATAGCAACCTGAGGCTATCTCTACCTTTGTCTTCTACCCTCATAGCTTGTGTGGTCATCAGAATACTTTCTTCCAAGCTTTAGAAGACACACTCAGACTGAAATCTGGCTAAGCTACCCTGTATTTCCCAGGATTCCTGGTTTATCTGTTTCTTTATTCTTTTTGTCCTATCGCTTTTTCATGCCACTTGAAAACAACTTTTAAAAGATGAGTGTATGTGCATGTGTGTGAGTGCATGTACATTTCAACCATCTTTTATTCAGCATTATTATAGTTTTTCACCCTCATTATCTGGCTATCTATCCACCATGCATAAGAATGGAGTGATTCTCTTAATTTTACTTTTCTTTCTGTGCTTAAATCTTCTATTTGCAGGCTTATTTTGAGTGGGAGGTTTTTGTCTGATACTGCTTTTTTTTAATCTCTTGATCTCTATATTCATTTTATCCAGTGTAGCTGTTGGACAGACATATTTCTGTATCTTCATGCTTTGCCCAGAACTAGGTCTCTCATTTACAGGTGGGCTACTATTGCTGCGGCTCTCCCTGGGACAAAACAAGTGGGCCTTCTTTGGAAGTATTTTAGGCAGATTTGTTGTGCATGGGCTCAGCAGGGATCCTTCCCCAAAGGCTGAGCGTGGATGACAGTTGAGGGTACACTTATATAGGTTAGAAGAAGAGTGGAAAAAGAGAGGTATAAATTAGAACGGGGATTACAAGGGCAAACCCAAGTTAGTCATTTGTAAATACTTCATATGGGCTATACACACACAGGATTCAATTTGCAAGGCACATATTTGCAGCACGCATACACAAGATTCTGCTTGCAAGCAATTAAGGAAGTTTTTTATCTGTTGGTGACTTATTACAGCATTCCACTGAGCGCAAATCACAGGATGTTTTATGGCTTTGCTAGCTTGGCAGTTTCATGGCTGTCTTCATGGCTGCTGGCGGGAATGCTTTTTCCCTCACACTGTGATGGGAGAAAAGGCTGAAAAACCTTACTTATGCACTGAGCCCTGGTGGCTCTACCCAGATGATGTGTGCATGGTTTTGTATTTGTTCATTCACCATCTCGAATATGCAGTTCTACTTAAGAGATGATGACAAGTAATCACAGATCTTCAGAGTTGTTTTGTAGTTGGAGAACCCTGCCTGGCTTTTTTTAAAATATATTAAACATGACTTGTGACACCTGGCAGACATACATATCCTCTTAGTAGATGAAATTGATTGCCTGCATCTATTTCTGGTACTAGAGTTCTAGAAGACATTGGCTGACATCCACAGTTACCCCTTCAAATTTTTACTTTGGTCAAACACAAACATATTTCTGTCTGAAATTTTATTTTTAAAACTGTAGTTTATCTTTTGTTGCAATGTTTAGAGAGAAGGCGGCAAGACAAAGCATTCTCTGTGTTTCATCTGAATTAAAATATTTGACTGGACTTTTGTAACTGGTGAGAAAGAAATACACAGTTAACTATTGCTGTCTTCACTCAGATGAATTGAAATCTCTTTTGTGAAGTCTTTCTCGTCTCATTACTCTGGGAAGTTTGTAGAGACCTTTCCTTTGTAAGTCCTCGGCACTCTCCTAACCTATCCCTTTTACTGTATTGCAGTATTTTCATGAATCTTTGCTCAGTGAAATTTTGAGCTCCTTGAAAGCAGGTGTCATAGCTGGTTCAAACGTGAATCATTAGGGCATAGCAATGTGCTTTCTAAATCAGATGCTCAGGGAATTATTAGAATTAATTAATTAATTACCTCAATTTAATTTCTAGGACTCTGTAATCTCAAACTGTACAAATTCCGCTGCTTTTCATTACTTCAATTTTTGACAATTTCCCACTGCACCAGCTAAGCTGACGGCTTCCTATTCCTTAAACATGCTATGACGTGCTCCTTCTTCTCTTTCTTGGAATGTTGCCTCCTTGCTTGGAAAATTGGTAATGTATGTGTGGTATATTTAGCTCCTGTCTATTTACAGCAGTATTTTTAAATCATGAGATACAATGACCAATGTATATATTTTTAAAAGACATACAAATGAAAAGCCTCAGAGAAATAGTAGAGGAATCTAAGGGAAGTGACTCAAACCTAGGTGACATTAAACACAAGTTCAACTTTCCTTCTGATTGCATTGGTCTGAATTTCACTGAGCTGTCTGATAGAGGCCAGCATTTTAATGGGAAACACTGAAATATAAGGTCTGATGTGCATCTTGGTGCAGTTTGCTTTCCAGATGTCAGAGGGCTAAGGAACTTATTTGGACTTTGCTGTTGCAAAACCACACTGATATTATGCTGACGTTAGAGCCTACAATTTGACTAAAATGTGTATTTATAAAACCATGTATATGTTCCATCCAAACATGATATTAGATAAAACAAGTAGCACCAGAGCAACTCTGCATGTGTTTAGAGAGAAAACCATTGTAGTGTTTGGATTCATCCCACACTCAATTCACATTTTAAGAGTGCAGTAGACTACAACCAAAAATGGAATTTTGAAAACTGAATCTGTTGTTGGCATAGAGTTTTCTGAGTTACAAGCTTTAGATAGAGGAGGAATAATTTTCTTTATCTTAAAATATGGGAACTTTTACATTACTGATCACATTTACTTTTCATTAATTTTAAGAGCAAAATGCAGAAAAGCTACACAAGAAATAAGATCATTTATTTTATTTTAATCATGCTTAGTGAGACATGGATAAAGACATGGGAAAATATGTAAGTGACTTACTTGGTTAAGTGTTGATTAATGTAAAAAAATTATTAATTGACTATTACCTTATCAATATCTGGTTCTTCCAACAGAAATATGAGAACAAATGGTTGTATGTAATAGATGCTCTGACACCAAAGTGTATAGATCACAGCCTGGCTGGTTATAAATCCTTAAACAACTTTTCATTCTTTTGGTAACATCATAGGAAAATCTCTGAATGGGAAACTTTTTATTTGGCACATACTGTCTTTAGCTTTTGTGATTTTTCTTTTGTTACTTGTCAGGACAAAAAAAATAAGGTTAGTTCTGTTAAAAAAATTGGTAAATTTATAGCAGTATAAAATGTAGTACGGTAAGCATCTAATATAATTCTAATTAAGGAACCTCAGTCTCTCAAAATAAAAACGATAGTATAACATTTTATAATCTTGAGTTTTTGTCAAGTAACTCTGGGTCATAATTTTTTGTGGCACTTCAGTGATGTGAAGTGGATAGTGAAATTTATAATCATTTAATCCAACTGTAACTTAGGTTATTACTTCTAGAGAAATTTAAAACTGAGTAAGTTAAAATGGTAAGTATGGTGCTAAGGAGAATGATTGATTAATATAATTATCCAGCCTCAGAGAAGATTTTTAAACTGTAGAATATAAGGAATTGAAATGCCCTAAAGAAATTAAGCTCTAAAATAGACTTTCATTATTGGCATGAAAATTTTCCTGATGATTGTTCAGAGCACAGCAACCAACAAATATTTGTAGGACAGTTTCAAATCAAATGGCTTGACATTTAAGGTCAATCCCACCCCATTCCCAAGTTTAGGATTAGAAAAATACAAATTTTTGAGTTTCTTTGGTGTTGAATTTTAGGACTTTATATCTGACACAGGACACGTCCTTTTTTACCAGTTGAAAGAGAAATGTGTCTAAACAATCTGCATAAACTAAGACATGTAATGAGTACTTTTTCAGCTTCTGGAATTATCCAAATGCAAGTGTGTTTAGTATTTCCTTAATTATGGATTTAATGTTAACATATGATTGCATATATTTTAAGATGAAATTGCATTCAGTGATTTACTAGCCTTAATTTTAGTGAAATGTTTACTATCCTTGTGAAGTAGATGACAATCAGCAGATGAATATACTTTTATTGAGTGACAGTATAAACTATTTATATCTGTCTTAACTTATGATCTGGATAATGTGGCAATGGCAACAACTCTGTATAGAATGGTTTTGATGCTTAAATATGATCATATTGGGAGAGGATTTAGTTCTAGGTCTAGCAGATGTAGATAATAAATGTGAGCTATTATCATTGTTGCAAATATTTATGGTCAATATTTTAAGGACATCTCTTAATGAACATAGCAGTGTTTACCTGTCCACATAACTGGCCCTGTTTATAAAAAGAAATGTTATATGAAAAAGAATAAGATGAAAATGTGATATTTCAGTAGATTTATATTGATTACCATAAGCATACAGAGAATATGTTTAAAATAAAAGTCTATTAAGTAAAAAAGAAAGAAATACAGCTTATCTCTCACCAAAGAGCATTTTTGGTTCTAAAATAAAGAGCTCTTAAAATATTTGCCTAATAATTGGTGTCAGTGTAATAGACCAAAGTTACTAGGAATTAAGTTGAGGCTACATAACTGTACAGTAATTATTTTCTAACAGAACGGATATTGTAATGTCTTTTCAATATCAACATTCACAAGAAAAAATAAAAATCTTTGCATATAAACTAAAAATTTCAAAACTATTTTATACCTAACAAATTTCTATGGCCAAAAAATGTTATTTAATGAACAAAATAACCTAAATATTGTGCTACTATTGGTTTAATATGCTCATAAAATGCTTGCATATTAGCTAGAGAATACTGAATTATTTGATATGAAAAATTAGCAAGCATAATAGTCACTTGAAAATTGCATTTGATTCTCTTAATTTCAAAGCAAAATTCCCTTCACTTTTAATTGCACTGGTTTGCACTGATTTAACAAGAAGGGAAGATGTTACAATGCTTCCCTGACATCTGATCTAGAGTGGGCTATCCATTTTCTAGCAGGAATAAGATACTAGCCTGTCATACATAAAACTGATGGACCCCATTTCAGTTTCTTAGCAATTAGTGGGGATGGGCCAGGGAAGGGGAATTATTTCCACAGAAATCAAATTTAGCTTTCAAACCTGTATTTAAGATTGTGAGAAATGCCAAGAACAGAGAAAAAATATTTAAAGAGTTATTAGGGGTTTTATGGAAACCAAATAAAGAATGGTTTCAATGGGAAGCAAAATGCAAAAAAAGGTAACTTAGCACTAGCAGGAACCCTTCAGATTATGAAATAAAACATTCATAAATGAAGACAACTGTTTTTGAAAAATAGTGACAAATCAATACAAAATAATTTCCCCATTCTAAGGTCTCTCCAGTTTCAAGGCATTGCTTCTTTATCTTATTTTTGCTTTTGTCTTTATTTGCTAATCTACTTTATAGGAGGTATAAAAGAAATGTTACTTCTTATAGATGTTTCTATGTTCTGTTCTGATGTAGTTTAAAATCTTTGCTCTGGTTTAAAATTTTAAATATCCAGCAATTCCTCCTCTCTGTAAATTATATTATGATAGCATGTAGAAATCTTATATTGTTTTATCTCATTATGTAAGACATTATTCATTGTCTATATGATAGTAACTATATTGAGGAAATAGAATCATTAGATTTAGTCACTGTCCTGAAAGTACAACCAAATAGAAGAAATTAATACAAATCATATACATATAATATCTGAATACATATGCTTATAAATAGGTACATAGTTGAGATTGAGATTATAAGAACAAAGAAAGCAGTATGATTAAAAGATAATTCTTAAACCATGCCCTCTAAAACACAGAAAGAAACTGAAAGAAGTAATTAGAATTCTGTAGTATTTGGTCTACTTGACATCAAAAATATTAATATTAAAATTTATAGAGTTTATTAGTTAGAAGTTATCTGCTAATAAGTGAAGAGTCTTTTATTAAGAATCACTCTAAGGGAAGATTTTTGATATATTTACCTCTTTGTTTTTAACAGAGAGGCTGGCTGTCAAAGAAATTTCCATTGGCAATCAGTAATAAAAATGATTTAATCTTGGACTTGCCATGTAGTTGTATTATGAAATAGATTGGATTTATTACACATATTTATTTTGTATGCTTTGTAGAATACAATCTTTATACAATGGATTGTTAAAATGTAGTTTTCGTAGAGTATTATTAAAAAAGAGAAAAATATCACCAAGATGAATATAAAGAGATAATTTCAAAAGAAGTTAATATGAGTCCAACAACTGTAGAGTACAATTTCATTCTTACATGGGTTCAAGTGTGCAAATGTAGAAAAGAGAAACTGGGGCCATTTTAAATCCATCTTCTAGCTGCTGGCTCTAAAGCTCATTTGACTTCAGGGATAATCCAGATGCTCAAGTGCATTTTAGGTCAAGACTGAATGAAATCTAAGAATGAAATTCAAGAATGCCCCAGCAGCAAGAGGTCATGAAGATTGTCTAGTTGGTCATTTTCTTTTTATAGATATGGAACTGAATTCTGGAGAAAGTGACTTTTCAAGACTCACAGAAAAACTAATCATGATTTTCTTTCCTAAATCAGGATGTGCCCTCTACCACTGCTGCTCAAAAACTACTTTTATTAATTACTTTTAGGTAAGGTATTAATTATATTTAGATATTCAAACTAACTAAGAATGACCTGTGGTTGAAGAAGCTCATCCGTCTGGAAGAGATCATCCAGTCTTTGACACATAGCCACGTCATTTATTCATTCATTCATTCAGCCAAATACATGCTGAGTAACTTCCATGTGCAAAACCCTGCTGAACATGATCACAGAGAAATGATTAAAACATGTTTATACATTTGCTATCACCGAAAGCTCACAATTAGAAGGAAGAAGAAATAGATACAATATTCAATGTAACAGTCTAATACAAGAAATGCTATAGTCCTTGTGTCTCTTTATAGGTCATTAGAGGCAGTAAGAGCATATCCTACGCTTAGGGGGAGGTGTGAGGATGGAAGCTTCAAAGATGAGATTGTGACTGGGACTGAAAGGGGTGTCTGGGAAGAAATAGAAATCGTGGAAAGTTATCAAAGAAAGTTGGCTGCTGACGGGTGGAGCAGATGTGATTGTTGCATGCAGATATCAGAGCCCAATGGAGAAGGACAGTAATTTAAAAAACTAACCAAGAGAAGCAAAAGGAAAGGAACTACTAACTCACCACAGTTACAAACCCGGAATGTCAGAGCTAAATAGTATCTGAGTGAAAACTTCTTGCTCCAAACGATGTTTATCTGGAAATGATGGGCAGGCTCTGTACTCGGTATTCTACTAGAGGTATTTATGTTTGGAGTCAGGAGGCAGCATTCAGTGATTGCTGTAAAGGTCTAGATTTCTATTTTCCATCTGACAAAGATCACACTGTACCATGACTATTGAATCCAACTATTGTAAATTTATGTCCCACTTCGGTCCTACTCTACTGAGATTTTTAAAAGTGACGTTCTCAAAAATGTTCATTTTAATGTGTTCCAGAAAAATTAACCAGAAAAGCAGCAAAATGCATTTGTCACCTTTTAAGGATTTATCTTAACCACAGAGAAATTTCTGAAATGGAAAAGGTTGAAAGTAATAATAACCAATTATCACCCATAATTCATCAACATGTACACAAAGTAATCATTGCTAAACTTTTAGTTTTATTTGTCAATATGTGTGTATCTAGACTTATGTTTTTTGTAATATTCATATATATGGTCATTATATGGTCATTTTTAAAAAGGATATTATTCTATTGGATGTTTGGAAACTCAAGAAGATAAATCTTGTTACTAATCAAAGAAATACATTTAAAGAGAAGTAGAAAAATTTCTAATTTAACAAATTAGAAATGACTAACAATGAATGAACACAATGCAGCGTTGACATAAGGTTTAAGGATACAGGCAAACATTGAAGGAGTGTAATTGTTTCAGCGTTTCATAGAGCTACTGGGATAGTTTTTATTATGACCTATGAGGGTATAAAGGGAATGTGACATGAGCATACAGAAGGTTTTATGAATAAACATATTCATTAAAGTGGTATTTCCAATAGTACTAATAGTAAACAGCATGATAGTCAATATTAATTTAATAGATGATGATATGGCTATATAAGATCTATCTATGGGAAAATATGACATAGAGTGTAATTTAATTGTTTAGTAGTTAATTCATGAAAGGTTGAATTTTAACGTTCTGAAATCAATGCCTGTGTGACATCAAAACTTGTATGACATGTTTATTATTTTTTTGTGATACATTTTGTTAAAACGTAGCTGAAGTTTTATCTGTGGGAAACCTTATACACTTTCAGAAGATGCACCAGGTAAAAATATGCTCTTAAATTCACAGTAAGTGTCCAAATCACCCTTTGAATTAAAATAAATTTAATTACATGGAAATTCTTGATAGAAATCAAATTTCTAATCTGAAGACCCTGATTAGGAGTGTCTCTTGACTTTATGTAGTCAATTGACACCTGAATATTAGTGGATATATTTCTTTTAAACTGATGTTTTTTCATTTTTGATGATGTGAGCCCTTCTTGCAAGGTTGCCAGAATCCACTCAACGCAACTGTAAAAGGAACCATCTATCACCATGTGAAGAGATAAACTATCCTCAGTGTGGGTGCCCAAATTTCTTTCTTTTTCTCTTTAAGGGGAAAGTACGGGCAGGAATGAAGGCAAGTAAGCAGGCAGGCAGGAAGAGAGAGCAGGAAAAGCATTTATTTATTTTATTTAGTTGTTCATCTTAGTTGTCCCCCACTCCTGCACCTCCAACCCCAGGACACTAACCAGCGTTTCTGCGATGTATGTGGCGTTGCTGGCTGGGGACCATGGACTTGATCACTAAACCACCGGGGTGCACCTGGATGCTCATTTCTTATCCACAAAACCATTACACTTTGAGTTGTTTTTATGCTGCATAATTTAACATAAACAGGATGACCTTGTGTGCAGTTAAGTATCATAAGCAGTATACCTAGTAAACTAGCACTAAACCAGGTAATTAGCGCCCCAAAACAATTTAGTACCTAGATTGGTCACCAAGGTGTGCTTTCAAAAGCAGATTCTTTTGATCTGAATATGGGCGGTCATTTTCTGTATGTGTTATTTCTATATATGCTAATATTTTAATACTATGATTTTCTCCATAAATTTGTCTTATATGCTGTTTCTTGTAATATTTTGCTTATATGGTATTATTATGTTTATTAATCAATAATGACATAATAAAACTGTTTTTCATATGTTTTATTCTCTGCACAGGATGTACATCACTTAACAAACTTAAAGGCAACATTTGAATCTAATTGCAGTTTATGGCAGGCTGTACATAAATGGTTCATGAGTAAGGAGACTGAACTGGAGGAAAAGAACCTGGTTTCCCCATTTAATCTGAGGCTGTAGGCACATGCTTACCAGGCACCTACCCCACCGAGTCTCTGATTCTTCATCTCTAAACAGAGGTGGAACATTCCCTGGATGTCTGAATTCCCTTTGAAGTAACATTCTGCATCTGAACTTGAAATATTAAGGCACACACTATAGAAAAAGGTTTATTGTAGTATGTCTCCTAAATATGTTCTATAATATAATGAAGGATTATAAACACAGTTTTTAGATGATGCCTTAAATACATTCTTAGATTACACATGTAAGCAGCTGGAGACATAACAGTCACAACTGAGATGAGGTGGTGATTATGAATTCTTTTTATCTAGAAATTTGTTTTAAATTTAGAAATAAGTCTGAGTTATGTGAAAAAAAAAAAAAAACCCAACAACCTACCATCAATATTATGTATTATTTTCCAGGAGCATTTCAATGCGACTTAAATGCTTTTTTAAATCACATTAAATACATTAAAAAGATGAAAATTAGACACCGTCAGGAAAGAATAATTAGGATGCTCACTTGCTTGAATACATGATGTTAGTTGAAAGAATAGGAATATTTATTCTGGAAGAGATGAGAGGGCCTAGCAAAGAGGATGATTTACTTTTCACAGTCCTCAGGAAAAGAATAAAAGTGGATAGGCTCAAGAAGGTCAAATTTGACTCTGCTACCTGGGATATTTTTTAAAGAATTTCCTTGTAAAGGAATAAATCAGAGATTATATAATCACAAGAGAAATTCTTTCAAGTCACTTCAAGTAGTGTCATTTCTGTAAGTCAATGTCTACAAATTTTCATTTCAAGAGTCTATTCTAAGACGCAGGGTGATCGCTTATATGCCTGAAGATGTTTCTGATTTTTAAAAGAAGTTGGGATACAGATGGCTTCTCCTAGACCTGGGGTAGTGGGAAGGTCTGAGGTGAAGACTACCCTTGGGGATGGTTAATATTTCAAATCTCTTCAGGAACAATAGAACCAAGTCTCAGGCAAATAGTCCCTTTGCAGGTCTGAAGCATTCCCAAGGTTAGCGAACCTTCAAAGACAAACACACATTTCTCCAAATGTCCTTGCACCAAAATTACATCAATGTGTTCTTTAATTCTTGTATTTTAAAACCCATGATTTTCTTGTGGTGAGTGCCTCAGAGCCATTGGAGACCTTAAGGATGAGGGTTTGCCAAAGCCAACTGTGGCAGGGCTCATGTGCCAGCTGGACGGTCCTGCCGCACTTGGGATTTTTTATTTTCCTTCTTCTTGCAGCTTTGAGTACAGGACCCTTTTCTTGCTTTTCTTGAGTCACAAATATTGGACTCTGGACTGAAGTCATCTTTAGAACTAGGTCCTCAGAGGGTCCACCTGAGGAGAACTAAAATGTGTTTCCCTTTCTAAGGGATTTGCCCAAAACCCTGTTCCATCTCAGATCCTCTGTTTAGGAATTCTTTCCTTTCCTTCACAGATCTAAAAGGGAGTAACGGATTTACTTTGCATTCTGTGTAATGCAAACCTATGTCCACATTAAAGCTATGCACTCCTGCTATGTGTTTGTAGCTGCAATTCCTGGGTAAACTGCCGAGACACCGAAACACAAGCTGTAGTTACCCATAAGAAATGACCAGTATTAAAGTTTTATGAACATTTTGGGTTTTCAGACTAAAATTTAAGTCCCATCGATTTTCCTATATTCCCCGTAGAGGAGAAGAGGCAAGAGCTGAAGGGTTTAGTTTTGCAGAAATGTTTTCTCTGCTTGACCTAGAATCACAGACTCTAAGACAGGAAGGACAAACCTGTCACACAGCACAAATTATCCAATTTGTAAGTGAGGACATATTTGCCCTAAGGTGTTGAATGATTGCACAGAGAAGGAAATTATCTTGATTCCTTGCTCAGGGCTCTTCCTACCATACCCTCCTTACTCATAAGACATGTTCTCAGTCTTCCTGGAGCTTGTAAAGCTGTGACTAAGTGTCTGGCTACTACAGTAAGAAAGGCTCTTGCAGTAGAATGAGCCCAGAAATCAGAGTTTTTTTGGGTTGGATTAGATACCAAATATAGTGTTGTGTATTAAATAATCACACCTAAGTTTCTTCGGATTTTGAAAAATCCGAAATAGGAAAAACACCAAGAAAATAAAACTATGATGTATTCATAGTGCATAGGACAGGAAGACTATTGCTTATAGCACCTTTAAATAAATGAAAAATATAGCAACATCTTATGTCTATCCTAAAGAATGGTAGCATGATAACTATGAGTAGAAAACATGAAGTTCATTTTTTGTGTGGATTTAGACATCAGCTTTGCATGAAAAGCATTAAGAATGATTATCCATTCTGAGTGTTCCATGTAATATAAATTGCTTTCTGACATTCCAGACATCATTTAATTTTATTTTGTTAGTTTTTCCTTTCAACGGGTAGAGGTTATAGATCTTTGCTGTGATGAACTTCTATGGCAGAGATTGACGGGTTGATGGTAGTTTGCAACTGTCTAACTTAGGACACTGATGTGAGGTGAAGGGCATTTGTAGTTCTTATCTTTAGAGAGCCCATTCGATTCAGTCCCATTTATGGACTGTCACTTTATCATGTGCTGTCTGCATTGAGGTCGACTGGGGTTCTGATACAGAAAAATGATGCAGAATTGTATATGGAGGACGTATGTGTACAAAGCTGAAAATATGTAGGAATTTTATGATTTGGAAGAGCTGTCTCATACCTGAAGTCTATAATGAATTGCTGGGAGGCAACAGGGTAAAGGTAAATCTGAAAAAAAATGAACAAAAGCCTTGGAATTTTTTTTTAACCCTATGATTCCTGCCGCCCATCTTCCATCATTTGTTTTAACTGAGATGACAAATAATAGTAATACATTAAAGGAGTGTTAGGAGAGATGAATTCTGGAGACAAATGGTTTATCTCTCCAGACCCCATATTTGTCACATGGGGTTATAATTACATGATAGACTTCAATGAGCTCTTATAGGAATAAATAAATCAATGAATGCTAAGTATTCATGTTGAGTAAGTGCTCAGTCTGTCTTGGATATGATTATGAATATGACCTCTCATAGTGTTTGGCATTTAAAAAACCCATTATTCATATTTCATTTCAGTGAATATTTGTCTTATTTCTGAAAGCACATTCCTTAATATGAATTATTTTTTGATTTCAATATAATACTCTATGGAGATACAAGTATTATTTTAAATGAATTTGGAGCTGTGAAGACAAGGCTTTTCTGAAAAGGAGAAGCAGCTCAGTTAGATCAGAATCTTGGCTCTGCAAAGTACTAAGTATTTGACAATGAGGAAATATGTTCTCAGTGAGTTATTTCCTCAGTTGTAAAATTGGGAGTATAAGACTTGCCCAGTCTCGCTGTTAGAGTTTTATAGAGGTGATTATCATTGAAAGAGACTGGAAAAGTAAGTAGGAAGCAGACAAGGTCTTACTGATGGTCTTAAGGATTTTGGTTTTTATCCCATAGGCAATAAAATGTTATATGAAGACTTTTAGTAGAAGAGAGAAATGATCCAATATGAGTTTTTAAAATTTCAGGCTGACAGTGATATGAAAAATATATTGGAGGAAAGTAACAGTGGATGAAGAAAGACATTTCAGAAACTATCACAAGTAGAAAAGTAACAATGCCCTAGTTTAAGGTGTGGGCACTGGAAATGGAGAGAGATGCTCAGATTGAGATCTCCCTCAGAGATACTATTAAGCTAGTTTGAGAGGTTGGTTTTACCTTGAACATGTGGGTAGAAGACTCATCCTTGACTAGATAGCTTGGAATAGCATTGAAGAGCAAAAAATATTGGAGGGGTAAGATGAGTTACTTTTGAGTATCTGTTAAGTTAGAGGTGTCTTTAAAACATCCAAGAAGACATCTGAAGTAGTAGGATAAACTGCCTGGATCTTAAAAAGGAGCTATAGGTTGGTGGCATGTATTTTGTTGCTATCAGAAAATAGATGGTCATTAAAACTAATACTGGAATAGATGACATAATCTAAAATGCTAGGTATGGAGTAGAAGATGTGAAACTCTAAAATAGATCTCAGGAAACTTCTATGGATCAACAAAGGAAGATAAGCGTTCAGATAAGACTAAGGTAAGCAGCCATAAAAAGGGCAATTATACGTTTGTAAGGGTGACAAGTCAAATATTTGAAGGAAGAAAAAGTGATTGACCCTTTTAGAGATGACCATGTAATCTAATCAACTACGGAAAGAAAAGTTTTTTTTCTGGATTTTATGAAATAGATATTGCTAATAATGATGAAAGCATTTTGGGGGTGGAATTTAAGGGAAAAACAAGATTGTAGAGGGTAGACTAATTATCTTGCAATGTGAGGACTGATGACTATAAATATAAGGAAATCAATTAGTTTGACTATGGTGAATTATTTTCCAAGAGTGCTCAGAATTTTGGGTGCAAGCACGGAAAAGTTAACCAGTCACATTCATTCAGGGAATATGGTTTGTTGAAAAGGTGAAATGAAAGGAGACAGGGAATAGTTTAGGGAAGAGAGTTGATGCAATAATGACTCTAGAAGCTGGAGAGAAAAGAGCAGACTGGTAAGGAAAGCAGAGGATTTAATGAATCAGAGATTCCACTGAGACTGAAGTTCAGGTGTCCTGAGGATTAATGATGCAATAAGCTGGAATTTAGAGGAGATTGTGTTCAGAATCTGAGATTTCTTTACTATAGCTTCTGATTATAGAAGAACTTAGGTGCTGACAGAATGACAGCACTTTGGGATTAAGTATTCATTTCCCATTATCTGCAGCGAGTAGTCAGGCGCCCAATTAAGCTTCTAAAGGTAGTATTTTGATTGGTTAGGAATGATTTTTCCAAAAGGAATCCATAACTGGAGAACAGTGGGGTCCTAAACCACACAGAACAATCTTGGATATATGGATCTCAGCCTGAGACAGAAATCTGAGTTAACAATACAGATTTAAGATTCACCAAAAGAAAGATGGACAAAAGATCAAGAGAAATCAATCAATATAAGGGAATCAAACCCCACTTTTCCAGAATTAGGTGTATTTGGATGTAGATTTTTTCTACTACAAATAAAATGCGTATTTACTATATGAGAAATCAATGATAAGTTGAAAGAAGAAAATGAAAATAACAATTTCACTATAGAAATAACTGCTATTATTTTAACATAGTTCTCTGAGTTCTTTTTATAGACATCTATTACGTTTTGAATCTTGTATAGCACATTTTGTTTATCATAGTTTTTTTAACAAAGCTACGCATCATTAATGTTTTTCATGTCACTAAATACCTAACTTCCACCTAAATCTCCACAAAGCAAAGTATATCTGTCTAGGCCCGGATACAATAAAACATTCAAAGGACATACTCTAGTTTATAATTTCAAGTTGAAAAGTAGAAGCTTTCAAATTCAAACTAGATCTGTGATTTGGGGGTCTATCTCCTTTTTAAGGTATAGGGCTGAAAGAATTGGATTTGTGGGTCTGAACAATCACTTAAGGCTTTATCATTTTGGTTCTTTTCTATTTTATTCTGTTTTCAAACACTAACAGATACCATGCTAGTGAATTCAGGATGTGTAAAGCGTATTTATCCGATTATACTTAGAAGAAAACTGGGACAGAGAACGTTCAGTGGCTAACACTGATTTGGTGGGAAAGTGAAAGCCTGGGCCATGGACAGCACCCCCAAAGCCCAGCTCCTTTCTGCTGAGTTCTCCCCTACTCAGCAGAACCATGCTGGGCACCCCGCCCTGCTTCGCTGAAATACTGACTTACCCAATTTGAACCTCTGAGGTTTTTGAGGTTCCAACATCACCGACTGTTATGGGCAAAAGCCTGCTATCCCATCCCACTGTGGCTTCCTTTTGGACAACCCCCCTTTCCAGGCCAGGATTCCAGCTCAGCATTTGCAATAAACCCCTGCCTTCTGGATCCAGGAGTCGTATCTTGCCTTGTTGTCAGATCGCATTTTAATCTTTGGTGACTATTCTGTGGGATCACTCCACTGAAGCTGATTCCAATATTATATTCATTTTGACTTTTCTTTTGCAGACAGATTTTGTCACAGTGTAATTTGTTTGGGGGCAGATTGGAGTCTGTGATTACAGACTACCGTTACATTAGTCAGTGCAAACCTTGGCATTTACAGCTGTTTCTCTTTTGTGGTACATTTTTAAAGCTAAGTTTTATTAAATTTTCATGAATATACCATACTTATGTATGGTCAACAATAAGGAAAGGGAAAATATTTTATGTTATCCCTGAGCAATAAACAAACTCAAATTCAGAAATCTAATATTGATTTTCCAGAATTAATCTAATTGGGAAGATTATTACTATTTGCACGCAGGTTCTCCGCTTGGTGCTAAACAGGTCTCATTTTATGAAGGACATTAGCTATTTCATAACCTGAGATTGTGGAGAAAAAAATACATCTGAAAAAGTTTAGGGATAATGTGGTGGTTTTATGCAGAGTTGCAGACTTTTGTTTTTTAATTTCGTTTAAAATTTGGGTGCTGTACATGTTGATGGTCTCTGGCTGGTGGGGGAGGAAGGAGAGAGGGAACCAGATGACGGTCGGGGACACTGGAACTCTGCTGGTGGATGTGCTGTGCGGCACTCAGACTGAGAAGTGAAATCGGTATCTTAAAATGAGTGTGGCTTCGTAAACAAAAGAAATAATAATAAAGTTACTATATTATAAAAGATTGAAAAAAATAGAATATAGAATAGCTAAGTGGTTGGAAAAAAAATTGCATGCTGCCGGGTGCCCTCAGTAAACAATCGCCCTTACAGTGTTTGGTGACCAATATTCAAAAACGCTTTTAGAAGTGCTGAACATTTCCCCTTTAAATAACATGAAGTCAGAAATGTAATAAACTATATTTTACTGGGAAATATTTTTACTAAAATTTTGCTTAAATAATGAAAATGTTGTACAAAAGCTTTCCTCTAAACTGACCCCTACTTGTATTTTAAAATTTAAACTTTTTGAGTGTCTTTATTTGAATTCCTCTTGTCATGTCACATTAAATATATCTGATGCAAAATTTGACATCCTTTCCTTATATAAATCTGTGACTTCTCAGCTTCTTATTGTGGCCAATGACATCTCCTTTATTTTATATAAGTCTAGCATTTTAATACTATTTTTACTTTTCTCTTTCTTGTAACAATCATATCCCATAAAAAATTGGCAAAACTTCCCCTCTCTCCCTTGGATCCACCCCATAATTTTGCAAAGGTCCACAATGCATTCACAAGACTAAATTTGACATATTATAACTTTAAATGAGTTATAGAAGCACATTTCTTTTTAGAGAGATATATGTATATATAGACAGAGACACAGAGCACTAGAGGAAGAACATGATTTCATCACATTTTATACCATATACTTAAAATGCGGATATCCCTAGTCTAGAGTCTGGTGATTTTCAAATATTGATGCTTCTTTTTTTAATAAAAAGGTAGCTCATTATTCATGGAAAATACATATCATTCTCTACCCCGCCGCCCCCCGCCCCAGAAGCCCTTTTAAAGCCAGCACTCTATGGAAAAGGATACAAGCAATTAATGTAATTCAGATTTGGCAAAATAATTTTCAAAAGAAAGAATATTATGCTCAACCATAAAAATTTTAATATCACGTATTTGTGTGTATATGTACGTGCATTAAGACACAGAACAAGGAATATAAAAATACTCAAAAGCATTACTTAGATAAACGCAATCAGGAACAATTTAACACAAATTCCTTTGAGAAGAGTCAAAATTTATGTGATAAATGGACATTTAATTACATGAAAAATGTTCATGATTTAAAATGCAATAAAATATCATAAAATATGTACAAAGCAAACCTATTTTAATTAATATAAAATAAAGATTTATGTGACTCTACAAAAAAATAAAAGACCTGAGAGATGGATGTCAAACAGTTGTACTAACAAAAAAGCAAAAATTTTGATTTCTGTCAGTCTGTGTCTATACTGATATGTAATATTCTTTTCAAATAAAATTCTTGATGCATTTTGACACCAGAGGAACCCACCACATTTCTCTATTTTCTAAAGGAGTTTGTCTTTTTTGGAATTTTTTTATTAAATATTTGATAGGCTTCAATGAAGCCATTTGGGCCTGAAGTTCTCTCTCTAAGAAAATTTTGCAATTATGAATGTATTTTATTTAACATATAGAGCTATTTAGTTTCTAACTTCTAGTATTAGTTTTGGTAATTTGTAAGGTAAAATAAAGCACACTTGGAGCAGGAGACAGAGTGAAAAAAGCATGAAATATAAAATATAGGGATTCCATAGGCTGTAGTGTGTATTTGCTACCTAGTTACGTAGCACGTATTTCTCATGTATTGACAAAGTATCATGAAAAGTCCCTTGCTGAAATGAGTTAAATAAAGTACTCTCGATGCCTTAACAATTCAATGATTTCTACATCCTGACTTTCAGTGTGGAATTCAAAACTCCAGGACTTAAAATTAAAATGGAATTTAATCTATGCAGGATTCTTATTACTTATGACAAAGCATAATGAATCTATACGCCAATCTATCTCAGTAAAACTGTCAAGAAAGGTGTGGTACTGTGATTTTTAAGAAGTATATATTTGGTCATTCAAATGACCACATGTATTTGGGCTTCAGGCACAATTCCAGGCTCACATCTTCCAAAAGCCTTGGAATTTCCTAAGGGTGGAGAGTGAGAAAGGTGTCTCTTGTTCTGGAAATGAAGTGACTTTTGGTTAACGATGATTGGCTGGAAAGCCAACCTGTGAATAAAGGAAATTCCAGCCCCAGACCTGAAGGACGGGAAGGGAGGTGGGGGAAGGGCTAGAAATTGTGTTCAGTTGCTAGTGGTCCATGACTTAATCAATCATGATATATAATGAAGTTTCCATAAAAAATTCCTAGAGGAGTAGGCTGCAGAGAGCTTCCTGTTTGGTGAACACACAAGAGATTCGAAGAAGAATGGTGACCTGAATAGGCATGGAAGCTGTGTCCTTTCCTCATACCTTGCCATTGGGCCTCTTTCTCCTGACTGTTTTTGAGTTACAGCCTTTGTAATAAATTGGTCATGGAGGAAGTAAACAAGCTTCCTGAATTCTATGGACTATGGACCACTCTAGTAAATTAATGGAGCCTGAAGAGAGGACCATGCAAACCTCGGATCTGTAGTCAGTTGGTCAGAGGCACAAACAACCTAAACTAAAACTGGCATCTGAAAAAGCAAGTGGTCTTAGGAGACCCAGATAATACCTTATGAAATCTGATGCCGTCTCGGGCTCGATAGTGTGAAATGGAGTTGAATTCTTGGACAACTTACTGGTGTTTGAGAATTGTTTGCGTGGGTTAACTGCACATTGGAATCGGGCTCAAGGACCCTAAACAAAAGGACACTGATTGCAGTATCAATTTTTACTAAAAAAAGTTGAGTTTAAAATTTATGCTTCTTAACTCTGGTTTTATTTTTTAAAATTGACCCCAAGACCCAAGTATTTCTCTTTTTAGAGATTTATTACTTAGAGTTTGCCTGAAACTGACTTGGGATTTAGGGCTGATGTAGGGTGGGGAGGAGTGGTTTTAGGAATTTAAGTAAGGTAGAAAAGAATTTAATAGATTATATGTCAGTTCTGAAATTGGCGAATTCACACATATGTATATTTTTTTCATTTAAAATCATTCTTAACTGCTCTGTTCTAAAGTTGGTGTTGCAGTATTTTCAAAACCAGAACAGAATAGTATTCCAAAAAAATCAAACAAATGGAAAATGCGAGTTTCGTTCAATGCACAAAACGAATGGAAGTCATAAAATTTCAGAAGTGACATTAATGGCAGTATGATTGCTACACTTGATTTGAACACATATGTCTTGGCTGCTAGAAAACAAACCTTGCAATCTCCTACAGCAACAAGGTTTTTAGATAAAAAGATCAGAATTCTCACTTGAAAACAGAATTGTGCATTTATCAAGAATATGAAATCTACAGTGACTATAAAAGAATAGTTTGCGTATTCTCAGTAAACAAACATTTACTGATCTACATCGTATGTAGTTTACATGTAAATTACCAAATTGGTGGAGGTAGGGCATGAATGGTACTACTTTTATGCAAAATTCTATAAATTCCTACCACCATTTGGGTCTGGCTGGTGCTATGACAACCTCTGTCACAGATAAATCTTAATGATGCCACATTTCATTAGTGCCATAGATTCTTATATTCTGCTGTAGGACTTAGATTTCACTATAGGATAATCTGGGAGCAGACAGATCTTTCTGGAATAGCATCCTGTTTAATTTGGGAGTGCAGAAAGCAGGGAATAAAAATCGCTCTGTTGAGTGTTTTGGACTGAATATTCTGTGAAATATTCTTTGCCTTATTCAGATCTTCTGCAGAGGAATGTGGTTCTTTTGCCCAAAGCAGAACAAAATCAATAATATACCTTTGGATGAGTCTTCCTTGCTTCCCAATTTCTCTCTTGCAATTCTTTGACTCCTATTCCCTAGGCTCACTTCATACATGTAAAGAGTTTGTTTCAAGTTCTGCATTTTGGGAGAACCAAACTAAACTTTATTTAAGGTTGTGTAAGTTATCTTTTACACTCAACACTACATTGATTTTTGGTTTAACTCAAGTACAAGAAATACCATTAGAATTATATCATGCAAAATAATCACTAATTGTAACATTAAATTTGTCCTTAAAGCAAGTAAGTGGCAGAGTTGGAATTGAAAGTCAGCTTTGTTTCCTTCACATTTACGTGAAGTAATGTGAACAAATGGAACCACTTAGAAAATACTCTTTCAAAAACAAACCACCTAATTCCAAATTTTATCAGCTTTTGAGGTTGGCTTATTAGTACGGAATTGAGTGAAAAATGAACGAACATCACATAACAGACAACAAGGCAAGCTTACTATTTAAGAAATATTAAAGGGCAACCAATATGCTGCCTTTACTCGGTCAGCGATAGTCAACCAATAAAGAGGTGGATGACTGTTACAGATGCCAAGAGATGTCAACAGTATAATAACAGAATGTAAAATGTGAATCTTGTATCATCTTTGAAAAAAATCACTTGTTAAAAGATATATTTAAATGTATACATTATTTATAAATCTATTTGTATATACCTGGGTTTTACTTTAATATAATTAAGAAAAAAGATAAAAGATAATATAGATGAAGCAAATGTGGCAAATCCTTAAATAATCACAATATGTAATAGCAAAAATTTCCAAAGAGGTTTATAATGATTCTTTTTACAAAGATTAGGATAGGCGATTTTACCCAGAATTTACGGTTGGTGAAATTCCACTTAATTTGTCCCAGTATAGAAGAAGAGTATAGTTGCAAAATCAGATCCATTTTTTTGTTTTATTACCTTTGGAAAATTCTAATGATAGATTTCACATTCTAGTTGGGAAAAGATGAAATCTGGAGCAAGATATAATGTGATCAATTCCATACTTTTTTGTTATAAACCAAGTTTAACTCTGGTAAGTACTGAAAGCATGTAACAGAATATGTCCCAATAATATAAAAATATAAGTTTTTAATGTGTGATAATAAAATGACATTCAAATATTAACTGAAATAGTTGATGTGAAAGAAATAGATTGAATAAAAATGAAATAAGGCTTTCTAACTCATTTCTTTCTTAGAACATCTCTCCTACGTAAGGGAAAATTAGATCTCTGAATTATCTCCTGTTGGATATACTGTAATTCTTTAATTCCAGTATCAGGAGGATTTCTGAAGGTTTTTACAAAGATTTAAAAAAAAAATTTTTGTGATTGTACAGGGAGATACGCAGAAAATAATTATTTAATTTGTCATTTTGCCATTTGTAACTAAGGGCATTAAAGATCTATTGTCCTTATTCTATTTTGGGCATCAAGCAATGAATTTGAGGGAATAGTGAAAAGTTTTAGGCAATTAACTAACATGGAGGGTTAATTGGGGGAATTTAAATGTTCTGTTTAGTACATTTCGCCTTGGGATAAAAAACTGACCTGTGATATACAGATACATGTGCACTGCATAGAAAATATAAGAGAAGGCCTTCCAGGAAGGAAGGATATTTTGGAAAAAAAAAAGCTAGGTGAGTAGATTTTTCACATGTTCTTGGAAGAATAGTTTTACTTGCACATTCGTTCCAATAGGAAAGCCGGAAACAATAATTTAGTACAATATGTCATAATCATATGAGGCACAACTCAATTTTTTCTGAGTGAATATGTATAATCCCCAGTAGAGAAATACATGGATTCCTTGGGCAGGAAATCAAGGTAATGCTTGTAGGAATCTTTGACCTTTATTAGGTTTGACAGCCTCATACAACAAGGTAGAAACACAAGTCATTCTCCATCTCTGAGACAATAAGAACAGAAACAAAAATCACAGCTGATACCGAAATTTAAGAAAGAGTACCTTTCCTCTATTTACTCACTGTGTACGTGTGTCACACTTCTTTTTTTCAAATGTACGTAATGATGATATTTTATACATTTTTGTGCATTAAGTTGTGAAGTTCTGAAGTGAAATTTATTTCTTCAGAAGATTTAAAGAATGAAATTTTGCTACCGTGAAAACTTAGTTTGCAGTCTACAAATATACAAAACATTCAAACTTCTCTCTTTCATGGCAAGTTTTACCTGATTGCTTTAGACAACTAGTTTATTTCTTTATTTAGGCAGGCACGCATTTATTCAACTGAGTACAGGCATGGCTAGGTGTTAGAGGTAAAGAAGTAACAGGTAATTCAGTGTACTCATATTAGCCTCTCCTAAGGAACCAGTCAGTTTCAAGTAATAAGGCAGTTGCTGATCTGTTCCCCACTCCTGGGAATATAAATTAGAAGCCAGTGCATAGAAGTGTTGGGGTTTTTTTGTTTGTTTGTTTTTACTGCTTAACATCTCTCTTTTCTGATAATAGCAATATGTTTTTTGTTTATTTTTTTTTCTTGAGGAAAGAACTGCTTCCCCATGGAGGTGGATGAAAATATCAAATTCTTCATTCTTACCCAGCCAGGATACAGGCATACAAGCAAGGCTATACTCAATATTTTATCTCAATATTTTGTCTGGGGTTTAACTCTTGAGCAGAGTGCTCATGAATTTTAAAATGTTTGTAATTGAATTGTTGAGATCTTTTCTACAAAAAGTCTTTCACTGGAGCTTCCCCTGGTTTTGCACTTTTGAGTCCAAGGCCTAAGACTCCACTTGACTTGTCTACATAAATTCCCTTCTGCTCAGATGACCGGTCACCTTCTATCTTACAATGAAAAAAGTCTACAGTAAATATAATGGGGTGGTAACTTTTCCACCAAATGATCTTCACAGCAACTTAATTTATTTAGAGAAATATCATTTAATAAATAATAACTCATACTTCTAAACTTTCTCATTCCATCAATCAGTAAGTTCTTCTTCAGCCACAGATCTTAAATATTTTCTTCTCCAAGAATCTCATTTGTTTTTCTTTTTAAAAGTAATAGTAATATCTATTGTTTATTTTGCTCACAAAGCTGAATTCATTTTGAGGTGTTGAAACTGCATCTCAGTCTATATTTCACACTACACCCACCACTAGAGTTCCTGTGTCTTTCACTTCCACCTTTTCTCCTCCTTTTTTTCCTCCCCGACTCCCAACTCCCACCTAACCACAGTTGAATGACCTGTTATTTTTGTTGGGATTTGTGTGTTCATTTGTTTCATTCTACATATGATACCATGCTGTATTTCACTTTTTCTTTCTGACTTATTTTGCTTAATATGATCCACTCCAGTTCTACTCAGATTGTTGCAAAGGGTACAATTTCATTTTTAACTGCATAGAATTCTGTTGAGTATAAACATCACAGCCTCTTTATCCAGTCATCTGTTGAGGGACATTTAGGTTGTTCCCATGTCTTAGTGACTGTGAACTGTGCTGCTATGAACATAGGGGTGAAGGTTTTTTTTCTAATTAAAGATTCTGTATCTTCTGGGTATATTTTCAGGAGTGGAAATGTTGGATCAAATAGCAGATTCATCTTTACTTGCTTTAGGAATCTCTGTACTATTTTTTGAAAAGATTGCATCAATTTACATTTCCATCCGCAGTATAGAATGCTTCCTTTTTTCCCCTACCTTATCCAACACCTGATGTTTTCAGTCTTCTTGATACAGGTCATTCTCACTGTTATGAGTGATTGTAGTGTTATGAGTCATTGTGGTTTTTGTTTGCATTTCTGTGATAATGAGTGATACAGAACATCGTTTTAGGTATCTGTCGGCCATCTGTGTGCCTTCTTTAGACAGGTATCTATTCAGTTCCTTGGCTTAATTTCGAAGTGGATCATCTGCTTTTTTATATTTGAAGTGTATGTGCTCTTTATATATTTTGTAGATTAAACTCTTACCTGATGTATGTCGTGTGAATATCTTCCCCAAGTCCATGGATTGCCTTTTTATTTTAGTGGTGATTTCTTTCGCTGTGCAGAAGCTTTTCAGTTTGTTGTAGTCTCAACTGTTTAGTTTGTTTTGGTTTCTTTGCTGTAGCTGTTCCTTCCTCAAAGAAATCTTTGAGATTGAGGTGATGGAGTGTTTTTCCCACATTTTCTTTTAAGCATTTTATAGCTTCAGGTTTTATGTTCAGGTCAGTGACCCATTTCGAGTTAACTTTTACGTATGACAATAATGAGTGATCTAGTTTCTTTCTTTTCCTTTTTATTTTTTCAGTTGTCACTCCAGTTTTCCCAGCACCCCATTTGTTGACTAAATTTCCCTTTACTCCATTGTATGCTCTTGGAATCTTCAAGCATACGATGGAGTATGGAAAAATCTAGATTAACTGTCCATATAGGTATGGCTTTATATTAAGATACTCAGTTTGTTTCCACTGGTCAGTGTGTCTCTTTTTGTTTCAGTATCACATGTTTTATGATTATTGCTCTGTAGTAGTATAGTTTGAAGCCACGAGTATGATTCCTCCACAGTTTTGTTTTTTTTTGTTTTTTTCTTTTAAGATAGCTTTGGCTACTCAAGACCTTTTGTGACTCCATACAAACTTCTGTATTGTTTGCTCATATTCTTGAAAAATGCCCCTGCAATTTTGATGGAAGTTGCATTAAACCTATATTTTTCTTTGGGTAGAATGACTATTTTAATTATGTTAATTCTTTTAATCCACAGACAGGGAATGTCTTTCCATCTCTATGAGTCTTCTATTTCTTTTGTTAAGGTCCTGTAGTTTTCATTATAGAGGGCTTTCATCTCCTTTGTTAAATTTAGTACCGGATATTTGATCTTTCTTGGTGCTATTGTGAATGGGATTTCTTTTTTAATTTCTTTTTCCTTTATTTCATTATTTGCATATAGGAATGCTACTGATTTTTGTGTTGACTTTATGCCCTGTCACTTCATTGTATTCATTTATTGCTTCTAGCAGTTTTTTCATGGAATCATTAGGATTTTTTAAGTATAGTATCAGTATAATATCATGTTATCTGCAAATAACGATAGTTTTATTTCTCCTTTTCCAATTTGGATTCCTCTAATGAGATTTTCTTGCTCTTTTGCTTTGGCCAAGAATTCCAGAACTACGTTGAGTAGTAGTGGTGATAGTGGACAAACTTGTCTTGCTCTGGATCTTAGGGGAAAAAAAATCTCAGTTTTTCACTACTGATTATCATGTTGACTGTGGGTTTGCCATATATCGCTTTTATTTTGTTGAGGTATGTCTCTTCTATTGCTATTTTGGCAAAGGTTTTATTATGAATGGGTGTTGAATTTTGTCAAATGCTCTTTTTAGCATGTATTGAGATGATCGTATGTTTTTTGATTTTGACTTTGTTCATGTGGTGTAGAACATTGATCGATTTACATGTGTTGAACTATTCTAGCATCCCTGGAATAAATCCCAGTTGATTGTGATGTATAATTTTTTGATGTGCTGTTGAATTCTATATGCCAGGATTTTTGTTGAGGATTTTGCGTTTATGTTCATCAGTGATATTGGTCTGGTTTTCTTTTTTGGTGCTGCCTTTGTTAAATTTTTCGAGACTTGTTTTGTGTCCTAGTATATTGTCTATCCTTGAGAATGTTCAATGTACACTTGAGAAGAATGCATATTTCGGGGGGTGGGTGGGTAGAGTACCTGTATCTGTCTACTAGGTCCATGTGATCTGTTGTTTCAGTTAAGGCCCACATTTCTTTGGGGCCTTATTGATGTTTTGCCTGAAAGACCTATCTATTGATGTAAGTAGAACGTTGAAGTCCCTTTCTATATTGTGGTACTGTCAATGTCTGTCTTTAGCTCTGTCAGCATTTGTCTTATATACTTAGATGGTCCTGCATTGGGTGTGTATATGTCGATGATAGTTATTTCTTAATGCATTACCCCCTTGACCATAATGCAGTGTCCATCCTTGACTTACGATACCATTTTCATGTAGAAGTTTTTCTTTTCTGGTACTAGTATTGCAGTTCCTGATTTTCTTTCACCACTGTTGCTTGGATATATTTTTGATAGTTCTTGACTTTCAGCCTGTATTTATCTTTGATCTAATACGAGTTTCTTATAGGCATAATGTCGTTGGGAACTGTTTTTTGATCCATCCAGTCACTCTGTGTCTTTTGATTGGTGACTTTATCCCATTAACATTTAGAGTGATGACAGAAATGAAGGGCTTTGTTACTGTGATTTGAGCCTTTGCATTCTGTTTGTTTCTGCAACTGCTGCTTCATTTCCTATTCAAGTTGCTTTTTCCTTTAGGTGGGTTTCAGTGTCTGTTCTGTCCATTTTTTCTACTTCCTTGCTATGTGTCTCTTTAGAATTTGACTTTATCCTCTGGAGTGTCTCTAACTGTACTGTTCTATAATAGTCTTTTATGAGCCGATGCCACATCATATTTAAATATTTTCGCAAATTGCATGTTTTTTCTTCTTTAGTGATTTGTTTTGTTTTGTTTTGTTTGCTTGCTTTTGCTCTCTCCTGTTGGCCTCATCTTTGTTTCTGCTTTTTCATTCCCATTTATCACCATTGTAAAGGTGTGATGAATTTTTTTTTCATTTTTCCTGTTTAAGAGTAACTTTCAAGATTTCAAAAAGTGAGTGACAGAGTGAGTAGACGAATGGCACAATGATCCAGTGACAGAGTGAGTAGATGAATGGCACAATGATCCATGCTACAGCATGTTTAGTGGTAACGCAGAAAGTGGACTGAAGGCAGACCTCAGGAGGAACTTGTCTTAAAAGAATTAGAACCGAGGGGCTCCTTAATCATCTGACATTCTCTCACTGTTGTACCTATGGTTAGAAATGTACATGATGAGATCTCCAGGAATCATCTAGATTCTTTTTTTAAGTTTGTGGTCAGCTGCGACCAAATGTGACACATGCTGAGTTGCTTTCTATACTAAACAGCCGTCTGTATAGGTTCCTTTGTGTGCATAGTAATCATGCAAATCTTGGATCTTTGGCAATCCTTAGAGTCACTGAAAATTTCTGCTCCAATTTCTCAGTTTCAGCCATTACACAGCCACTTATATGATGGATACACTTAGCCTATAGACAGTCCATCATTGACTGCACTAAATCCAGTTTGACTCTAATGAAAAAGTTGGTATCAACCAGGACATGGTAAATGGGCCCAGCTGCGTGTTACACTGGAAGAATCAGCAGGAAGGGTATTGGGTGACTTCTCTTTCCTTGACTGCACTGGGATCTTTCTTTTCTTTCTTCATATGTTTTAATCTATCCTTTTCTTTAAGCCTCTGATCTAAAAGACTAGAGCATTTGCTTCATATTGCATACTTCCTTGCTTTCTTTTGCTTCCCCATGTTCAAGCTGCAATGTTAGCTTTTTCTAGATTTACCAATAATGCGGCTTTTTTGTGTTATCCATGCCAAGATTCTAGTCTTTCTTCAACTCATATATACTGTTATTTTCTATTGTAGGTGCTTAATTATTTGTTTGACTTCTAGAGTTGTTCAGGAATATGCTAGATGACAGGTATCTAGGGAAAGTGAAAGAGAAAAAAAACAGTTTATGTTTTCTTGCTGTCTTATTTCTTATTTTTATCAGATTTTTCCAACTTGTTTGAAAGCATATGTAAAGAACCCACAAAATCATCAATCCAGAACTGTGTGCAGAAAAAGAGAGGGTAGTTTCATTTGTTCCAATATAGCACAAGCATCACTAAATATGATACCTTTTTATACCTCTCATTCCATATATGTCCTTAGTAAAACTATTTAAAATCTGTGAAAGTCATTTTATTTATAAACTAGGGTTCATAATGTTTTAAGTTTATTTAAGGAATAATTGAGACTTTGTGTATATACATACATATACATATTTATATATGCATTATATAGAAATACATATATATGTTATATAGAAACATATATGTGTGTGTGTATATATATATATATATATACACTTATATGTGTGACATATCATTTTGAGTAGATAAGAGTTCAAATGACAGTAGAGACAACCTTCCAGCCCACAGTAGATGCTCTTTTAATGATATTGATGACATTGTAACCAGGAGGTCATTGTGACCAAAGGTAAATTAGGTCACAGGTAAGCAAGCAGAATTTTCCTTTAGGAACTAAGCATATGAGCAAGACCATTTTGGAGCTAATAAATCAAGAAAGATTTGCTGGAAATTCTTCTCTTTCAGAAATGGAAACAAAATAATATTTAAGAACTGTGTGGCAGAAATATGACTCATCAAATGAAGGTGGCATTAACATAACAAACTGGGAAAGAGAAGAAAAGAAAAATAGACAATGGATATAGAAAGATATGACTTATTTTACAAAATTCTCCAGGAATACCAGGAGTTTATAATCAATGCATCTGTAAACCTTATTCTCTCTTCCTAAAAGAGCAAACTTGAATGAGGATAAAAACTTAAAATAACTCTGAAGTCTGTGAAACTCTTAAAATGATTTTCCACTACAGATTTCCTGAAATTTCACCTGCCTGTTAGCATGGTAATCAGGGCCTGTTTACAAAAAGAAAGATGAGAGACTAAACTCATTTTCCATATATGCTGGCTTTTCCATTGACTCTGGAGAATTATCATTAAAGAAAACAAGCCTGACATTCAATGAAGCCCCTGATTGTTCTTCAGTATGTACTTCCTGGGCCTAATCTCAGCTCAACTAAACTTTCTTCTGGACCTTCCTTCCAATGGAAAAGGCAGTTAACTTACATTTCAAACCAACTAAACTGTTTGAGAAAGCCTGGAGCTTCAAGACCACCTCTAAAAGGAAGGCCTATTTTACAGGCTAAAGCCAGAGTTCTTTCAAATGAAACTATCACAAGATGCAGCACAGCTGGGCTTAATAATTTGGAGACCTTTTGGTGATTCACTATATGAGTATCTGAATTGTTTAATCATTGCACATTTTAGTGAATGGCTGAGAAATAACTATAGGAGAATACAAATGAATAGTACCTACTACTTAGTCCCTGTACCTTCTTAGACAAGTGAGTGACATAACCTCTCAAAATGGAGACAGATACTGATTTATGGTGTTGAAAACTTTGATATAGAGGACCAAGCTGAACACCTTCTATGTCTGAATATTATATATATGTATATAGATATACATATATATGTGTTAAATCTGTGAAATTCATTTTATTTATCTATAAACTAGGGTTCATAATGTCTGAAGTTTATTTAAGGAATAATTGAGACTTTGTATATATAAACGCATGCGTATGTATCTATATATAAATAGATGTAGTTATCATTCTGAGTAGACCAGAGTTCAAGTGACAGTAGACACATGACCTTCCAACACACAGTAGATACTCTTCAAATGACAATGATAACAAACATAATAGTATCTGACTCTTGGAAATACAACTCTTTCCCCTTTTAGGGCGCCTTTTCCATCAGGTGAAACTAATCAAATGTGACTAATAACTTCATTCTCAAAGTCCCTTGGTGACGGATGGCAGACGTAACAGAGTAAGAAAGAACACGGTTTTCTTCATGATGTGAAGGGTATTCAAGTGAATTATATATTATTTTCTAAGGGCATTAAGATTCATGACAGTTTTGGTGGTTTAAATACTGAAAGTTTATTCCTAACAAATCAGTTAAAACATGAACATATTTTGCCTCATAAAATTAACTTTATTTTCCTGTTGATTTCTATTATTATTCTATTGTTCTATATATATTCTATATTATTCTATTATTATTCCAGAAAGTTTATATCTATATTTGTGTGGAACTAAAATGGTCAGGGGCTTTTTTTTATATATATTTTAATATTTTCCTCTCATTCCCTTATGAGGAATGTAGTTAACTCTATACAAACACTGAAATCTAGTGAAAAGATAAGATTGTTAAGCAAAAATAAAATTATTGTGCATGATCTGCCAGATCTCCTTGATTTTCAATATGAAAGTTTTTATGGGTCATGTTTTACTAAAGCAATGACTTTCTAAATCATTTATTAGCAATAGAAATTGTAAGAAACAGAGTAAATACATTTCCTCAAAGAGTCTGTTTATTATGGATATAAAGATTCTGGAAGTTAGGTTATTCTGTTATTACCTCAATATACTTTTGATCTTTATTGTATTTATTTGGAAATATCATATCATTAGATTTATTCAATAGATTCCAGAGACTTCTTGGTAAGCATTAAAGACAAATTCTCATTACAAGGAAACATGGAGGAATGAATAAATTAATGGATGGATAGAATCCTTTTTTTTTTTTTTTTCTGTGAAGAAAGAAGAAATCTGTCATCATGAAAAAAACTTCATATAATATTTACAATTTTGTAGCTTTCTTGTTCTTACTTTTACTTTTTTAAAAGAGTAAGAATACAATTTACTTTAGAGATCCAGATGTCTGGATTTATTTTATCCCATTAGGTTCAACAAACATTTTACCATAAACTAAACATTTTAGCTTTTGTGTCTCATTTCTCAAATGACTACAATCTACAGTTTACTAGTCAGAGTTGATCATCTATAATTTGGAAAATCAAAGAACCAACAGAGCAGCTCTGCCCTCCAATATGCAGAGTTAGATGAGTCCCTTCCAGGGTCCTTAGCAACAGGGAAGACATTGAGAAACAGTGCTGTGTTCAACAACAGCCTCAAATAGGAATCAACCTGAGTTTTAAGATAGGAGATTTTCAAAAGGAATCTGGCTTATTTCTGTTTTCCTTTTATTCACAGGAGATCTACAAAAGCAGGTGTTGTCACTTGGCAACCCTTTACCTTCAACTCTTGACTCTTTAGCCCTAGTGCCAGGGACACATAACAGCAGTCAGATCAGTGACCTCAGAGAGCACATACTGAGATCAGATGAAAACAGACTGTAGACCTGAGAGCAGCACCATACCAGTTCTGCCTGTGTGCTGGGAAGTACACACGTGTCAACAAGTCCTTGGAGCATTCTGGTTTTTTTGCATCTGTAAGTCAAGAAGGCCCGACATTCTCTCAACTCTTTGTGTTCTCTCTATTGGAAGAACTTTTTTGCTCAACCGAAAGACCTTAAAACCATGATTATATTGAAGGATCTGGAACAAATAGGTTTCCAAAGCAGAGATATGTAATCACAAATTATAAAATGTCAGAATTGGATAGGTCTTTTTAGGTCTTTGATTTCTATGAACTAGTGAATTAGAAATTATTTTGAAAATAGACTGAAAAGCATACAGAAAGGAACCACTGCTTAAAAAAACAAACAAAAAAATAGACTGGGTTCTCAGAGATCTTATATAATCTTCAAACTACTAAAGAATCTGTATAATAAGATTTGGCTTTGTCTTCTATGATTTATGTATGTAACTCTCTCTATATGCATATATGTATGTATGTATATATATATATATATATATATATATATATACATACACACATAATTTTTGCCAGATAAGGTAATTTTAATCATGAGAACTAAAAATTTACACTAATATTCCCAAGTCCATTACCCAACAAACAGTTGGGTAATGATGAGCTTGGGTACTGATCTCTTAAGGACAAAAGTTAATAAAAGTCCCCATTAAATGTTGTTCCTTTGTCTGATTTAATAGTAGTTGAATTTTCTTGCTAACATCTTCAGAAATTGTCACATTTTACTTTAAAAATATTTATCTCTATGCAGACATTTGTAGTTCACCAAAATCATTACATGTTTCTTCTTGCTTTTCTTTTGAAAATAATTAAATTTTTTCTGGAACTTTCACAAGCAATTATATATATATAGATATTCAAATCTGTATTCTTAAACATCTTGTCTTAGAAAAATTGAATCAAAGTCTATCAACTATGCTCTGAAACATTTAATTTTATTTATTAACATTTAAATATAATTATATAGAATATCTTTTATTAAGAATGATGAATATTCTATGACTCCTGTTCTCAGGAGGCTCACATAATATGGAAACTGAAGAAAAAATTTACAAGAGAAAATAAACAGAATGCAGGAAAACCCCAAAGGGGAATGGACGCATTCTACTGTTTATAAATCACTAGAGTGTGAAAGTTTATACAGAAAGGTGTCTTTCACAGAAGGTGAGTTCTGTATCTATTAAATACCTTATAGATCATTATGTTTATGTAAATAGATCTATATTCTAAGTAAAATTAATAACACAATATAAATAATATTTTATTTATGTACAATTAATATAGTAATGTAATTGATACATTTATGGCATATCAAGTAAATGCAACTCAATATTGTGTTCGTATTGACATTGTGAGAGTTTTATGTAGAGACAATAACTTTTAGAGTGGATAAGTGACTTTTACAAAAAGTTAAGCCATGGTAGTATTATCAAATGTGATCTGGGGGTCATATGTTTCTGGCAAGAAGATTTGGAAAGATCTTTTCTCCACACAAACCCATTTATAGCACCATCTGTTTAGAAGAAAAACATGTCTTGAGAAGAAAATGAAACTGAATTCTAACAGTCTGAACACTTAGACTAATCCCACAAAACTGAACCTACATTGTGATTCTAGAATATTCACACATGACAGACATGTGAGGGTAGCCTTAAAGTCTGTATACAAGTTGGAACAATAGAACAGGGAACTCTCCATAAAGGAAAAAGGGCATGACTAGTCAGCAGTAGGCAGAAAGGTGAAGGGATGTTGGTTTTGAATTTAGGGAAGTGCTGATAGAGAAATAATTTCTGTTCCAGACATACTTGCAACATGTGTTTAGGAATAGCTGTGTATATAATTTGAAAGACTTACACCACATTAGTGTCTGAGCACTTGCGTTAGTTTGCTGGGAGACATTCAGGCAGACACAGTGGTGAAATGTTCTCCTGTCAAAAGGGTAACATCACCTTCAGTGAACTGGTTTTTGCACTGTATAATGAGACCTGTGGAAATCACGTTTGGGCGGTTGATCTGAACATGAGGCATGGCTGCTGAAACTCATCCTAGGAGGTGAATTCCGAATGCATTGGAAGGTAGCGCTAACTGTGAGAGATGAGCAAGACTCATGTAAGTGCCCTTGAGTCTCATGGAACGCCTACCAAGGAGAAATATGAGGAGTAGAGGATTTCCTGCAAGTAAAGCTCTTGGAAGCTCAGAGTCACAATAAATTGAACATTAATATAAGTGGGATCACACTAGTACTAGTGAACCATGATTCAACAGATTAGATAGAGATATTAAAAGTAAATGGGAAATGTCAAAGAAGAAGAAAATTTACTTTGGATATCCAAAAGACTTCAGATGGAATTGGCCTTGGACTAATGACTCAAGAAAGGTAGGAAATGGACAGGTAAAAATGAAGGAATCGTATTTAGGTGAAAGGTTTAAATAAGCAAAGCAATGGAATTGAAAAGTGGAAAGTACATTTGGGAAGTCTGGAAGCATTTTTGATAGTCAAAATTCACAGGGTGGGGTGGGATGTGAGAGTGCCCCGTTGGTGTCTAGTGGTTAGAGGCCAAGGATGCTGCTACGCATCCTATAGTACACAGGACAGTCCTTCACAACAATTACGTAGCTCGAAGTAGCAATAGTGATGAAATTGGCAATCCTTGATCTAATCTGTTTCCTTCCTCTGGTATAAAGTAATGTGCTAGTTCACCGGTGGGGCAGTTTTCACAATTGCACTGCTACTCTAGATCAGGCATTCTGTTCATGACCCCAGTGACAGGCTGCTGACCTTGCTAGTTGGGTGGTAAGTCTTCATCATCTGTCTGTATGATCTCATACTCATATCTGTTTCCTCTGATCACCTCCAAAGCCACCTGTGGCAGCTTGGGTTACCTGGAAATCACACTTTGACACAGATTAGTGGATAGGGAGTTCATTAAAGAGTGTTATTAAGGTCGATCCTGCGGAAGAGAAGGAAAAGAGTAGGATTGCACAGAAAGAGAAGCTGGAATTTGATTGTCTGGACAGAGTCTGTAGTCAAAATGCACCAACTTCTGGAACTGGAATGAATGTGTAACATTGTCCTGAGATGGTGAGAAGACTCTATAGTACCAACACTATCATTTATTGCAAACACACCGCATGAAGAGGGTTCATGACTGTAGGCTAGGTGACCCTCTTGAGCTGAGACCACCCCATTAAGGAGATAATAGCTAAAGACTTTGTTCTCACAATATTTCCAGAAATTAGGAGTAATTTCAGTTTTTGTGAAGAAGTGTGAGCTGTGAATCACTGCCATCTACCATCTATCTATTTTCCTTTAAAGTCAATTGAAAAAAAATAACCACTCGTGTGATACACTGACAACATATCATTGACTGCTTTCTTCAGTCTGATTCTTTGCTGAAATGTGAATGGTATTCAACAGTTGGTTTCTGCATAAATTTACTCTTCTGTCTCTTCCTAAGAGGAGCAAGGGAACTATCTGAATATTCCAGTCATGTGCTGATTCATCTCAAATTTCTTTCCATCTCTGAGCACCGTCCAATACCTTCATCTGCATGGAATGTTCTTAGAATGGCAAGAAAAGTTTAAAAAAAGAAAACTCCTGACATTCAGAAGCTGGTGAGACACAGCTAGCCATATAATTCTCCTGTTAAATATAATCAATTTTGGGCATGCCCAGGTGGCCTAGCCGTCTAGTATACCTGGGAACAGACCGACATACATTCCAAGGTCCTGGGTTCAAGACCCAGAGTCAGGCAGCAGAGTGCCGGGGAGAACAACTAATGTGAACAACTAAACAAAAGTAAAGTGCCTTTTCCCCCTCTCTCTTCCTGCCTGCCTATGCTAGTCTTCGTGCCTGCCTGCACCTTTCTTTATATTGGGTCCAGGAGAAAAGGAGAAAAAGCATGTTTACCTCACAATTATGCATAAGCACAAAGATTAGATCAATGTGTCACTCACAAAATGGTACCCCTGCCTCTTTTTCGACTTCAATGAATGACTACTGCTTCTTTATTTATTTTATTTATCCTCTCTATGTAGATGAAATCGCTTAAGAAACATAGTCATAGAATTACCTTGCTTTCTAACACTTCCAACCTTTCTAATCTTTCTCCAGACCAAACTCTGAATCCTTCCATGTAAGAGTCTTTTACCATCCTCTGAGAAGCCCCATGACTCCTTATGAATAATAAAAGCAATTCGTTCAACAGAAACATGTTCCTGTTTGTATTCAATTAAAAAACATGGACGGTATACAGTTGCTGGTATTCACTGAAACTTGAACTAGTTTGTGAGCCCTCAGGCAGAGGGACTTTATATGATAGACAGATCATTGAAGTTCTGTTCAGATAATCTGGCCTTAAATCATTTGTCCAGTATTTATTAGCTTTGATATGTTGGCAGTAGTCATTTTCTTGCATCCTTCCCTTCTTACTATGTTCAAAGTATAATATTATGTGATAAATTAATAATGTGGCCAATTTGGTTAACAAACATTTACTGAGTGTTTCCTATGCCATAATTATAAAATTTGAGATAAAGTGGACATAAACTTGTCCTCACAAAGACTAAATTGAAGTCAAGAGACATACGTTATTGAAATAATAAAGCACATACAAAATTATTGTGTGGCAGGTGAGAGGAAAACAAACAAACAAACCACTAACAAGAAATAAAGAATTTAATAGAGAAATGTAACCTGGTTGCAGAAGGTTTTCCTGAAAACAAAAGCAAAAAACAAATACAGAGTTGATATTCCATAGATATTTAAGAGTTAATTGTTGAAATGAAGCAGAGAGTGAATAAAGAGGGCAAAGGCCTATGATGAGAAGAATTTGAGAAAGAAAAACTATGGCATTATTGCTAACGTTGAGAAAATTAGACAGTGAGGTTCAAATGGTGTCTAATGAGTAGGTAGGCTGGGGTAGGCAGGTGTCCTGAGTATGCTGAGCATGCTAAAAATCTTGGCATGTGTCCTATTAGCTAACTTCTAGGGATGACTAGGTGTTCTGGGTATGTAGCAGGTATTAAATAATTAGTTGTTCCATTTTTTGAATTTCATGTATGCTTTTCATGTCAATTTAATTCATGATAGAACTCATTCTTCTGAATTTCCGGAATATATGCAGCAGAGTCGATAATGAGACAGCAAAGTCAGCCTCTGAAAATACTTTTTGTTAATGTCTCCATGAGCCTCTAGTCAAAGGTCTGCCTGATAAGGGCACTTTGGTGTGACTCTGGCAGAAGGCTTGGTGGCTGTCTTATGCTTACGTTCAAAAGGAATCATTTTCCTATGCATTAATGTTCATGCGTTCGCAGCAATAAAATGGGAAAGTAACAAATTTAGAGAGCTTTTTGGATACTTTTATTCCTCACCATCCTACTCTCAATTTTATAGTTTGCATATTCAATATGAATACTCTATAAATAGGTTGAAAACAGAAAGAGCTTAACATTCTACCACTTCTGAAAAGAAGTGCATTGAAGTTTAACGTGAATTTCAAATTTTTCTCTACTTAATAACTGGACAGATATAAACATAAAAGTTTGGAAATATATACCGCACAGAATGACTCAAAAATTAATAAAGAAATTGTAGCTAGAGGACTCTCCACAGAGAGAAGGGTATAGCTGGCATTTCATTAAATTATTTTCCTTCCATCTAGATTACTGTTCTTTAGTTCAAATTTAGTTTTGCTGAATCAAGTAATTTGCAATGAATCTCTTCTACAGCTATTCTGTCTGATACAGTCATATGAATGTTTTTTTTTTCCAGAGCTTTTTGTCTTAACTTTCACAACTTGTTTTTTCAGGGTCCTAAATGTGTTTTACATGCAAGAAAGATTAAACTGTGTTAGAGTTGGCTGCTCTTATTTTGGTAAAAACCAAAGAAGGCTTGAACGTTCTGTATCCTTCCAAATTTCATCTCTTTGCTTACTGTGTTCTTTTATGTCACCTCTTAAAAATTATTGATATTTACTTTTTCTTTAGTTCACCATGCTATATTCATTTTTAACATTAACGTAGTCTCTCCATTTCTTTTTTTCACACCACACCCTCCACCAAAGTTCCAGCAGCCTTTCCCAACACCTTTCCTCCCCTCTTCTTTCCTGTCCCCTCTGGCCGTCACCATCTTGTGTCCTGAGAGTTTTTTTTCATGTTTTTTCTTACAAACACATCAATGAGTAAACAGACCTTAACAAAATGTTCCTTCTTATATGTTTAAGATGCTCGGTGAGTATTTCTTATTACTATTTTTAACATATTACCTGTCTGAAATCATGCAGCCAGAACGATCTGGATGAATCTGTGCATGATTGCTCTGTCCCAAAATCCAGTGAGGGCTAGATTGTTTTCAACTCTCAAGGTGATTTTGCTGCACGGAAAGACATGGAAACTAACAGGAAAGAAGACTTTCCTTTCCTTTCCAGTTCTAAGATTTTATGATTCTGAACTACCAAGCTATGGCAATCTATGGATGGTTAATTTTAAGATGATAAATTATTTTTTTTACTGTGATATATCAGTTTTCATAAATTCCCTTTCAGTGGGGGAGTGTCCATAGTTTCTTGGGCATTCTAATGTTTTGAAACAGACACTTTAAAGTACTTATGAAGTATAAGTTTTAAAAAACTAACTGGAAAACCACTCTGAATTTTATAGTTACTCTATCATGCAAATACTGTGATGATTTATTTTAGTGAATCCTTTCAAGCTTCAAATTCCTTGTATTCAAGAAGGTATGTGTTCGTGATGGAGATGGGGATGATCTAAAAAGACAGGCAAAAGTAATAAAGCAATTTTCACAATTTAGGGGTATTACTTTGTTTCCCAGGATAATCAGCTATCTTAACTCAGTCACTGGAAGTCAGGCCCTGCTTGAATTTACTTTGTCTCCTCACAATACCTCTTTTGCCTCAAGTAAGACCTGTGCAATTAGATATTTGAAAACATTTTCAAAGTTAAATTTCAAAATGTCTGGAAACAATCCCTAACCTCCTCTAAGTTGTGATTTCTCACTCAAAACTTCGGCATGGCAGAGTGCAAACGCCCCTCTTTGACAGCCTCACCATACTAACTTGCTTGCCTCATATTGACAAGCATGACTTGTCTTCTCCCACAGAATCAGTACTTTAAATGCTGAGATGGTGCCTTTTCAAAAAACAAAACAAAACTCTGGCTTCAATAAAAATAAAGCAGGAGCCAGATTCTCCTTTAAGTGCCTGTGTCCTGTGAGTGATTTCCTGTGAAGCTCTCAGAAGTTCATTTAATACATCTGTTAAGACTCTTCATTGAAAGCAACAGAAATTACATATGACTAATTTAAGCTGAAAAAGGAAATGACAAAAGGATATTTATAACTCCAAGAAGACTGGAGATGTACAAGCCAAAACAAGCTTGAAATCACATCATAGAATGATTCTCATGAATGTACTGTGAGTGACCACAATTTCTAACATCAACACCATGAGTGGGCACTGGATTTACTGACATCAGAATGCTTCTCATGCAAGAATGGATTCCTTATTTTTCCTTTTGATAGATAGCTTCTGTCTAAACTTGGAACAATACGTAAGGTCACATGCCCATACTTTAATCTCTTTAATAAAGGAGACCAAGTAAATGAGCATCTGAGGTTTTTGCGTATTTGTTTGTTTTGACTTCCATAACAGGAGAATGTCTCTTCTTTATAAGAGGGAGGATTCCCCAATAAGGAAAGAAGATGTGATTCTGGGTAGAAAAACAAATCTGCTTTAGTGCTTTAGATATCTTCTTTAATTATTCAAACTCCGCATAAATACTCACAAAACAGTAAAATTACCCCCATCCACTATAATGCATCTAAACTTAGTGGAAAAACAATGTACTTCATTCAGCTCTATCACCTAAATTCTATTTCAATTAGGATGTATTTGGCTGTGAGTAGCAAAGTATAAAACTAAATGAAAAGCGTACCGTGGTGTAGCAATGGTTATTTAGGTCAATCACCTCCAAAAGAGCATGCCTCATAATTCTTCCTGGATTTATTCCCAACTCTGGGGGAAAAAACCAGCGTGAACATTAAAAAAAAAAAAAAATGCTTCTTCCTCCTCTCTTTTCCTGCCTGCCTACCAGCCTTCATTCCTGCTTGCATCTTTCCTTTAAAAACAGCAAAACCAACTGATTTGACAAAAACTTTAAGAATGCAGAACTTACAGAACAATAAATCTGAAGATAAAGCTATTGGTAAATGCTAGATAGAAAAAGAGAGAGAGGAGTAAAGACAGTTTCATTTCCTTTATCTCTTTAACTCATATTGGAAGGTTATTTTCAGAACATTCCAACAGACTTCCTTTTCTAAGCTACTGCTTAAGGGTATGTTTTTGAGTGTATCTAAATTATCACTGGCAAAGAAAATGAAATTACAATGATTTGTTTAGACCTACAGCCAAACCTATAAAGAAAATCCTCATCTTTCCTGAACATACTGTTAAATTTTAGAAAGGGTAGCTTAGCGCTTAAATCTAACTGGAGAAGTAGAAATAAAGGACAGTTTTTCGCGTTGTTATTTTAGATCCACATCTATCTCTATATTTTATTCATCTTTTTCAATCAGCAATATTGATGTTCAGGAAATGTTATTTGCTTTGCATTTGTTTCACGTCTAACATCTACCATCTATCTACCTAACTACCTACCTATACACACATATTCTAAAGGGCCATACTTCTTGAATTCTTGTTAAGATGTAAATTTATCATAAGTCTAAAGGTATTTAAGTTTAATAATCAGAATTTCTCAAACACACACTTCAGACCAAATGTAATCATTTTAAAGTATGTTTCAACTGTGATCAAGTTCATTTCATTTCTAATAAACACCATTATCATTCTCATTTTAAAACATTCATTAAAATCAAGGGCACATGTAACTCTTGATCCAAATCTCACAAGATCATAAAACATTTTCCTATATTTCCAAGTGAATTTAATCAATAGTCGCATGCAAGGCACAATGGAAAATTGTCTGAACAATACAAAATGCAATTTTTCACTTTTCATAAATTTATAGAATATTGCTTTTTATCTATATAACTCCTAAATTATATATCTTATCTTTCCCCTTTGACCAATTAAATTTGTTAAAGCTCTCCACCTTTCAAACTGGCCAGAATAACATTGGGTGTTACATAAATTCAGGGGATCTAGAGCAGAAAGATCTACAATCTCTGGATTTTATGTTCTGCGTCATGTGTTTCCATGTTTATGGAAAAAGAAAAAGAAAAAAAAAAAAGAACCATGGGGGGGAAACAATTGAAACACAAAGTGAATTAAAAAACTCTAAGATTTAATACAGAGATAGCACACTCTTAGGAAACTAAGAAAACTAAACAAAATATGAGGCAAGCTACATGTATGAGCATACTATATGGGAAAAAATCCACAAAGAAAAGAGCATTACAACTAACTTTTTGAAAAAAATACTCCTTAAAATATAAATACAAAATTCCACTTGACTCAAAATGAGTAATAGAAAGCAGATTTATCTTTATGCCTTAAAAAAGCAGGTAATTAGACAAAATGTATGAAGTATTTCATAGTGTGAACTGTGATCCCAGAGAGAAGAGAAACAAGATAAATGCGACAATGTCACCAGCTTAATGGCTGGAAAACCAAACAGAATTAACACAACTAAAGACCAAATTTAGTCTCTGAAGAGAGGTCAAAGTTGAGAGAAGTCAAAGTTGTTAGTTTGTGAGCAGAATACTAAGGAAGAGGGAGCCACACAGAAAATTCTTCAGAATCTTTGAGTCTTCATCTAACTATTATCTGTACACACAGACACTAGGAGAAAACCAACAGAATGGGAAAGACACATTCTGGCACTAAATCATGCTCACACCAGGCCAACTGGCAAGACAGTTTCCAGGTGAATGGATAGTAACCTGAGAAGGGTATCACCTTAGTAGTGTGGCTAAGTGACTGGTACATAAACTCCTTCTCTTGAACTTCCCTAAGAAAGATTCAAAGTAAGCATGGAAAGATTCCCACTTATTTCTAGTAACTTAATAAAGTGCATGCAAATACCCAACAGTGTTAAAAGGAATACAGGAAATAACAACCAACAGCATAAAATTTATAATGTCAAACATCTGATATTTTCTGGCATGCAAAAAGCAGGGAAATATTACCAAAATCATGATAAAAATAAATCAGTAGACAGAAATCCAGAAACAATAGATGTAATGAAACTAACAGACAAGGATATTAAAATAGCTATAAAAATATTCCATGTTTAATCAGGTGAGGAAAATAACCATGATTAGAAGAAAAAGAAAAGTAAGCAAATAACAACTTCTAGAGAAAGAACACATAATAATTTAAATGAAAATTGCTTTAGGTAGAATTAAAAGTTCTAACTTTGTAGAAAGATATACATATATGTGGCCATATACTCAAAATATAAAGTGGTCAAAGGTGAACCTTATTTTTGAAAAATAAAAATTTATTGAAGAGAAACCTATATTTATGGGACACACCACATGTTCTAAAATGCGGCTGATTGGAGATTCAGATGGAGAAGAACGAGAAGGAAAAAAAAATATTGAATAAATGTGCACCAAAATTTCCTAATTTGTTGAAAAATATAAACTCAGAGATCAAAGAAACCAATACTCCCAAGTAGAATGAACACAAAGGTGTATAATATTTTGACAAAAATAAGAGATGTAGAGAGTATCTTAAATGTTGCCATGAAAACAGATGCATTACATACAGAGGAACAAAGCTAAGATAAAATAGATTTTATAAGAATTATGACAGATAGAAGATAATATAGAGATTTTTTAGAGTACTAATAGGAAAACAAAGCATTAAATATTTCTCAAACTTGATGGTAAAATAAATTTTTCAGACATGTAAAAGTGAGATAATTAATTGTCATTATAGTTGGGTAACAGCAATAAAAATGTTAAAAGAAATCCTTCAGGCATAAATATAATTATACCAGTTAGAAATTTAGGTAAGCATGAGCATACACACACACACATGCACACGCACACACACACACACACGCACACACAATGAAAGTCAACAGAAATGGTATGTTAAATATAAAAGTATTTTGTTCTTATGGATGATCTTTTCAAATATAGCCAATAAGAACAGTAACAAGGAATTGTGGAAGCCATAATATGTATGGAAGCTAACTGTGTTATGATTGCATCATAAAGAATGCAGGAAATGGCGTGCTCTGGTGGAGTAGTGGTTGGGCCCAGCCCACAAACATCCTATGGTCCCAGGTTTGCCAGCAGGAAATAACCAAGATGGACAGCTAAACAAAGTAAATAAAAACTTCTAGTCTCTCTTCCTGTTTTATTCTGCTCATCTGCATTTCTGCCCGCACCTTTCCTTAGGAAACAAATAAAAGGGAATATGGAAGTATAATGATATAAAATGTTTGCATTGCATATGAGGGAGTAAAATATTATTCAATATAGACTTTGATAAGTTAAAGATGCATTTTAGTTTAAATTTATTTTAATTAAAATATAACTGACATGTAATATATTAGTTTCATGTATGTAACATAATGATTCATTTTTTGTATATGTATTAAATAATCACTACAATAAGTCTAGTCAATATTCATCACTGAACATTGCTCTAAAATTCTTATTTTGTTAAGAACTTTTAAGATCTACTCTCTTAGCAGCTTTCAAATATTTTACTCTCTAGTGTTGTAATTAAATTCATATTTTAGTCTCTAGAAGAACTACTTAAAAATAAAAACAAAACAAAAATAAAACAGAAATAAAAGAGATAGCTATTAAGCCTATTATATGAAGAAGGAAGAACTATGGGAAATAATAAACTCAAAAGAAGACAGGAAAGAAGCATTAAAAGGAAAAAAAAAAACACTTGAAAAAAAGAGAAAAAATAGCAAAATAATTGAGAAACAGAATCATGGTTGAAGGTTTCAAACTTTTTTACTAATCAAAAGCACAAGAAGAAAATTGATAATATTGTGGAAGATTGGACAACTTTGCCAAGTGACTTAGATGTCCTTTACAGATACTACCCAACATTAACAGAACATCAGGAATTTCACATGTACACAGAACATTCTTGGTTAGACTTATTTTTGACTATAAAAGAAGTCCAGTAAATTTAAAATAGTGTTGTTAAATAAAATGAAACAAAAACAAAAGTCAACGGCAGGAAGATGAATGTAATATTCCTAAATATTTGGAGATTAAATGATATCATTCTCTATAATTTATGAACCAAAGAAGAATTCACAGATAATTTGAAAATACGTTGAATAAAGATGAAAACACATACAAAAGCTGACTGAAATGCTAAGTATTGAGAAAGAAGGTAGGGAAAGGCCAGTGGAAAAGATAAACTGATTTCTGAGAAGGTCCTTAAATACCAGGCTGAGTAGTTTTAGCTTAATTTAAAAGCAACAGGATTTTTGAGAAGAGATATAATAAGGCCAACGTTTGCCTGAGAAAGTACTTTGGCATTGTAGAAAGGAAAACGGAGAGAAAGAAGGATGGAAGATCACTTGGAAAGATAATGCTTTCATGGAGCATGATATAATGGGGGTTAATCCCAGATATTTCCCTAAAAACACCTGAAGGATGAAAGTCAGGGAAGGCCCAACATAGTCAAAAGTTAGCAGAACAAGAAGATGAAACTCTTGCCTTTATTGTTGTAAAAACAATCGCCGCAGTCAAGATTTCACCCTGCTTGCCTTGCCATGCTCCAGTCTTATTTCAGTCTAAATTTAAAAAAGAGACATTTCATGGTACAGTTTTTATGAGCAGGTTTAAAACCATTTGTCAACTAACTGCAGTTCTTTTTCTCCAGTCTCTTCTTAATGAATTTGTTATAACCTTGGAAAATCACTGTATGGTCTTGTCAGAATCCTTGAAAAAAATCAATACAGTTGCCTCTGGTTGGACACACACAAGTAGGACAGAAATTATCTGAAGAAATCACAGATTTAGAGCAATCAAGTCAACTTAACTGTGTCTCCCTAATCTGACTGCATCTGAATTCAGAAGCTTTACTTTGAAGGCATATTTTTTTCTTTTTTTTCTCAGCAGTTTCCATATTCCTGCCAAGAAATCAGCCACACATTTCTCCACTAATTTCAATGTGATCTTACGGTGATGGGTTGAATATTTGAATAATATAGACACAATAGAATATTCCTCAGTTATTTAAAATGATGGCATCCTACATTCACTCATGTGGTATAGAGATAAATTTTAAAAACAGGCTTTTAGTCTAGGGAAAAAAAAATTAGCAGTTACCAAAACAGAAGAGGGACAGGGGTGGACAAATCAAGTAAAATTCATAGGGTGTATGACAGAACTGTACTGTTGGTAGTAAATTTAATATATTATGTGCAGATGTTGATCTACAGTGATGCACACTTTCAAACTATATCGCTCTTGTGTAAGGAGTACAGTTGAGATTATGTTGTGGGAAGCATAGCAGAGATAATAGAAATCAACCTTTTGTTTCACATGATAAGTGCCACAATAATTGTCGAGGTGAAAATTGTCATTGTAAGTAACTTTATTCAAGTTTCAGAAAGAGTGAAAAGTAGAGCAAAACAAAACAAATGCAAAGTCACACACCAGTGTATTATTGCCCTAGAATTAGAACCCATTCAGTGTGATCCCAGAACCCTCATGCACAGCTGCCATGGAATCATGCCTTGCATAAAGCATAACTAATACCTGGCATTTTACCCTTTAATGCTTTCGATTATAGTTAAATGTCTCTAGATTTCTCTTCCCAGCATGTTAAGAGACAATGGAAAGTAAATAACTTACTTAAGAAAGCGCCTGACACTTAACGTGCACTTAGAAAATGCTGCTAACATTGACAAAAGTATTGAAATAGAGAGGACATTTTTCGGTCTGATGTTACATAGAAGTGCATGAACAAGGACTCTCAAATGTGAGAAGGATTGTGGTAGGAAACATTTGGAAGGACTGCTCTCCAAGGTGCGATACAAACCCTGGGAAGCAGAAAGCTGCAAGCGAGTTGACAAGAGCTGTGGTTGAACTGAAGTTGAGTCTTGTATGGACTGATGATGAGAAACAGGTTGACATCTCGGCATGTTCAAATGAAAGAGAATTTGCGTGTTCTTCTGTTTACAGTGGAAAACATAGCTTATCAGAAGGGAGAGGTAGAGATCACTTGCACTTTACCAAAATACATTTGGAAGCAGAGTGGAGGGTTATTTGAGGATAGGAAAGCCAGTAGAGATACTGGTAATTAAGGACTATGACTCAGAAGATGCTTACCATATGCCAACCTCTATTCGGAACTCATTTAATGCATCAGCTAATTTACAATAAGCTTAGGAGGTAAATATTTACTAAAGCACATGTTTACCCACTTGATTCTCAAAGGGGTCCTGGTTTAGATAATGCATTGTATGGTCACCTTACTCATGTAGCAGTTTGTCCTGAGGTGAGGATATGGTCTTGCAAGTTGAAACAGCTATGATGCAGCAACCTCAGCATTCAGTGGATGTTTTGGAAAGGCTTAGTGGAGAGGAGTCTTGAATGTAAATTCTAGCTCTACCCTGTGATGAGTTATTTTATCAATTATTTTTCCCCTTAATCAAATACAGTGGCAGTAAGAAGAGACAGAAATCCTCTAATCCAATAGATCCATAACTCTGCATGTAAATAGACCCACAGAGACCAGAGATAATACTCAGGGAGGCTATAAACCCCACAAGCCTGTCAGAAAACTTTGGAATGGGTTCGTATATGTCCGTTTCTTCTTTCCTGAGAAAGCATTTCTCATTGCTTTATCATATGATCAGAATTAGGAGCAATTTACCTGGGACAACCTATAAAAAGTTTAAATGGCATCTTCATATAAGAAAAATGAGTCTATATATATAGTTAGTCATTCAAAGAAGTCAAAAATAAAACTAATTTTGTCCCGTTTTTAATATACAATAAAAGACAATTGGAAAGATGTGCTTTTTAAATTTCATGTTTGACATAGTTTGCTTACCTGAAGAGTGAGACGTGAATGTGAGATTTGAGATTTCGTTTGTTTTGCTTATAACGTCCCCAGTGTAAACAACATAGATCCACACAGAGTAGGTTCTCCAAAAAAAAAAACTGCGTTTGAATTAATGTGTTACATTAACTTGACTGTGGCAGTGTGATTGCTGAGAACAAAATATATATTTCAACCACATGATGGAGCCATTTTACAGTTATTAGAAACATGGACCTAAAATCCAAACACATCATCTTTCCTTGGAAGAAGTGATTTAAATCCAGACTAGGAAATAAAACACTTAGTGCATTAGGTAAATCTACTCACTTAGAAACCCATCTAAAAAATAAATAAGCCCCAAGACTTGATTTGCTGATAAAGGGTGTAAATGTTATATAGGTGTAGTTTTGGTTACACGGGGCTAGTGTAGGGAGCATTCTAACCAAAGGGCATTTATTTGGTAGCTGGTAGCACTACACCAAAGCACCTTTTGGTCACTAAGCATCTTTGGGACGGACAAAAGTATTCAAGAAAGAGAAGAATCAAAACAGAGATGCTGCCTGATGTCTATCTAAAGTGTTACGAAGGTCTCAGAAAAAGAAACAGTAAAAACTGCAACTTCTCCATCTTGTACATTTTACCTCAGTTTTAGGTAAATGAAGAAGTTGGAGGTGAAGGGTTGAGACCACAGAGCTTTGTAAGAGGCCTTGGGTAATAGAGCGATGGAGCGCGGGAGATGATGAGGTTCACCAGCATCAGTTCTAAGGGACAGGTGGTTCTCAAGTAGATTCATTTTCTCATCAATATTGAGGGGTGAAGTGGATGAGCAAATAGATGAAAATCCCAACATTCTGAGGCAACACCATTTCAGAACGGATGCTTTGGATTTCTTTGTAATGGTTTCAGTTTCTCTCTGAACACTCATCTCCTCTTTAACAGAAGCACCTGCTCTCTGACACACACACACACACACACACACACACACACACACACACACACACACACAAAGCCCTTTCAGAGCCTCCATCTTTGGCTACCAATCTCATCATTTGCATAGTACCTCAGGTTTCAGGTTGAAATGTGATCTATTATTGACATAAACTTTTCACATGCATTTCTATGTGATGATATTTATCGACTATTCCTTGCTCTCATTTAAATGACCTGACAGCTAATCTATCTTTCTGAATCTCCCCGACTCTGCTATATTCTGAATTTTAAAACACCTGATCTATATATAAGGACTACACTCCTCCTACAAACTGTGACAGACTATTGAAAACAAGAATAAAGATATTCCTAGAAAAGGAAACTTCAACTTTGCTAGCGTTGAGAACATTTGAATGTGAAGAAGAAAAAATTAGTGAAATGTAAAGTAGGACAGAGATCATGTAACCTGAAAAAATGTGATCAAAAAAATGAAAAAATTAATAGAACTGAAAAATACAGATGAAATATTTTCTGAAATTACCTATTTGATGAAAAGCATTCATCTACACACTCAAGGAGCTTCACAAACTTGAAGTTAAATATAAAGAGATTTAAACACAGACACAGCATAAAATTGCTGACAGCCACTAAGAGAAATTTTGAAAGCAGCAAGAGAAAAATGACTCTTCAAATACAAGGTAACACCAATAAAATAATTAAGTGATATCTCTTTAAGAATAATAGATATCAGAAAGTAATAAGTTAGTATTAAAAATACTGAGCAAAAAATACTGTCGAGAAAATTTTATATTTGGGAAAGCTAAGTGCCAAAAATAAAAGTGAAATAGAGACGTTCTCAGATAAATGAACATGGAATTGTTTTCTAATGAACCACCCAAGGATTAATTCAAGTCTGCATGAAAAATAAAGAGTACTTTTAAAAGTGATATGCATTTATAAAATAAAGTATACTTGCGTAGTTCTTTCTTAGCTAAACTTAAAGGCAAGTCTACAGAATAATATGTATAAAACATAATATTGGGCCTATAGCATATACAAATGTTATTGCATTTGACAACAACAGTGAAACGTGCTGTTTGGGAGAAAAAACTGTATTGGAGAAAGGTAACAACACAAGATGATAAGTTGGATCCAATAGAATAAATGAAGAAAACAAGAAATGGCAAATAAGAGGAATTAAAAAATGCATGTTTACTCTTCTTTCATTAGTTTCTTTAATAGACATAGAATTAAATAAGTTAATACTAGTAGCAATATTTTTATATAGATAATATATATAGGTGCTTTATATATAAAATAATAAAAGCAAAAGGGGGATACTATGAAAAATAGCATTTAAAAAATGAGAGAACTTAGATGTGATGAACATATTCCTGGAAATGCATACCTTATTGAAACTGACTCAAAAAGAAAGCATATACATAATATATATATAGAGAGAGAAATAGATAGATAGATGTGTATTTATATATATATATATAATATATTCCACATATTTATATGGAATAGAATTGAAAACCCAGAAAACCCAGAACAAATCCTCTCATACTTATAGCCAATGAACTTCTGACCTGGATGCTAAGAGAATACAATGGAGAAAGAATAATCTCTTCAAGAAATGATGCTGGAATAACAGGATATCTGCATTCAAAAATTAATTTAGACAATTTCCTCACACCATTTTTAAAAATGTTGAAACAAAATCAACAAAAGACCTAAGCGTAATTTACCGAACAATAAAAAGAGAGCATAGACATTTTTAAGAAGAAATCATGCTTGTCAGTGAACCATAAAGAAACTGACAGCACGGCATATGGAGAAAATATTTTCAGATCAATGAATGAATTTGATCTAGAATGTGTGAAAGAGAAACTCATACAATTTAATAAAAATAAAGTCACAGAATGTCACCTACTGTATAATTTCATCTACATGAAACGTACATAACAGGCAAATCTCTAAGACATAGGGCAGAAGTAAGGTGTTCTAGGGCTGGGCAGGGTTAGGCTGGGGACTGCTAGTGAATAAGTTTTTTCTGAGGTGATGCGATGTTTTCAAATACATTGAAGTTATTGTAGCTTAATGCTGTATACACACTAAGAACAATTACGTTTTCTACTTTCAATCCGTGAGTTTTATGTTACATGATTTATAAAGCTGCCGTTAAAAAGAAGAGAGAAACATCCTTATGAGATTTCAGAGAAAAAAAAAGAATAAGAAAAAAATTTCTTAAAGCTTTCAGAGAGAAAAAAGAGACTAAGTATAAAGGAGTAAGATTCAGGACAGTATTTAAAAGAAAATTCATTCACTTGGGATGGAGCTAAGATTTCAAAATTTTGGAGAAAACTTTAACTTTCAGTTTGACCTCTTTACTTATATATGTTCTCATTTCAAATGTAAGTGGTATATTAGTTTTCTACTAACATAACAAATTACCACAAAGTTGCCATCTACATAGACCAATTTCCACATGTCAGGACCTCAGGGCTGGGTTAACTGAGTTTTCTGCTCTGAGTCCCAGTATTGGTGTCCTGGCAATGCTGATTTCTGGAGCTCTGGGTCATCTCCAAACTCACCGGTTGTTGTAAGAATTCAGCTCCCCATTGTTTTAGAACTGAAGTCTCTTATTATTTCTACTGTCCGCTGACTTCTCATTTCAGCTCTGCTTATGTGTAGGCTCAATCCCTTCCTCTGTGACTCTCATATATCTTCTTACAATCAGACTAACTCTCTCTCCAGTCTTCTAAGATGTCATCTTTTAATCACAGGAGCGATGATCCTATATCCTTGCAAGAAGCGAATCGGTTTTCAGCTCCACAGTCAAGGAGAGGAGATTATACGAGATCTGACTCACTTGAGAACAATTTCAGAATTCACTCTGCCAAACAAGGCTTAAGTGTCAGAAAGTTTATTCTCCATGCATTGTTCAGAGCAAGTTATTTTATAATATACTCTTACACAGCATGGCAAAAAAACACAAGCAAACCCAAAGGAAGAATAATGGTATCTAAGAGTGGGAATATAACCGAAGAGTACCATGCTGCAGGATTTCAGTTCAGTGGACTCTAAACAGCTCACAATAGTTGATTTTTAACTAAAGTATTTTACAGGTAGCATGCTGTGGTGGAGCACAGATCAGATCAATCACCTCTGTAGGACATAGGCCACATACCCCTGGGTTCGAGTCTTGGGTTGGAGAGGGGGAGGCGGAACAACCAGTGTGAACAACTAACTAGAAGTAAGATGAAATTCTTCTTCCTCCTCTCTCTTTCTGCCTGTCTACTTGCCTTCATTCCTGCCAGCACCTTTCCTTTAAAAAAACATTAGAGGCCCATTGTTAGTCATTATTAAAAATTAAATGATATCAATTTGTTATTAAATAAATTATACTTAAAAACAGAGATATTGAGTACTCAAAACATCACTTCTTAGTTATTTTTGCCCCATTTTATTATCTGTGCTACCACGTCTTTATGGGAGAAATACTAGTAATAGTAAACTACTTTCAAATTATTTTCCAACTCTGCATGCAGTGACTTCATGTTTGCAGTTTAAAAGCAGCCAAGTAGAGAGTATTTACACCATGAAAATTAACAAATATAACAAATAGGCATTCAATCCACCATCGTAGAACTGATTATTAAAAGATTGCATGGACAAATTTTACAGTTCAAGGCACTAAGTAGCAGGCGTTAACTATTTATAGTTATGAATTCTGAGCGATGAGATGAGAGTAAAATGCTTTGAGAGTCTGAGGAATGGGGAAGAAGTAGTCAGAGGGTAGCACAAGGGATTCAGATATGGATATAGTATAGGTCTTTGGCTCTATATGTCAATGTAAGCCTTTTATCTCAACGTCTTCTGGAAGGAGAATTTCTTCATAATTTTGATGGTGACAGTTTGGAATTCTTCCTGCAGGACATTCATCCTTAGGTAGTTGATACAGTCTACTCCCTTCTCATGTGTGGTGGAAAATAAAGATAACTGACATAAATACAGAGAAAACTGATGAGATCATTAGAACAGGGTGTATCCTATTTCTTTAAACCTCACCTTTACTGAAGATTATTGTGGGCAGAGGAGTCACCTGTGAAATTTTTTTTTGCCAACTAGAGGGCTTGCATAGAATAGATGCTCGATAAGTATTGTATGTAGATTTTATAATAAACTGAATTGAGCTAAGTTACCTGTCATAGATTTAAAGCTCATGTCCATTACTTTACACTAAAAATGATTTAAGGAACGGAGAGACAGTGTTTAGAATAAATGCTTGTGAACAAAAGTAATTTGTGGGCGTCTGATATATTCATGAGCATGGTATCTAGAAGTTTATGTATGAATCCAACTCCAGAGGCATATATGTATTTACACTTAAAATACAATTTTATTGATTAATTTTCTGGAAAACAAATTAGAAATTTCCAACTAAATATTAAGAACATACTCATTCCCAAATGTAAAGTTTGTCTTCCTTATGTGCACTCTGAGTATTTAATCTTTTTTTTTCTTTTTTTAAGGAATGTAGGAAGGAGTGAAGGTGAGTAGGCAGGCAGACAGGAAGAGAGAGGAGGAAGAAGTGCTTTATTTATTTTTATACAGTTGTTTGTATTGGTTTTTCCCTCCAGCCTGGGTATTGAACCGGGGACCTTGGAATGCATTTGGGACAACACCCAAGTTGTGCTAGACCACTGGTCACTAAGGCATGCCTGAGTACTTTATCTTTTGACCCACAAAGCTAGGGAAATTATTTCTGCTTTTGAGGACATCATTAAAATATAAAGTGCTCTCATCATGTGAAGGAGTTAAAGCAGGAACCAAAATATTTGTTCAAGTGTTTTATTCTTCTGCTAATTTCTCAACAGCTACTTGAATTCCAATATTATCTGGGTAGCTTGCTGGCGATTCTAAAATTTCAGTTGTCATTGTACAAAATGAAATTGCTGAGGTGGCCCTGGGAAATGATGTCTTCGGTCAAGCTTCCAATTCATAACACTTCCAGTTTTTCAATATGAACTGACTCCAGTTCCGTGTGAAATACTTGGTAATACACAAAAATCCTAAACTCGATATTGCTTTAACTTCATTCAAAACTTAGTGACTCTAACAGATACTGTACTTTTACAGTGGTTTCTCAACCAAGTCATGACCTCTAATCTTTATTGTTTCTATGTTTTTATTATCTATAATCCCCATTTTATCTTCACTTTCCCTCATGGCCAGCAGAATCCATGTTGAACTTTTATAATGATTACTTGGAAAACATTCAGGATTCCACCCCCTTTTCTGCCTCCTTGGAAAAACAATTCAGCCACCTAGCACTTCTACGCATGCATCATAGCAGTTAGAATGAGTCATGCAAATGAGTGAAATGCTAAATTAGTTTCCTAAGAATACTATACTAAATTATCATACATGTATTGACTTAAAACAATACCAAACGATTCTTCCACAGTTTTGGAGTCCAGAAGTCTGAACTCATTGTCAATGAATGGAAGTCAAGGGTTAACACCCTGACTTGGGCCCTTGAACCATTTGGCTTCCAAAAGCTATGTGGAGAATATATTCCTTGCCTCTTCCAGCTTCTGGTGACTACTGGTATTACTATGTGATCACATTATACAATCCTGCCTCCATGGTCACACTGCCACTATAGGACTCTTGTAACCACATTCTGTGTACTTGGATAATGCAGTATAATCTCCTCATTTAAAGATCCTTAACCATATGTTGTAGAAACTTTACTCTGTAAGGTAACATTCAAAGGTTTCAGGATTTATGATCTGATACCTTTGGGGACAATTTATGACCCCACCTCAAGTAGTTTCACTTTAAATTCATGATCTTGTATTGTTCATAATGCACCAGTCACAGTTAATTTGACACAGTGAGCACCTTGTTAAGGCAGATAACTCTATGCATATAATTTCCTCTCTCTGATAGGCTGCATTCTACTATGATTCATTTTCTCATCCCTTCTCCAAACCCAAAACCAAGAATTTCTTTGTTTGATCTCATATTTCTTGTTTTTAATTATACATACTTCTCCCAAAATCTGCACACTCTTTATTTAGCTAGAGACCATGATTATTCATTCACCATTAAATACCCAACTTTTGTCAAATGTCTGGAACTTAAAAGGCACTAAAGTATTTCCTAAATGAACTAATTACTGAAACACAAATGATAAAATGCACAATTTTTTATGGACCAGCTTTTTGTTTGGGAGTGTGAATCTGGGAGTCAGAAGACTTGTATTTCAATCTTGGCTTCCTTGCATTTTCACTGAAAGAACTTGGAAAAATTAAGTAATATTTGATATTCTACCCGCCATTAGTGAAAAATCTACAAATGTCAAGGCTTGACACTGCTTGTGACCAGTTCTGTGGCAAAAGACCTTGTCAGAGCTCATCTTCTTCAAGTTTAAAGTAGTGTACTTGAATTCAGTCATCTCTAATATTCAAGTCATTTCTTATATTCTACAATTCCCTTTTTTATGAGATTCTAAAGGGGAAGATTTACTAGAACAGAAAGAAGATTCTTAAAATATATGAAACAAATTATACTGACTATTTATGACTATGTAAGTTTTCCAATGTTAGTTTATAAGTGAAATATAGTACATAAATTGTAGGTCATCACATCTATCTTTCCAGATTTTACTGTGTTTGATTGAGGAGTTGACCAGCCACACTATTTGCCAATCATCATTCATCCTCAATATTTGACAGATGGGAAAGCTGTGACAAAGACCTAATTCCAGTTCAGCCTGGGTTATTCTTTATAATTTTCATCGAACTAGACTGAGGCACTCTATATGAAACAGATGATAACCTTGGACAACCCACATGTGAGATGGATAACTTAGAAACAGCATGCGTTCACTCAGAAAATTTTTATTTAATATTAAGATATGGAGAAAAAGAATGAATCTTTTTCTTGTAATAAGACTATCATACATAGAAATCACTAGTTACAGACAGATAAATATTTTTTTAATGATTTCAGGTCATTTTTAGGGTTTAATTAAGACAAGAACATGTGAATAATAGACCCTTGAGATCAGTATCATGAAGAATATTTAGGCTGTTGATGCACTGAGTAATGAAGGAGAAAACAAACAATAAACTTGGTTTCAGGATTAACTGGATTCTAGTCTGATACTTCCACAAACTTACTTCATAATAATATATCAGAACAAGGAACATGATGCCAAAGGATTTTCTCCTGCACTAAGGTATATTGACTCAAATACTCCCTGTCAACTTTCTAAAATATGTGCATCCATTAAAATAGTCTAATTCAAGTAAGACTCAATGTGAAGTAGCATAAACAAATAGGAATGTTTGTCTTTTCATGTAACATGAGCTCTTGTGGTTGAGAATGTCATCAAGGGTCCAGGTTCTTTCCACCTCTAAAATCTCTTGGTTTTTCACCCCGAGCAGGGTCTTGATCCAGGGACCTTGGGTTCTATATGAACTGCTCTTACTTGGTGGATTAATGTGCAAGGCCACCAGGGCACAACCCACCTGTGAAAAAGCATCCCCTAGGTTGCATGCTGGCTGTAGCAGTTTCAGAAATAATACCGTCACACACATACTCAAGATAAAGAGACTTCTTTATGTCCTTAAAAAAAGTAGAAATTTTTTATTATGTATCATAAGTTTAATAGCAAAAATTAAGGGAGGGGGGATTCTATGTAAATGCATAAGTATAGAAAAATGGTGCATTTGACACCTTAGATTTTTTTTTTGTCAATCTTATAAGTTGACCCTTAATTGTGTTGGGCAAAGGGAGGAAAGAAAAGTTCAGAATTCAAATTCTTATATTCAATATCATCAAACTGTATATGCCTTGAAAGAAATCCCCATTTATATTAACTGCAGATCACACTGAAAACCCAAATCCTTATGCCGAGAGTGGCTGAATTACAATGCAAATTGAATTCCAACCTCACAGAGTTTTATTATTAAAACAAGGGTATTGTTTGGGATAGAACGGGACCCTCAAAATTGAAACGGGGACATATGGGAAGTTCTTGATGAAACCAGAGACATTAAACTACTCAATTCTGATGAGACTTCTTTACCTGTAGAAACTTCCATTACACTCCCAGCCAAGAAGTTTAACCTTGTTTTGCTTAAGGAAACTATGATGGCCTTTAGTAAAACAATTGATCTGCAATACTGCTGATTCTCTTTAAGACTCAACCCCCATCATCACCCCCTCTTTGCTTAGAAAGGATTCTAGCAGTTTGATTGGTTGGTTTGCTGAACATGAACCCAAAAGTGGTCTATCGTAAAGTAAAGTGACAGGTTAGAACTTTGGGTATATGCTAAAAGCATCCAAAGGCTTAGGGAACCAACCAATCCAACTGACGTGAATTTTTCATGTAAAACCTGTTCACTCACCCGCTAGGATCCAGAGTTCACATGAAAACATGACTGAGAAATAAATTCATGAAGAGGACCTAACGACCTTGAAGAAGTTTTTGGTTGTTCTTTTCTATAGTCTACACATTATAGTGGGAATGGCTGTCACTGGATTGTGTAATCTAAATGCAATGCAGAAAATTGGATCTCAGTGTGGCAGGATCCAATTGTTAGCATGTAATCACCACCGGTAAATGAGTGGTGTTACCATACGCACAGAGTCACTGCATAAAGGTTTGGGTAAGGAACCAGATAAAGAACCATGACAACCTGAAGTGCTTGCTGAAAGCAAAGATAATATGGAATGGGTAGTGGTAGTCATCAATATCTATGAATCAGGCATCAGGCCCTCACCAGACCCCAAATCTGCTAGTACCTTGCTTGATTTTGAGCTTCCTGATCTCAAGAGCTGTGAGTAGTCAGTTTTGTTGCTCTGAGTCACCTATAGATAACACTTGGTTATCACTTGAAGGGACAAGGATACATGGCTGTATGATGACCTTTTTTACAGAATAATCCTGTTTGTATTTACAACTTGGAACTTTTGTAAAACTCCATAATAGTTTCAGCTGCCTACCTGATGTCCTGAATGTCTAATAAGCAACTCAGACTCAACACATTAAAAAGAACCTATTGATGATCCTCTATGATCCCACGTTCTGGTATCCTCTCCAACTTAGTTACAGTCTTTCCTTTGTGTTCAAGTCAAAAGCCTTGCAGCTAATCTTGATATGATTCCAATCCACTGTGAAATACTTCTGACTTTACCTTCACATACTATGTGGCGCAATATGAAACTGCCAAGCTTTGACCATTTTTGACTTATAAAAACATTAATTTCAAATGATTAAATTTAATATAACCCCTGGAAGAAGCCATTCTTCTCCATCTCTACCACTACTCTCCTGTTTCAAGTCGTCACCTTCTATCTCAATATTACAGTGGCCACCTGATAGTGACTCCACAGGCTTTATTTTGACCCTAGGCTATTTCCTAGCCAGCTGCCTTAGTGATCCCTGAAAGCATAAATTAACTCATGTCTTCTTTTTGCTCAGAATCCTTCAGTGGCTCCCTGTGTCATTGAAAGTCAAAGTCACAGTCCTTACAAGGTCTCACAGGGCCTTTCATGAACTTGCCCTTTGCTATCTTTCTGCATCAGGATCTATTGCTTCCCTCAACCCTGCATAGCCTCTAACTCTGCTTCAGCCACACTGGCCTCCTTCTAGTCCTCAAAACAGAAGCTATGCTTCCACCTCTCAGTGCAGAATTCTTGTACCATCTACTTGGAATGCGTAGGACTCATTCCCTCAACTCCACGGGGTCTCTGTTGAAATATTAACCCCTGTAGAGGAGTCTTTCTTTACCACTCTAAAATAGTATCATTCTGGATTCCCAAATTGCCTTACTCCTTTCCAATAATATTTGCCACTACCTAATATACATGTATCTGTCAATATATTGACTTATTGTATAAGTTTAGACAACTTGCAACTTTGTTGTGTTCATGGCTGTCAATTTCCAAATTGGGTCATTATCTGCATTGGAAGTAAATATTTGTGAAATAAAAAAAAAAGGAGGGTGAAAAAGAGATTAGATAAGCAGTATCATGAGAAGTAAAGGATAAAAATGAGTGTACGTAGTTCCCAGATGTCTCTCTTTTCACTTCTTGGATAGCATCCAAAGTTAAATTGTTGAGGCAGGCTGTTAAGAGTATTAGCAGAATGAGGGTTATCTCTATGTATTAAAAGATGAAATAGGATAGAATAAGATCATCTAATTTTAAGTGTTGACATAGCACATTGGGATCAGACCATAGTGACAGGTAGCTAACCAGGTATGAGTGGAATGCAGGAAAAGGGATTCCAGAGCCATAAAATAATAGATCAATGTAACCCAGCCATCAGCATAGCCCCATAGTGGTGCGAACCCGGGTCAACAGATCAAAAGTGAGCAAGTCCATAGAATTAACTGCCAGAAAATCAATATGATTAGGTTTAAAGTACAGGCAAACTGCTCAAGGTGCAGAGCTACTAAAAGCAAATCATAATGGAGCTGATACAAAACCTTCCCTTCAATTCAAGAAGAGACCCCTGATGGGTCAGTAGAAAACGTCTGTCCCACCTCAGAATGCTTACGGACAAGTTGGGAATGGAAATACCAGCACCTCCATCCCTTAAACACTGATAGCTCCACCCCATTGTCATCTGGCCCCCTTTGGAGGACCCACTGTCTCTTTGAGAGTGCTTTTCCCTTCTCTCTCTAAGTAAAATCTCTTTGGTTCCCTCACCCCAGCCCGTGCTTTGACTTTCCTTCCTTTTATCTGCTGTGGGGCTGTGCTCTGGAAAAGACCTTTTTCCTGAGGCACAAGCTCCCAGGACAACTGAGGAAACCGAGGTCCACACACGTGTCCACGCGGTATCCACAGGAGTTAGAAAAAATATGATCATTCTATTCATCATTGTTTTCATCAATTATTACTGTAGGAAGTACTGTGAAGTGTCCATGAAGACACTCCATGTGAAAGCACTGCATAAGTTGTATTGTGCCAGGTAAATTAGGCAACTGATAATACAAATTTCACAACTGGAATATTCATAAAAATATTGCAGAAGGAAAATTAAAAGATTATTTAGTACATGCATTTATCATATGAAATATGCCTCAAATAATCTATATGGTATAATATCATACGGCCTCAACATGAAGTAAACGAGTAACAAATACATATTTAAATTAGTTAAAAGTAACCATAAAAACAATTATGATACAAAAGTTCATAGATAACTGTACTTCCTGGGCTCAGGCACCTTGGATCAAATAGAGGGATTTCCCCCAAATCCATGTCCAGTAAACATTTTGAAGTGGTAAAAATTATTTTGTGTGCCTGTCAATAATCAAAAGGCAAAAATATAAAAATTATTATATAATTATAAATATACACATGCATATAGCTATTATATATTATTTTTATTTATGTATTTCTATTTATTATATTTATATACCAAATTAAAAGAGTGTTTGGGTATTTTCTTTCTTTCTAAGGTTTCTCTGGGAAATCATGAGGGTATTTGGAAAAGATCTATTGCTTTTTGAAGTCTAGCATTGCCTAACTATAATTTAAATGTGCTTCTGAATACAATTCATTAGAAGATGAATTGTGCATTTAGAAGCACCTTTTCTTTCAAGACTAGTAGCGTTGGTTAGGGTATTCCCCTATTTGTTATAGAAGTTACTATTTAATACTTCTATTGGTCTTCTCCTCAGTGTGGTTTCAGCCTTTCAGTTGTGTCTTTGAAGTTCATTTAGTTTGCTTATTTCTTTCATTTTTAAAACCTCTTTTCCATTTTACCAAGGAATTCTTTGGCATTATGAATGCCAAGAATAAAAACCATGAATTCACCCTTGAGGCTAAACTTTACCCTGAACCCCTCCCACTTTATTTTTTTGATATTACCAATTGCATTCACCCTCATCTGAATAGAAATTTCTTACCCCCTACACAGCCACTGGCAGTGATTGCCTCTGCCTACCTCTGCCTTTGGGACTCAGATTCATTTCAAATGAGTTCCTTGAAAAAAAATTAAAATAGAGTTCTCATGCTGGAAAAAGCTGAAGGAATCAGAGATACTGGTTTAATCAGATTGTATTTCTGGATTTTTATTCTAGAGAAACTTCTGGAAGGTCGGGGAAGGAGCCAAGGTAGGGGAAGAAGAAAAGTGAAGGGTGTTATGCTCTTCTAAAGACAGAGAGATGACTCTGACTTACTCTGACTTCCCGTCTGCCCAGAACTAGAGCTGCAGACATAAGCATCAACATGCCACAGGCAAAAACACTCTGATATTGCTTTACTACTGCCCAGTCTAATTCTGTTTTCTAAAGTATTAATTAGCAAATGAACCCATCCAAAGCCACTTAAATGTTGGCTATTAACACAATCATTCCCATTTTGTGAAGAAAAGGGGTAGATTAAATTACTTTGAAAAAAGAAAGTACAGTGGTGCCAATGAATTTAGTTGTTTAATTTATATTCAATAAGAAAAAGAAAAACTAATTGTCTCTTCATTTTCCCTTCCTATAGGAACTCCATGCCATACTTTCTCTAAACGTGGTATGGGATTATCAAAAGGGAAATAGTTTTTCATGGACAAGCTGTGGCTATAATGTGCTGATTGTTACATGAATTTCCCCCCAAGTTCTATTGCTAGGAAGGAATTTTGGACTTTGCTCAGGACTGCTCAGTGAGTTTGTGGGTGGATGGGATTAGTTTAATCTCTCACAAGCCTCTCAGCACTGGGAAAGGTTAGGGTGGGGGAGGAGCAGTGGTAAAACAGGCAAGACTGGGAATGAAAGGTTGCTGATGACCAATGCCAAGGTCCATTTCATTTTAGAACTACACTTGCACAGTGAGGCATAGAGAAGCAGGGAAGCAAAGGGATGAGAGCGGTGGTGACTAAGAGCTACATCAGGATGGGTGGTGGTGATCTCTTGGGGTTTCATTGTGTTGGAGTGCCTCCAAGCCCTGGGAGCAGAAAACAAATGGGCAGGAAAGAATGGGGGTGGAGCGAAGAGTGGAATGAAGATTAGAATTCACAAATAAAGAAAATGAAGGAAGGGGAAACAAGGAGGAATTTCTGGGTATATGGGAGTTAGGGGAGATTGGAGAGTTGACTGAGTCTGGTGGACTTGACCCTCATGAGGATGGCCTAGGTAGGATTTCAACAGTGTTCTTTACTTCTGCCTTGGTCAAGATCAAATAAATGGAACTAGGAGTGTTTCATGACACAAGATGTTTTATGAATTCTACTAAGCTAGCAAAATAGAAATTATTGTTATTGCCATTGGTAGATCTGTACATACACACGAGCTATCATTGGTTTATATACGTGATAGGTCACTATTTATGTAATTTAAAATCAGTGTTTAATTTCCAAATAATAGCAATACTTTCCTGTTCCAAATAATAGATCATGTAATTTTAGTGGTGAAGGAAGTATCCTTTATTTATAGACAATAAGACTTGGTAATTTTAAAATACTGTGCTCTGTAATATTCAATTTTAAATCTGAGTAACACTAAGCATATTAAATAAGACTGCAAATTTTATTTTTAGTCAAAAAAAAACAGTGAGGTGATTTCACAAGATGATCTAAAATTGCAGAGTATTAAACAATTGAGATGCAGTTTAAGGAATTTATTGTCCAAATTTTCCTATCATTTATACATTCATATTTGATTTTGTATTTAATTGCCAGAGGTAAATCTGAATTTGTAAGCTGAGAGGAGCTTTGCACATTGTTCCTGCATGTTTCTGGTTGCTTATTAATAAGTAGTCTACCCATTAGAAAAATGTTAATTCACATATTTAAGCGACCCAGTGAATATTGATAAAATAGAAGAATAATTAGACTATCAAGCATGTTTTTGGGTACACTATTTTGACAGCTTAATGTCTTTACTTTTTAAGGATTTACTACTTTATCAGAGATAATTCAACAAACTGTCAAACCTGAGATTTTCTTCATCTGTATTTTCAGAGATTTGTCTGAAATCACTCTCGACTGATTTACCGTCTTAAGTGTAAATTGGTTTTTTAATTCATTACATGATCTTTATGTATTCTTTGGGGGTTTATTCTACTGTTCTTTTTTATTTGTTTGTTTATTTATTTATTTTAAAAGGAAGTTACAAGAAGGAATGAAACCAAACAGACAAGAGCAGGCACGAAGAGAGAGGAAGAAGAAACACCTTTTATTTAGTTTAGTTCCTCTTGGCTGTTTCTCAAATCCTGGGACAGGAACCTGGGTCCTTAGGACACATGTGGGCTGCATTCAATCAAACACAGCAGACTTAACCACTACTCCACCAGGGTGATGTATTGTTGAATGAATTAAACAATGTATTGTTGAATGGAAATAGTACATTTGAAATTAGACTCAAACCCAGAGGCCTCCCTATGCTTCTCTCAGTTAATATTTTTTCCAAATTGAAGCACTTTCAGATTTCTACCACCATAGAGTTGTCAGTGCTTGAACTTTATATACTTCGTATCATGCAGTCTGTAACTTCCTTTGTCTGGTTTCACTTACTTGGTGTTATATCTATTTGTAATTGTTTGACTGCAATTCCTTATTTTCCACTTATGCGTAATAATGTGTATGCATATTCCTGTATAATGTATAATACTGTGTGAGTATAAAATTGTGTGAGTGTGCCACAGTTCGATTTCCAAGTTTGGGTGTTCTGAATGAAGCTGTTACTGTGTGTTTTCACACATACCTTAGGTACATAGATACACTCATGTCTATGATAGTATGCATAGACTAAATTTTAGGATATTATATATTTAGATTTTTAAAATGCTTTTTAAAGATGATCCAGGTGAGTGTATCAATTTAAGTTTTTAACCAGAAATTATATGAGAATCTAGGTGACTTCATCTTCACATTAACCTTGGTGTCTTGTTTAATCTCAGCCATGTTAGGGGGAGGGAGATGATAGCTGATTCTAATTCCTGGTAACTGCAATTTTGAAGACATATTCATATACTTCTTGGGCATTTGTGTATTCTATTTTCTGACATGACTGCTTAGTATTTTGCCCACTTATATGATGGGCTCTGTGGCCTTTAACTTAAAGTTTATGTATTTCAATACAAGTAGGCTGCGTGTATTGCAAATGTTTCTCTGTCATTCGGTTTTTCTCACCATTAGCAGTGTCGTCCGATGAACCATAACTTTCAATTTAGTTCATATTTTATTATTTGTGTTTGTGAAATTGATGTAAGAATCTGCATACTCCAAGGTCATGAGCTTATGAGCAATATCTATGTTACCTTCAAATACTTTTCCATCTGTAATTGTTCTATGTTTAATTTTGGGTATAATGTGAGGTGAAAGTCAATATTTATATATTTCAAAAATAGGGGTATTCAATTGAATCAACACCACAGAAGGAAAAGCCCATTATCTCCAACCCTTCATTATATGTATGTTTGTATATATGTACATAAATATATATATGAATGCATTACTGCTGTTTTTAATAGAGTAAATACAAAATACAATGAATCATTCAATATTTATCTTGCTCTGCCTGATGTATTCCACTTAGTATAATTCCCTCTATGTCCATCCATGCTGTTGCAAGTGACGAAATTCATCCTTTATTTTTTATAGATGAATAGTATTCTTTTTGTATATATACCATGTCTTTATCCAGTCATCTGTTGATGGTCACTTCGGTTGTTCCATGCCTTGGCTGTTGCAAATAGTAGAACAAGGAGCATATTTTTCTTAGATCTTTTCGAATCAGTGCTCCCATATACTTTGGATAGATACATACAAGCAAAGAAATGGTTCCTAGATGAAAAAGCAGTTGTATTTTTAACTTTTTGGGGAATTTCTGTATAGTTTTTCAAAATGCCTACAACAGTTCGCACTCCCATCACAGTTAACAAGTGTTCCCTTTTCCACACCCTCGTGAACAGTTGTTGCTAGTTTTTCTGATCTCACAGTTTATGCTCACATTTGTGAGGTGATAACTCATTGTGGTTTTTATTTTGATTCCTCTAAAAATAAGTGATGAGCATTTTTTTCATATGCCTATTGGCCATTTTATGACTTCATTGGATAAGTGTATATTTTGATTTGCCGCCTATTTTTATTGTTTTCTGTTGTTATTTAGTTGTATGAGTTCTTTATATTAATCCCTTACAGATATATGGTATGCAAATATCTTCTCCTATTCAGCTAGATGTCAGATTGTTCTGATGGTAATTTCCTTTGCTGTGCGGATAGCTACTTTTTAAACTTGGTATAATTCTATTTATTTTTGTTTTTGTTTGCCTTGCTGCTGGAGTTGAGTCCCCAGAGACATTCTTAAGACTGATGTCATGAAATATATCACTTCTGAGAAAAGTTAATTTCACAAAAGTCTACCTCCTCCTATTCTATGGTTTCTAGCACATTCTATTTACCTTTCACTATATTAGTTGACTTCTTCCTTCATAAAGATTTTTTGTAACCATGCCATCATCCCATATCATTCCATATTTCTTTCTTCAAATAGCTGTGGAACTTAAAATCTTCAGACTTACTGATTCTTTGCGCTTAGGAAACTTGGAGACTCTTAACTTGCCAACTCTGCTTTATAAAAAAGAGTCAGACACAGAAAAGTAACATAAATAGGAATGACATGTACTCTCACTTTGCATATGTTGTTGAAATATATGTATATATGTATACCTATATTTTTGCATTGCATATATACCCATTTGCATGCTTATATAACATATATGTGTAATACATTCTCTTAGTTGCTCACCTTCTTGAGTGTTTTCTTCACTATACACCTTGTTTGTAAAATGATGTTATTTCCCCAACATATGAAGCTAAATTGGAAAAGAGCTTTATAAAATAATTCTCAAAAGACTTGCAAACTATAAATGGATAGTATCTGCCAATGATTCTTGCATAACAGAACATTATTTAATTAAAATGTATCCCTTAAACCCTTTTCATCTCTCTTTTTAATCAGACAAGAAACGCCAATAGAACAAGCTGAGATTTAATCATATCGATCCTATTCAGAGTTTTGTCGATCAGTGTAAGGATCCAAGAAAAAGAAAAGATATGTTCTAACTCCAAGCACAAAATACCTAGGTGGTGTGTCAATGTGTGGTTAAATCCCTCTCTGAATGGAAACATTAAAAATTCTTCCCACTGTGCCTGCAGAAAGCCTCTTGTGTGTGAGTTTGGATGCTGCTGCCAGGTCTAGCTGGGACATTCCTCATCTCTTGCCACTGAGATTCTCTAAATGTGTGTAAGCCAGCTGCGGCGCTGGCTGAATAGGTCAGCACTAAGTTATGCTCTCAGAAAAGGTGGCAAAACAAATTGGTTGTCTGTCTTCTCTGCTTATTATTTCTTTTAGGCAAATGTGAGTCCTTAGGTTGGAGACACAGCACTGGTGGTTACTAGAACACAGAATAATAGCCCCAAGGAGGTGACAGGCTTGGCAGCTAGTCCTCATTTGGGAAAGCTTGAGGAGGTGGGGTGTGGGGGTGACGGTGGGGGTGGTGTGGGGGCGAAACGTGAGTTAAAAGAAAAGTCTGAGTGTGCGTCTGGAATCCTTTAACGGAGGCAGAATACTGACTAGTTGAGCAAATTAAGTCCTTTCAGGGGCGTCCAGATAAATGATTGCTTTGCATCCAAGCAGAAAACACCATTATTTCTGGTTTGGTGTAGTGTTAGAGAAAAGAGAGGGCAGTTCCTTCCTCTGTAACCTGAACATATGAAAGATAAGAAATGCACAGGAATGTTTGTGAGGGAGAAGTATGCTGAGTCTTTCTTTTCCCCTCTTCAAAGAGTACATTTCTCTGTATATTCGCTCACCATTCAAGGCTAGACTCCTCAGGTAGCAGAATGATTGCCACAGTTCCAGGAGTCACAGGTAGGTAGCCCAGAAATTGCTGATCACTCTCCTCCTGTGCCTTCGAAGTTTAGAAACTTCCTCAGAATCGTCTCAGATGCCTCTTCCTCCCATTCATCTCAATTACATTACATTTCTTTGTCTAAAACAGTTATTGACAAAGAGATGGTTAGATTATTTCCTGCTGATATGGACTCAATCCAACAGAAAAATAAGTTTGCTCAGGATAGATTGAAAAAAATTAGAGCTCTGTTAAGCAGAATGAACATGAAGCAGAGGTCACGATATAGGAGAATATCAGTAGTGGCCATAATTGTACTGCTTAGGACATTGTTTCACTGAAAACTTTGTTTTTTATGGTTAGATATTTCATACACATGGACAAAAATGTGATAATAATATAGCCAATGTCTGTGATCTAATCTCTCAGTTTTATCAAATATTGATTTTTGCTCAGATCTTCATTAAAGGGAGAAAAGTACAAACACATTTGCACCCAGCATTGATTACAATTCCTTCTCTTCTTCCCCGGCTATGACTGTAACCTGAATTTCTTATTTCCTTTCAAATATTTGATGTGATAGTGTGCTACATATTTACATATTTTAAGGAAAATCTAAACATTTGTTTGTTGTATTCATTCTTGAATAAAAAACAACTCTCAGGTTTTTGGGGGGAAGATAACAATATAATATTCCCTAGAATTTCTGACTGTACCAGGTTTTAGTTCATTGTGCTTCATCAGACTCAGTTAGGCTAATAGTAAAAATTAGGGGACATGTCACAAGAAATGATCTTTCAAGCTAGGAATAAATAATCCCCTGCTTTGATCTAAAAATTTGAAGAAATACTTCCAGGAATATCATGTTCTTAATGCTGATAAGAGTAACTGGAATGAAAAGAAATGAACTCTAATTTCAATATGTAAGGCACTGCCATCATGCTGATGTTTTGGTATCCAGCAGAAGTCCTAAATTTTCCATTGTAAATATGCGGTTGAAAATGGGGACCTAATAGCACATGGATCCAGGAGAATGTCTTAAAAATGCATCCATCACCAACTGTATTTCTCCTGTGTCCCTCCTGATCCTGTCCTTATTTCCTGTGTTGTCCATACCACTGGGGTGTGTGTGTGTATGTGTGTGTGTGTGTGTGTGTGTGTGTGTGTGTGTAGACCTCTTTTCCTTATTTTTAGGAGTTAACAGTTTTCAGTACAACTGATTAATATGAATAAGTTAGAGGCTAAGCATGATTCATCTTGCCTATAATTAAGTTAACTTGCTCAGGTGCCAAGTGGAGCATGTCTTATTTATTTATTGTGTTCAAGGTACGTTGTAGTCAGCAAACAAGAGAGGATGAATTAAAATCAGCTAATATATTAAGGAGGGCCTCTCTATGGGCATAGACAATGGTAATTTGCTCTCTCAAATGAATGGTACGGACTGATCATAGATTAATTGGATGACAGGGTCCATTGTGGGGCCCTGCTAATGTCTCATAGAGGACATTGGGATGGACAGTTCATCAAGTAAAGAGAGGAAAAAATGTCAGGCAAACGAAATGCACTGTATTTCATATAGGAAAAGGCAGCTCCATTTCGCGCCTGGCCTCATGAATATCATCTCTTACAGTGCACTTTTGCTAGATTAGTCTTATAGCCTGCTGATCTTCTCCCATTTTGAACAATTTTTCTCAGTTCATTTCCTGGGATTCTGAAGACTTTCATTTATTTCTTCATTTCACCTTCAGACCTCTTTTGCCTTCCTACTTCCCTGGAGGTAATTTTCTTCTCAAACCAAATATTCTTACTATACTTTCACAATAGACCTTGGCAGTCCATTGAAATCAGCGCATAGATCCATACCAACTAGAAACTTGTTTCCCTCTCTCTTCAAACACAAGGTGAGCTTAATCCCAACTCTTCACCAAGGTTGTGTGAAACTTCTTGTGTCCCAAAGATGAGAGGAATAGCTAAATCACTAAATATCCATAGTAAACCATCTGAATATGCAGGTGCCAACCTGACCTGATTTCTCCACCTCTCCGGAAGCCCTTTAGTGTTTTTCAACCCTATAAAAAATTATTTCTTCTCTCAGTAGCATTTTCAAATTTTTAAATAATTATATTTCCATGACATTTTAATTCCATAGATTAGATTCATGTATATGTCTATCTATTCATGTACTTTAGGTGTGCTTTATAAATTTGCACATTAAAAAGATTTTGTCCCCACAAAAATTACTTTTTCGCTCATCGGAACTATATTATCATGTTGAGAAGGCATGATAAATCTATTAGTCATCCATTATTTATATACTTATCCAACCATCTATAAATCGTCTGCCTTTTGATCAAAAGTAAAACAATTATTAAACATCTGTGAATGTCAGACATCACATCTATGAAACTAGAAACTCGGACTAATTCACAGGACTACTATGCAATATTAGGACCTATCAAATGCTGTAAAAATTAAAGATATTGTGTAGATTGAATTTTCAAGAAAATTTTGAGAAGAATAAACTGAAGTTTTGGCTACCATATTTGCTAACCCATATCTCTAACCTTTGATCTATGACCTCTGAACAAAATGTTTAATTTCTCTTATGATCATTTCTGAAAGAAGTGTATGTGTGTATGAATGTGCGGAGGTGAGTGCATTTTGATTGTATTTGTACATATATTTTCAATGTGGACTATTTTCTAGTCCCCTAAATTAGTTACTTAAGAATTTGATGGTGATTTGTACAATCTTAATTCAGACATCATGCAAAATTTCTTTGGAGGGAGTTCTAGAAATGATATCTCAACCCCATGTAAGTGACAAATTTATGACAGTGTCCTGAAACTATATGGCCTTTCAGGAACCACTAATTTGATTATTTCTGTAGTATTAAAAAAATAAGTTCTCATTAGGTAATGCTAGTGGGTTGAATAGTAATGTTAATATTTATTAAAAGGAATTGTTTCATTAAAAGGTTAAACACAGGTTATTCACTTAATTTCTAAGCAATTAAGTATGTAAAATGTAGTTCTCACTCTAGTGAATTTTTTATTATAATATAAAAAATACCGTCTATTGATGTGGAAAAGAATTTGGAGGCAACTCTTGTTAAGCATAAATGCATTCAATGTATTTTTCTTTTAGAATGAATGGATTCAAAACTTAGGCTGATCTCTTGATGATAGTACAACTTTTTCCCCTTCTTTATTATGAGGAGTGTATAAATCACATATTTAGACATTACACATCTAGACTTGAATTCTGTATTAGTTTCTTATAGCTACGTATTTGGAGAAAGTGATTTTTGTCTCTTAGAACTTTGTTTCCTCATATAAAGTAATAGAGGTAACTTTATATATGTAGGTGATTTGGGGGAGATTAAATGAGATAATGAGCCTGGCAGAAAGGAAATGCTAAACATTTGACTGTTTATCTTCTCCCAAGCACACTTCCCTCCCAGTGCAGAGGTCACCCCTGCTGCTAGATTTGTGAGTGAGCATTAACTGCAGACCATCATCTATATTCTAAACACCAAATTCTCGGGGGTTGTAGGTGATAAAAAGGAAGAGCAGTAAATGTGCTTTTCATCCGTTATAAAGTATTTCTAGAACCTGTGCAACAGGTTCTAGAAGCTCTATGAAGGTTTTAGAGATTAATAAAACCAAGAATTCGTTGAAAAGTGCTTCAGACAGACACAGCAGAAATCAGCCTATAAGGTAGGGCTTGATAATCAGCTGTTGCAAGGGTTTGAGAAACATGTTATGAGAGGGCATAGGAGAGTCTACATGATTCTTTCTGCAGATTTTATTCCTGTCTCCAAGAAAAGAAACAATGAATCAAAACAGTGTCCTCTTTAAGGAAAGGTCTAGGTCATAATGGTCAACTTGCTTCAAGTCCTGACCCACGAAGAACTTGAACTGGAAAATATTTCTACTCCACATTACATGTCCTGGTACTGAACACCAAGAGATTTCTGCTGCCCTCTGGTGACCTAGTGGATAAGGCCAGTAGACCGAGTCCATATATCACAAGGACCCAGGTTGGAGACCCGGGACTGGAGGGAATAATCTAGAGGAACAAGAAGAGAAAATAAATAAATGCTTCTCCTTCTTCTCTCACCCTGCCTGCCTGCCTACTCACCTTCATTCTTACCTGCTCCTTTCCTGGAAAATAACTGCTTTCTTTCATTTTCATTCTACAGATATGAGCATCCAGGAGCTATAAGACTCCTGCCAATTGTCCAGCAGGGGCAGATTAGACTAACTGTTAACAGGGAGCCACTGACAGAAACATTCCTCAAAAATGACTTGCTTGAGGGGTTGGGAAACACTATTTGCCAAAAAGAAAATTTGTGGGTGCTAAATTTAGAAGTGAATAGAAAACTTGTGAGCTCCAAAATCCTGTTTGGCTTCTAAGTCAGACACAACTTCAGGGCTGTGTGGGGCTTTTATAAAATGTGTTGTTCTCCCCGTTTTTTTTCTGTTTCATTCCCATGGCAGTCACAGAAGAAGGATCAAGAATTCCTTTCAAGCAAGAATGTTTATTGCCTGCATGATGCAGACGTCCATTTAGTTAGAAAAACACATTTTTCAATTGACTTTCCCCTGATAAACAATGATTTAATTTAAAGAGATGACAGTTTTGTAAATTGCAATAAACACATTTTATGTAAGGAAAACCTTAAGGTTTTGAATAGAAGGGATAAGTAGTTACCAACATTTCTAGAAGCAGAGTCTAATTTTTTAGCACCTGATTCTCATGCCACAATCATTTTAGGAGCATACCTGCCTGAAATACAAAAGCCTGAAGAATCTCTTGGAGGTTCTAGGTGAAGAGGGCATTCAGCCACTCTAATCCATTTGGTTTTTCATTGGTTTGTCTTTTGGTGAGCAGATTCCTTTCTGATAACAATTTCCTTTAAAGTGAATACCAGGTCTTGACTAAATTAAGAATGAGTGCCTCATTGTTTTTCATAAAGTCTTCACATTTAGAATCTCTTTCTTTCTCAATATCTCTCATCCTCTGTCCCTCCTCTCTCTCCCTCTTTATCATTGAGGATTATTAGAATATTTTTCTTTTTCCTATGTATACTTTCCCCATATATCCAACTCTCCCATTCCTCAGAGCTATGTCAACACGCCCTGTCCTCCACCAAATCACTAAGTTCTTCACCACTGTCCAGTGGACTCCACCACCAATTGCTCCTAACCCACATGCCTTAAAGGAGATTATGCCAAGTAAATTACTCAAAAGAAGAAAGAGAGAGACCAGATGACCTCACTCATAGGTGGAATGTGGATAGACAAAGCAAAGGAACAGATGAAACAAAACCAACTCTTGGACACTTGCAATAGAACTGAGGGTAACAACAGACTATTTTTCTTTTCTTGATTTACCAAGTCAAGTAATTAGAATGTAAATCTTTTGAATCCCATTCAATTATCCTATGAACAGATTTCTAGGCATACTCATAAATATGAAATATTTAAAAATAAAAACCCCTACAAGGTAAAGTGTAAACCAGGATAAAATTTGTTGCATAAATGCTTATAGTAAATCTTTTCATAAAGCCAAATAGAAAGTATACATATTTCATAATTAATGGCAACCATTATGACAATAAAAACAGCAGTTAACTAAAGAACATACCTCACCTTCCCCAAAATGAGGAACACAACTTTCCTTCCGTAAACATTCCTCTTCTCCCTAACACCAGCAAAATCTTTGAGAGTAATATCTTACCTAGCATTTAAAAATTTTAGCTTGAAGTTTCATAGCTAATATGGAATTCACCAGGTAGTTTTGACTTAGGAAAAGACTTGTTAATTCTAGGATGCTTATCCAATTTTGAATGAGGTGGGGTGACAAAAATTCACAATGTTAATGATCTGCTAAATTATCATATGAAATGCAAACTTTGCTGTGATAATCTTACATATTTGGGAGGTCTTTAGGAAAATTCTTTCTATAAAACATGTTTAGATGCTAATCTTATATATGTCTTTATTGATGCTGTTTTGTTTCAAAAATTATATTACGTCCATAAATATTTTGGACATTCTTTAGTAAAACGTATTCCTAAAAAGATTTTATTTTTATTACTCTTTGAACTGTTCTTTTTTCTTTTTGTTTTCACTATATGTCAACTTTTCTATTACATTTCCCAATGAATTATTAATTTGGGTAAAATGATGCTGTTTTGAGCAAGTTTGCTGAACTCTACTATTTATTTCCTTCTAGCTCTTTCACAAGTCATGAATTCTGTTGGTTTCTTTATAGTTACCCACATCCACATCAATTAAGATTCCTTTTATTTTTATTCATTCAATTATTATACCTAGTTTTTGTTTATTGCATTGTGTAGTTGTTATTGTAAAAGGTGAAGGAATGGCAGAGGGAATCATAGTGGGTGATTTTGTCTTTGAAGTAACTATGTCTAAAGTTTTACTACTGTGTATTTGTTATGCTTTTTCTTGACACTTTGATAATGTTAAATAAATTCCCCTCTATTTCGCAATGTGATTTTCGTTTATAAATTAGTGCTGTGTAATATTGAATTTCATTCATTTCTACAAATCTAGTAGAGACTTACTATCTTGTTTCCATGTTTCTTAAAACTACTTCTGTTTTCTAAAATCTCTTTTATCTCTGTGCTCATAATGAATTCCTTGGTACTATCGTCTGTTCTTTAAGTTTCTGTTCCAATACTCTACCCATTCAAGAGTTCACCCTATTAAAATTTTTACTTAAGTAAGTTTGCATTTTGTCATCTTTCTTATTTCATCTGTGCCTTCCTTTTTCATTTCATATCTTGCTCAACTTTTGAAATTCTCTCTTTTTAGATAAAGTATATTTATGGGAATAACATTGGTTTAAAACATATAAATTTGTGTGTTATAATTCATGTGTGTATATAGGCTTCATTGTATAGGTGCATAGTATTATAATTTAATAAATTTATATACTGTATTAATTTCAAAAACAAGATTGTAATTTGTATCCGTCATATATAGTGGATCCCCTTTCCCAGTCCCATCTCTTTCCCCCTGCAGGAACTATCATGTTGTTCTTATAATCTAAGAGTTGTTTCATTTGCTGTGGTTTGTTTGTTTTATCTTTCACATATCAGTGAAATCATTTATTTTTGTCTTTTTCCATTTGACTTATTTCCATCCAAATTGTTGCAAAACAAATTTTTTTTAGCTGAATAATATTTCAGTGTGTTTATATGACACATCCTTTTTATCTATTCATCTACCAGTGGGAATTTAGATTGCTTCCTTATCTTTGTCATTAAAAATAATACTGTAATGAATAGAGGGGATTATATAGCTCTTCAAATTAGTTTTTCTGTAATTTTCAGGTTAATACCTAGAAGTGGAATAATTGGATCATGTGGCATTTTCATCCTTAATTTTTTGATGAATCTCCATACTGTTTTCCTTAATAACTATAACAATTTACATTCCCCCTAACAGTGCACAAGGGTTTCCTTTTCTTCACATTCTCATTAATGTTTATTTTCACTTGTCTTTTTTATGTAAGTCATTTTCATAGATGCAAGCTATTAATCTTACTGTGGTTTTATATACATTGCCCTAATAAGTGATAATGAACATTTTCATTTGCCTGTTGGCTATTGCAAGTCTTCTTTTAAGAGTCTTCTTTTATTCAGTTTTTGTGCCCATTTTTTGATAGGTTTATTTTCGATGTTGTTAAGTTGTATGAGTTCTTCACATATTTTGGAGATAAAATCTTGTAAGATAAATGAGTTCTAAATTTCTTCTTCTAGTCATCAGATTTTCTTTTCACTTTTATGATGGTTTATTTCACTGTAGATACTTATTTTAGTTTAATCTAGTTCCATGTGTTTATTTAACTTTCATTTCTCTTGCCATTAGAGTCAAGTCCTCAAAAATATTATTAAACTTGAATTCAATGAATTTAATGTTTACGTTTTCTTCTATACAATTTTATGGCTTCAGATTTTAATTCAAATCTTTAATCCATTTTAAATTTATTTTTGTATGGCATAGATAGTTGTTTAGTTGCATTCTTGTGTGTGTAGCATCCATTTTTTTCCCAAAATTACTTATTGGAGATACTTTTTCCAGGTATTCACTAATATTCTTTGTCATATATTAGTTGTCTATGTATGTGTGGACCATTTTCTGTGGAACAGAATATCAGGATATACATATAATTCCATAAAGACTCCGCTACAAAGCAATTAAAAGCAATAAATGAGTGCAGTAAAGATGCAGGTTACGAAATGATGTACAAAAATATCTTGTGTTTCTATGTACAACGAACTAGAAGAAAGATAAATACTAAGGAAACAATTCCTTTTATAATCACATCAAAAAGAAAATATACCTAGAAATAAATTTAACAAAGGAAGCAAAAAATGAGTATACTTAAATTAAAAGACATTCTTATAAGAAGTAAACAAGACACAAAGAAACAGAAAGGTTTTATGAGCTTATCGATAGGACATTTGCCATTGCTAAAATCTTACCTATTGCAATATACAGAATCAATGCAATCACTAATTAACAAAATTCTAATGGCATATTTCACAAAAGTAGAAAAACAATACTAAAATTTAATGGAACCACAAAAGACGCTGACTAACGAAACAACTCTATGGGGGTAGAGAGGAGAATGAGGGGATCACAAGCTCTGACTTCAGACTACACCACAAAGTTACAATGATCAAAACAGTATGGTATTGGAATACAAATAGTTACACAGAAAATGGCACAGAATTTCTCAGTTCTTGATATGTCTTTATCTGAAACTCCTCACTATATCATTTTATAATTACTTTTATATTCTAGTATTTTTATATCATTTGGCTAAATCTGTATTAAATTGCTAATTTTTATAAACATTTTTGCAGGTATTATCTATTAATTTTCAGGCTCATCTTGAATGAGAGGTCTCTCAGTATTCTTAGTCTGACACTTGGCCTGTCTAATACTTTTGTTTTTGTTGTTATTGTTTAGCTATTACTTTGTGGATTCTGATACTGAACATTCTCTTCTATTTGGGGTTGCAAATATCCCCTGTGGTGACTCAGGTACTCAACTTGAAAATGTATCTGCCACCTCTTGCATCTTAAAGAACAAGTACCACTGGAGGTACTTTTTTTAAAAGATCGGATTGTAGAAAGGGCCCATGAAAAGCATGTAGTCTTTACATGGTTGACATCTGGCATGACCACCAGGCTGGTACTTTCCTGGACTCTGTTTCCTAGGAGTGTGTGAGATTTGATACCCACACTTCTGGGCTTCTCACCATGTGTCTGAGACCTGCCAACTAGACTGCTTTTTCTTCTTCCATCATCCTGAGGTTCTTGACAGAACAGTAAATTATTTTCTACTCTTGCAACGGGATGTGATGACCCACGTTTGAAATACTGCATTTCTTCAGGAGCTCCTAGACTGAATGCAGCTGATTTTATATCTCTGGACTTTGAGTCAAGGCTCTACAAGAAATCCAAGGGGACCATAAACCTGACTCATGAAGGTGTTTCCACTCTGTTTAATTAAAACTATCTTAAGGCCCTCTAATCCAATTTTTTGAATTCACAATACATTACTAAAATTGCTGACTTTATATTTGAGTAGCGAACTCCCCTCACCTTAAGGCCATTTATTTAAGTACCACTGCATTTGTACAAGTAGAGATTTTTTCTTGTTATTTGAATCAAGAATAATTTGCATCCAAGATAATTGCCTGATAATAGAATGACAAATGAAAATTTGCCTTAAGAAAATGAAATGCATTCTCAAATTCTATAAAAGAGAAATCAATAAGTAAATTGTTATTCTGTGTTTGGAAATGAAGCTGTGTGTTACGTTTTACACAAATATCAGAAGTTTTGATCCTGATGCAGAAACCAAGACAAAATTATTGACATGGCGTGGTCTACTCTACATGACCTGTATATGTACCATGATTATTTAAACCCAGCCCTCATAGTATCAAGATCTAGGCTTTATTCGTTGTCTCATGTTACCTTGTTTACTGCTCGGTGGAAAATTGATCTCTCTTTCCCAATGCAATACACAATATTATTACAAATACTTAGAAAAGTAGAGGTACTAGCATGACATGGGGAACATCATACTAAGGGTGGAATAGCCTCTCTCCACCACCAACCTCTAGCTTCATATTTATTCAGCCATAGGCTCCTAAGCACAAACCTGAATCTAAGACTAATTTAGCGTGTTTCAATTTTTCCAGCTAACTTCATGTGCAAATTTGACTACCATGAACATCCATTTTCTAAACAAAGCAGATGTTTGTAAATAAATTAAATAAATCCCTAGGTTAGATTATTTAAAATAGAATATTAGTGTAGGCAAAAATGAGAAAACTGGATAAAATAGTAATATAGACAATATATGTGTATTTGAATGTGTATTTTAAAAATAGACTCAAAGTGGGCATAGTCTTTTGGTAGCCTACTGATACAGATTCATCTGTTTTTGAATTATGAAAAAAGAAAATAAAGTTTAATGTTAAAAAAGTACAATATTGGTACATACTGGTGGAGCAGTCGCTGGGTCAATTGCCTTGGAAGGAGCAAGAGTACATCCCTGGGTTCGAGTCCCATGTCCTGGAGGAAGTAACCACTGTGAATAACTATATAAAAAATTGAAAATAAAGATGCTTCTTCCTCCTTTAAAAAAAATAGTACAGCACATACTGCCAAAAGTATTCAACTGATTGTAGAGTAGAAGAGTGTGGACTGAAGAGTGAAAAATGCTGGTTGTCTTCACAGACCGTGTGTCTTCAGGTAAGTCACTTAATCTTCAATTGCTCCTGTTATGTTATAGGTAAAAATACAGATACTAATAATATCTCTCCCATAAGAAAGGTTGAAGGGTAAAATGAAGAAATACACATAAAGATATTAGGACTATGTCTGGCATATCAAAAGTAATTAATAACTGGTAACTCTGGGATATTATGCTTATATATGAATGTCTGTCTGGGTGTATTCAAGAAGAGAAGCTATGAATTTAGGGAGAACCAGAAGCAGAGAACTAAGTGGCAGAAAAGGGAACAAACTGTTAAAGGATATTCAGAGAAGCAAAGAGATAAAGAAAAGGTAAAAAATATATACGTGTGATATACATGTGTGTGTGTTTGTATATGTGTGTTTGTAAAAAGAGGTGGCAGAGAGGGTGACAAAGGAGAGGAGTCTCTTCTGATTTATCATTGGAGAATCTCTTTTCTTGTTTCCTAGGGCTTGATCTGCATGGACCAGGGGAAGTGAGTGTTTTCTCTCCATGTAGCATGATGACTCACTAGTTAGCCTTTCTTCACACCCCCTGTCCTCCACCACCCCACAAATCTATATTCTGAACTGAATAATCAATCATAGGAAGGAATTATAATTTGGCCTTTATCTTTAAAAGAAGGAATAACATGTTAGCTAGAAGTTGAACCTGGACACACATTCTGCACACATGTGCCTGTGCACACATACACACACTCATGCCAACGTATGTGCAGACATGATCCCTACGGTCTAAACTACTTATAAAAGATCGTGCGGCATCACTGAGCAATGAAACCCAAAAGGCATTTTACACCTCTGTGATAATACAAAGCTGACTCTTAGAAATTAAAAAAAAGTGTTAATTTTAGTTCCCTCGAATTCAGACTCAAACTCTCACTTAAGTCAAACACACGGACTCTCAGCACGACATGGACATAATCGACAATTCGTTGTGAGCTGACTGCTCTCGCTGCACTTGCAAAGGTTTGTGTAACACGCCTATTGCTTTGGACTGATGATGGAAAGGAAACTATTATTCTAGTAGACTCTGAGTTCCATTTCTAGTCTGCTGAAAAATGACCAGAATTGGAATTGAACTGTCTAGGTCCCTTGATCTCAGTTTTCAGAAAAAAATGCCTCCATTGATTTATCACTCAGCTTTGCTCCCTCAGGCCATACAGATGATCGGTACAAGAATTGTTCTTTTGATCCAGATGTTGCATCGTACAAGGAAGTCATTATTCACTCCATTGCATAGATGAAAAAAATACTTAGACACTTTTCAGTTTGTGTTTGATTCCATGAAAAATACCTCTCTGAAGATAAATGTCGTGCCTTTCCTCTGCTCTCTAACAAGAATAATATTTAAGTGTGTTTTTCCTTTTATTTCTTCACTTTCAGCAATTAAAAGTGATTCACAAAAAGACACTTATTAACTGTGAAATTTCTTTTTTCTCAATCATTTTATTTCATAATTTATTATTTAATTCAGCTATTTTTAATCAAATGCATTTTTTTGGATGTCAGTAGTACATAAATCCTAAGGAGAGCCAAAGATTTAAATATTTTGCTTCAATTTGTACTTCAAAATGAGAATGGAAAGAGGAAATATCCCATATGAAATGTCTAGTCAGATAGTAATTGAAAATTCATGATATTCTGCTTGATAAAATTGAATGTGCTCATGATAAATTTTATACAAAAATTATATTTAAGATGTTGTGACGTTTTTATTAATTTGTGAAATGGATAGATGATACCTCACTAGATTTTTACATTTCCTTGCTAGCATTTCAGTTCAAAGAATTTTGAGTGCTTAGATAAATATAAATTCAGTAATAACGTGAGATAGGAAAATATGACTTCCTGTTTGTGGACAAAATTTTGCCTAGTCTGCATGAAAGCTTGACTCTGGAAGAATATTCTCACCCCCTGCTTCTTCTTGTAAAGTATAAAGTCCTCAAACTTTTCACACTGCCAAAACGAACATCACTCTTGTAGGGTATCAATGAAGATTTTATCTACAACTGCCTAACAAATTGCCCCCAAACTTAATGGATTGAAACAATCAATATTTATTATCGGTAGTGTACCTGAGACAGGGAACTGACATTAAAGCAGAGGCTTCAACCAGAGCTTTATTAGAAATTAAATAATGCAAAACACTGTTGAGTGAGGAAAGTTGGTGAGCAGGAGAGGGTAAAGAATGAAGGAGTTGCAACTATGGTCTCAGAAAATCTGATGGGAAATTCTAGAACTGAATTAGCCCTACCACGATTCCAAAATTTGGTTATCATTATAATCCCACCTCACACTATGGACACTTGATCTCAATCTAAAAATATGTGTCCATTCATGTATCACTTAGCATTGTCTTTCTTGGCTATGAGGGAGGGATTCTATTCTTAGATAAATCAGCTCCCTTTAGCCATGGGAAATTTCTAGAGAGTTCCTCAATTATGAACTGTCATCAGACAACATTCCTGGAAGCTGAGGGAATTAATTCCTTAGTCTGGACAAAAAGTGTGTGGGGGACATTACAGAATTTGTTAGAATCTATTCCTGTCCAGTTCTCAAGTGTAGAACTTACGAAAGGAGAGACTGAGTTCACAGAAGGAAGTATCCTATAACATCAAACCTGTATTATAGTGATTTCTCCAATCCTTGAAAATACACACACACACACACACACAAACTATTCACCAGGTAAACATATTATGGAAAGAAGACACACCCAGACATACCGAGGACTGCCACATACAAAAATTTTTATACCTGGGAACGAAAAGCGCCATGATAGTTCATCTATTTTAGCAAGGGCATATTTAGACTAGGGAATAAATGGGATTTGCACAGCCTCAAGTCTATGGTATATGATCACTGATAAGAATGCATGTCTTCTTTTCTATCTCTATCAAGAAGGAGGGCAAAAAGTAATTTGCAAGCCTTTGGAAAGAATAAAAGCAACAATAGTAGATATTATCATTTTGACTCAGGTCTCCACTGTATATCATAAGAAAGGACTAAAAATTCTGGATTATCTCATGATATTGAACTATCACATCTGTCTTTTCTATCAATGACTTCATGGTAATTGGAACGAATGAGCAAGAAATGAAATGCATACTGGAGGACTTGCAAAGTACATGTCGCAAGAATGAATAGAGAGGATGTCGTATGAAGATTCAGAGATTGGACCTATAAAGTTTTAGGGTGCCGAAGTTAGGGACAATGCTAGAGCAACCTTTTCAAAGTAAAGGACAAGTTATTACGGCTCACATCTCCCAACCAAAGGAGCACCTTGCCTCTTAAGTCTTCTCAGTTTCTGAGAGCATCTTGCATCCACTTCAGAATAGTGATCAAATCCAAACACCAGGGATCATGGAAAACAGGCAACATCAAAAAGGACTGAGAGTAAAAAAAGGGTTATGCAGTCAGCTCAGATTGTTGTATAAGGAGCTTTGCCTACTGGGTCATATAAACTATGATACTGAAGGTGCACTTCTGTATGGCATTTATTGCAAATTTTTATCAAATGTTAGGACAAGGCCTTGTCATCTGTGGCAGAGAAAGATACATTATTGAGAAAAAACCAGCTCCTGGCCCATGAGGTGCCTGCTATAAACCAACAGTGAAAAAACATTATCAGTGAGCATTCAGGCGAAACTCAGCTCCCTGTGGGCGTCTCATATCCATGACTAGTCCTAACAGGGATATACTGGCTTCACCATCTTCCCTCATTTTGAAACAAGGGTTCATTTCAACTCCAGAATTCCCTGAGGGTTTGGCTGAAAACTGTCATATCTGAATCACAGTACAACTTCTTTTTCTTTTGCTTCTTTTATAGTCCTTGTTCCTAAATGCAATCCCCAATAAACCTCCTGCACACAGGTCTCGTTTCCAGGGAAATCTAGCTCAAGTCATTTTACGTACTAAATAGGTTATCTGAGCAGAAGGTATCATAGGAAAATGAGGAAAAACCCTCAGAATTTAGTTCTATGACGGGATGTTGTCCTTGAGAATCTTACTCAGCGTGTGCCCTTGTGACCTCGCGGTCTAGTTCACGCTGGGAGCAGTCCCACCGCACATCGCAGGGTCCCAGGCTCAGGACCTGAAGCCAAGGGGAACAAACAAGCAAACGAGTAAATAAAGATAAATAAAGTGATTTGTCCTCTCTTTTCCTGCCTGTCGGCCTGCCTACTCACCTTCACTCAGACCTGCACTTAGTTTTAAAATAACACAAAAAATCTCTCACACAGAATCCAATTTTCTCAGCATCTGTACACACACACACACACACAAAAAAAAAAACAGCAAAAAATCCAAAACACAAGCATATTTATTAGCATGTTTATATTTACATTTTCTATATAAGTGTATGCATGATATACATTTATATATGAGCATATGTAAGTGTGTATCTTTTTCAAAAATTTTGGGTTTGCTAAATGACTAAGCACAGAGGAGTAGTCATTCTGAACTGAGAAGGTAGCTTCACAAATTCTTGTTTTAAAAAATGCCCTTCCATGATAAATTTGCTAGCTGCATTTTACAGTGGTCAGTTTGGGTACTGATTTATCATATTCGGTCATGCAATTCTTAGCTTTGGAGCTGATGAATCTTTGTGGTCACTGAATCAAGTTATCACATAAGTTCCTTTAAACTAATGATCCAATAATTAAATTACTAAAGTAGATTTTGTTTCATAACTATAAGACACTTATAAAAGAACTGAAAAATTTTAACTTGTGGATTAATTTATACATGGTAAACTTTTAAATGGTACCACCAATGTCAAGCCGTATCTTTGTGGCTGCTTGATAGATTTTTGGCAACTAGTCAGTGTTTTTCTTTCAGTCCATAGTCAGTATGTGCAACAAATCTAAAAAGATTAAGTAAAAGGAAAACCAAAGACTATGTCACTGAGTTACTGTTTCCAAGAGCAAGACCAACTTTTTCTTACTGGTAACAACAATAATATCTTAGCGCAAAAGAAGATTATGTCAGAGGCTGAAATGTGAATGCTTGTAGAAGCTGTTGATCAGATGAAGAGCTGTGTGCTCTAGCTGACGTCAGGCAGCGGAATGGAATAAACTCTTTGATTGCTGTGTCTCCCTTTATTTCAACTCAAAGATATTAGCAGGAACACATGCGAGGGTTGTCAGCACTTTGATGAACATCCAAGTAGGAATTCTTTGCCTTGTCACAGATGAGGAAGTTGAAACTACAAGAGGTTAAGAAACTGGGCCAGTAAGTAGAATAAATTGTTCTAATTTATCAAAATAACTTTCACACTTAGAAAACATTGAAGGCTGAGCAAATAAGAAATCCCATTTGCTGTGAAACTTGACCACTATCTCTTTCTCTGCCTCTTTATCATTAACAGTTTCTAAATTTCCTTCCAAGTAGTAATGGAGAATATGCAAATATTTGTACATGTTAAAAAACTGTGTTAATAAAATGATTATGCAAGTACGCAGATTACGTGCAACGATAATATTGATTTATAAATCTCCTTTTTTCTAAACTTTTCAAAGTAAGACTTGAAGGAACTCTTTGTTTTCCAAGCTTACGAAATATTAATACTCATTAAGCTAGTGAAAAACAGATCTTGATTTGAAACCCAGGTTTGTCTTACGATAAAGCCCTGGCTGTCTAGGACACCATTATTAATATGGCCCACATGGCCGCTTTTTAGTGCAAATATTTTCACTTGAACACTGATACTTTATTAAGAAAGCAGTTCTTTCCCTAACTAGTAACCTTTGCAAATTGATTCAAAGGCAGTTAAATAAAGAGAGAGATTCAGATAGGGCACCAGGTCTTCCTTCAATTTGCATGTTTTTTCATCTCTTGGGAGACCCATTAGTCCATTTCCTACTCTTTGACCACACGATGATCCAGGCTTGATAAAGTGTGTCAGGTATTGAATAAACTAATTCATTAATCTAGCTACTTTCCCGCCCTACCAGCCTATAAATCTATCATCATACTGCGAAGGATTAAAAACAAAACAAAATCCAAGAATGAGAAATAAAGCAGACACTGCAGGAATGTCTGAACATGGAAGGGACTCCATAAGAAATGAGTTTGCATCTTTAATAGGATTACCTCTGGGGGGGTGTTGGTGCCTTTTTTCCACAGTAAGCAGTTGTGGGGCGCTTGGGACTCACCTCTTGGCCCTTGGTTTCATTAAGAATTCAGCACCCTGGGTGGAAAGCTGGCTGGGCTGATTGGCACTTAAATGAGAACAGCGGAAAGAGAGGAGTCTGCCACAGCCTTGACCATGCTGCTTTGGATGCTGGGAGTCCTCACAGACGTTCCACATGCCGCTGTTCTTTAAAATGAACTTTCTCAAAATAACATTTATGTGCAACAGAATGCAACTCTTTTGGCATACACTTGCTAAGTTTTGACAAATAAACATATCTTTGATTTAAAGACCATGACAATCAAGATAACGAACATTCCAACATGCCCACCAGTTGTTCATGCTGCTTTGTCATCAATACACCCTCACTTCAAACCCAAGCAATCCTTGATTTGCTTTGCATCACCATGGATGAGTTATCTAGAATTCCACGTGAATGGAATCATCCAGTATAAACTTCTCGTGTTTAGATATGCTTCTTAGTATGTTTTCAGATTTGACCATGAGATTCTGTATGTTAGTCGCTCAATTATTTTTACTACTGGGATAAAGACTTCTGAGCAAACAGAAGCTGAGGGAGTTTCTCCCCTCCAGATGGACCTTACAGAATTGCTGAAGTGTGTTCTTCAAGCTGAAATAAAAGACTCTAGTCAGCATTGTAAAACCATCAGAATGTGCAAAACTGGTTGGTAATGGTAAATAAAGTCAAAATCAGCTTCTCGGATATTGTCATGGTGGTGTGTTATCCACTTACCATTCTTGTTTATAAGTTAAAGAGCACTGGCATGTCCCAGTGGTCTGTTGAGTAGGTCTCCTGTCTCTGACCATCACGAGCCACCTCCATCCCAAGGACCCGGGTTCCTATTCCAGAGCTGGGATAACACCTAAGATGAGCAACCAAATAAAATTTAAAAAAGATGCTTCTTCCTCTTCTCTCCTCCAGTCTGCCTGAATTTCTATCTGTACACTTTCTTAAAAAAAAAAAAAAAAGTTAAAAAACATGCATTAAAATAAGTATAGCTACAATAATTTTTTATTGAATATACAATGTAAAAATCTCCAAAAAAAACCCAAAACAGAGTACAATATTTTTGATACCACATTAAGTTCATGATTGCTGCTATAATGCATCTGAGCTACTCTGGTCTTTTTCCTCCTCTGAGATCATGTCTAATTGTGATTTCATATTTATTTTGTGACCAAATGGCCAGATGACTAATGTCACAGATGAGTTGTCACATGTAATTTCCTGGTGGAAAATTTCACCTTGATGTAAAATTGGTGGGACTTTTTTGTTTTTCTCTCTACCACATATCCACAATATCCACACAAAGGACCACATAGGATTTTATTTGGGTAGAGATAACAGACCTGCATTGCTGATCCACAATGGGTTTGTCATATCAGAAAAGAAAATCTTTCTAGTTATAAATCACTATAATTGAAAATTATTGGTTATTATAACACGACCTGACTGACTCCAGCTAGTTCAATGAAAATACTTAGTTACTGGAAAGAAAACAATTTGGGAACTGCCAGTAAGACATTTGTAAACTTTCATGGAGATGGAGATAAGATATTCACTAAATACTAAAAACCCAAAAAACCAAAACTGCTCAATATTGATTCAAATTGCAATCATTAGTTTATTTTTAATAAGGCTAAAGTCTTTGTTATTTGTAATTGAGGAAGTTCAGAATATAGACCCTAACATATGCCACTTTGGCACATGAGTTCTCTTACGCTAGGGACAGGTAGGACCTGAAAGTCTCAAGGGGAGCACATAAGCTTTTTCTTGAGTGTGTAAAGAATTTAGATAGAGGACCTGTACCGTGAAAGGAGTTATCACTGTAGATAACAAAATCACACTACGTCTGTCTGTGGTAGAAAGGGAGGAACTGAGCAAAATTTGTTGCTATACTTCAGCGTACCCTTGTCTTCTGGTTTGGAACACGTGATTTTTCAATCTTCCTGTGAGCTCCTTCCTTCCCTGTGAAATCCTCCATGCTCTTCTCCTTAGTCCAGAATGACAGATTTATTCCCATATTGCCTAAACATTTGAAATATTGCATGTGTATGCATATTCCCCATACATACATAATTACATTGTTTTTTTTCTCCTGCTAATCTCTCTGACCCCAACTGATTATTGACTGATCTAGACGAATCAAAAGAGAAAGGGGAAATTTTTCTCTACCTAACACAATCATTCTTTCTACTTTTAATATTCTGTCTGTTGTCAGACAAGGAAACAATTTAATTGTACATATTAAGTGTGTATTTATGTGTATGTATTTATATTTAGTTAATGAAAACTGTAAGAAAACATGTAAGAAACACTAAGCTTATAATCAGATTATATAATATTAATGGAGAAAGTAGTATATGATTGAATTCAATTGTGATCTCTGCTTTAAATAGGACTAGGTTTGGTTGCAATGACTTAAACAGGAAAGTGATTTTCAATAGTTATTGAAGCAATGGTTATAGAAGTAGAATTTGGAAGCTCAATTACATGTCTCAGAACAATTGACTTCCTCCAACTGCTCACATTACATAAACAATCTGAGATATATTCATGTTTTCAGATGTCTTTAACTCTGCAATGCTTTGCTTTTGAATGCAAAACTTAGGCGATCTCTAACTTAGAAAAGCCTGGATATATGTATCCTCCTTATAGGTGATTACTGAAATATATCTGTCTTCTTGTTGGACATTCCTAACAAAACCCTCTACTTTATGCATATCTTAGTCCTCACACGACCCTGTTCATCTACCCCTCCTCTGACATTTCTCAAGCAATAGCAGCAGCCGCGCTGGGGGAAATGGTTGTAGGTGGCAGGTATATTACCACTATGTTCCTGGCATCCAAACATGGACATCAGATGGCATTGCCCCTAGAAGAGTGGTGTGTACAGAAAGTGGATTTCATATCAATTCAGGGATAACATGTGCAAATTCAAGTTAGAAGACTAATCTGAGACTAAATTATCACTTTGTTTCTTTGAGAAGCATTTCTAAATCCAGGAAAAATCAGGTGTGAGGACTCACAATGGTTTAGTGTTACTGTTCATAATACTTCCAAACATCATGCCTTTATTAGACGAATTAAAGGTTAACATTTTTAAATTGTGGAATGTTTTTATTGTTTCATTTATTTTGATTTTGAGATATTCAACTTAATAAAGAATGCTTAGAAAATTATCTCCCTCATTTGTCCTCCTTTTCTGCTTTCCATGTACATCCCAATTCTTTGACGAGGGACAAGCTTGAAGTTTTCTTCGGCTTTGCCAAAAGAGAGTCTTGCATAATTTGGTCTTTTCTATTCTTTCTTTACACTTAGTAGAATCTAGGCAACCTTTGATTCAAAGCCTGGCTCTACTGCTTTTTTGTCTGTCACAGCCAACTCATTCGCTATGTCTAAACATTAGATTCTCAGTCCTTACAGGGACATAAAAAATACCTACCCTGAAAACTTCTCATAATTGCTGCAAAGATCAAATAAATCATTTATGGATGTATATACACACACACATACACACATATATATACACATAGTATGTAAATATATGTGTGTCTGTGTATATGAACACATATACACATAGTATGTAAATATATGTGTGTCTGTGTATATGAACACATATATGTACGTTCTGTATATATATGCATGTATACATATATGTATATGTATTAATAATCCAGAAATTACACTTCCAGGTAGTCATGTATTCAAAGAATATGAAAACACTAATTTGAAATGATACATGTACTTTCATATATGGATTGCTAATTATTCACAACAACCAAAACATGGAACAACATAATTGCCCATTGCTGGATGATCAAATAAGATGTGAGAAGTTACATCTATAAATACATATACTATATGTTTGTGTGTATCTCCATATATATATATATATATATATATGTGTGTGTGTTTCTCTGTATCTCTCTGTGTATAGAGATACACACACAATGCAATACTTCTTAACTATATAAAAATATAAAATCTTGCCATTTTTGATCACACGGATAGAACATGAGGAGATTATACTAAGTGAAATATGTCATAAAGACAAAGACAGGTACGAGGTGGGAGTTTTCACTCATGTGAAATATAAAGATGCAAAACAAATGAGCAAACTGAATAGAATAAAAACCAACAGGCTCTGACAACAAAATGGGGAAGGAGGCTGGAAAAATGGGTAACTGGGGTCAATTAGACAGTGGTGCATGGTAACCAGATCTTCGGTGGTGGATATGGCCGGTGTATAACTGCTGTGGAGTGAAGCCGCGTAATCCTAAACTGTATATTGACTTGTAAGCCAATAGTACGTTAATAAAAATAATTATATATTTGTGTGGTTGCAACATATGTTTCGTAATATTTAGCTCTTAAAAGAACGTATACAGTAAAGGTTGTTTAGGATATGGATTATATGCTTATTTCATTTTACTTGTATGTTATACCATTTATCTTAATAGTCACTTTATAATCAGCCATCATTTTCCCTATGTTATTTCACTTTCTTAAAAATCCTTTAAAGATCATATAGGTTCTGGGTGAAAGCACAAAATTAAAGGAGCTTAAAATTCCATAAATATATAAGGCTTGTTATCACCAATAATCCTTGCAGAACACATTTATACATTTATATGAAACACAAGTAAAGCTTTTTTGTGCAAGAATGGAAGTTGATAGTTGCTGAGACTGGGCAATGGAATTTTACATGGTGTCGCTGAAGTGTTCTTTAGTGTTAACTACATATGAAATTTTCTATTATTTAAAGTTATAAAAGATGATGAGATTAAATGTCACATTGTGCTGCATTTAACTATAGTTCTTCTGAGCATTTCTCTCCTCTTAAGATATTATGTTTTGCTATCTTAACACTGTATTCTTTAAATCATAAAAGTATATGAGATTGTACATGATCTCTGCTTGCATCCTACATAATCCTTTTTATGCTTGAAGCTCAATTTATTTTTCTAATTCCTGTGTCACAACAAAGAGGCTGAAAGACATTATTGTGTTTTGGCCAAACAAAAACATTTTCTTTTCCTCTTACTTTATTCACACACTACTGGTGGGTATTTCTGAATTCTTTAAGATCAAACACTTAAATATTCTATTATTATTATCTGATGTTTGCCTTTGGCACATAACAAGACTGTCTTGCAACTAATATGAAGGTCAATGCACAAAAATGGATAAAAGACCCAGATGAGATAGTTTATGAAGTTAGCAATAGTCTGCTCCGGGACAGCTGTTGGGTCATCAGCCTCTTAGCAAGCTGTTTTCAAGAGTGAGCAGCTGATAACTGCTGTAGGGGAAAACCGGAAAGCGACAACAGGCTTCCAAATAGAATAGGGTCTGATTTTTCATGTTAAGTCAGAAAATGCAGCATGTTTTGACCTTAAGAATTAGTCAGTAAATCAAAGCAAAAATAACTTGAGAACTTGTGGATAACTGGCCAAGTTCAAGTGGTAGGTTAATATTCATTTGTAGATCAGAAACACAAGGTGATTTCTTAAGCAGCTTATTCTACTTTTCTCAGAGTCAATACGTGGCTGTTTCATTCTGGTGTGGGGGAATTTATAAGCTTGTATTAGTCAGGATTCTCCAGAGAAGCAGAGCGAGTCGGAGATAGATGACAGACAGAGACAGATAGATTTGGCTTATCTGGGTGGTGGACGCTCGCAAGTGCCAGAATCTGCTATCTCCAAGCTGGGAAACTAGTAGTATGATTTACTCTGAGCCTAAAGATATGAGAATGAGTGGAAGGGGTAGAATTTTGAGATCTGTGTCTGTGTCCAAAGGCCTGACAAGAAGGAGTACCAATGTCAAAGGACAAGAGAAGTTGGATGTCTCTATTCAAGCAGAGAGCCGATTCACCCTTGCTCTGCCTTTCTGTTCTATTTAGGTCCTGAATGGAATGATGATGCCCAGGCAGACTGATGAAGGCATCCTCTTCACTTAGTCTGCTGATTCAAATGCTCATCTCTTCAGAAGACATGTTTACTGACCTCCCTGGAAAGAATGTTCTATAAACTATCTGGGACTCCCTAAGCACGTAAAGTGCAGTCAGCTTGACACGTAAAATCAGCCATCACAAAGCCCAGCAGTAGGCTAGAGAGATACAGAGTCTTGTTTGTTTTAGGTACATTGCTTATCTGGTATTGTCAGTGTGCACCTGTCGATTAGCGGAAAGGATGAGCCAGCTCGGGCTGCCTTCTGTTGCTGGACTGTGGGCTGGGAAGCTCTTGGCTTGACTTTTTCCAATGGAGGGAAGCAAAAGTCTTCATGACATAAAGTTGCTGCACCGGCCCTGGGATACCAATTATTTGGTTTTCCACATTTTTCTTTGCTCTCTGCTTGTATTTATAGTGTATTTATTTATATTATCTATATAGTGCATTTTATGATGTATTTATGCTATTTATAGTTGCACTGATTGGGGAGGAGTAGAGAAAAATGGTGGCATGAATTTTGTCCAGACAAGAGACTGTAGATTATTTTTGAATGTCAAAATCAACAAAGGTAATGTGTATACAATGACAAATTTTGAATTTTAAGTCCAAATCTCTCCCTTTCAACATGGTGGAAATATCATCTATACTTTAAAATAAATACAGGAAATAATCAAATTTAGCTATTCATACTATTCATAGTTAGCCATAGTTTGTCTTTCTTAAGCATTTACAGTTATTCTCTCACTAATTTATTCAGTAGCTCTAATTTCTAAAATATCACGCAAGTGAATAATGCCTCATATTACAAATAACACCAGTCTCCTTATGTCTCAATTTTTCCCATTTACTCAACAATTAAAGATTTATATTATAATTAATAATGATAGGCTCTGATAGTTTTTTTTTAACATACTGTGTACCTGGCCAAAATTATATTGTTAAAGAAAACACACACACACACACACACACACACACACACACACACACAGAAACACACACGCATACATTCATACAACCAAATGTTTTGCAACAAAAATATAAGTTAAACCACATGTTACATGACAAATAAATTACATCAATGTTTTGATGTTATAAAATGGTTTTTGCTTATAGAAATTAGTATCAAATTAACATTAATGTTAATTTCACAGAGTCTTAATAACCAACAAATTTGAATAAAAAAAATTAAGATGTGAGAAAAAATAACCTAAAATACGTTTTTTTATATCTTACTTCCATGTAAATACATTCAATTTGACAGATTAATTTAGTAGTAAGCAAAAATATTTATTCATTTTTTTGGAAGTTCTTTCAGGAAATTCTAAATCCAAAAAAAGAGAGATTTCATGAAAGACAGATAGCTATTAGAAATAATTTAATTATTTATATCTTTTCCAAATGATCTCCTTAACAAGTTGACTAAATATTCATTGAATTTCCTTATTTATAGCATACTATGCTATCAAATGGTTGAGAAAATTATGCCTCTAGCTGACAAAAAGTTTCATTAAAAACCACTTAATTAGTAATTCATTCTAAAGTCAATTATTGATTTCCATTCTGCTACCTGTAAAATCAATAAAAGGCTCTTTTTTTCCAGGGACAAGTTGAAAATTCATGCAATGCTAAATAAACACTTTGTTTAACTAACATCATGATCAATATTATTGATCTCTTGCTAATAAAAATGCTTAATATCTTTGAGCTTAGAATACGTATTCCTTGAGAACTTTGGCTTTAAATTTTCAAACACTTAATATTTAACAACGACAGTTTACGATTAAACCATGGTACTTCATAATTATGCTTTGAGACAATTTATAAGGAACTTTCACAAACTTACTTCTGAGAGAACGCAAGACAGAGGCACTTGCTTGAGTCACAGTGAACCCAGCCAGAGAACGTATGGTCGATGATCTTCCCATTTCACCATATTGCTCCAGCATTTATTTACTGCATTTAAACTAATGGTAAGTGCTTGAATATATTCAAGAAAATAGATCCAAATTGATATTTAACTTAGAAACATTTGGAGATTTCTCCCCTCTAACAACGGATGCATTCAATGTCATAAGTGAAATAAATGTGAGTTAGGTGTTTAATAATTTCCTGTTGTAATTGAGGCAAATCACAGTGACTAACAGCACAGGAGTCCCGTGGACCACAGTAATCCATTCCCTTCATGCAAATAGCTGCCGAAAGGCAGATGGAGGTGCCAGTTGTGTGATGCAGGTGATTACCGCCCAGCCTGCACGCCATCAGGCTGTTTTTCTCTCCACCAGAAAACTATCTGTTAGCTTTCCTAAGAGCCACATGCAAAAGGAGAGGAATTTGTGAAGTCGCTAGCCCATATGGCTGGTAGTGAGTTAATCTGTGTCTGAGCAGCAGGTAGCAAGAGCCAGTCTGTCTGTTTGGGGCTGTTAGTAACCTAGGGGCAGATCAGAGAACAGCAGGGAAGGGGATCAACTTAGCCTGCAAATACAGTCAGGAATGTCGCAGGAAATTATTTCTGAAAACATGTTTTGCAGCATAAGGGCAGCCATCAGATGCTACGTGATGATCTATCAGCGCTTTGTGCGTTTTGGTAATTTTATGGAGTGGTACAAGGAGGAGCAAGTTTACCATTTAGTTATAGGGCTTCTTGGATTGAAATGATTATGTTAAGAGGTCTTTAAAAATAAGAGACACAGGCAGTGACGTCATGGGGGGAAAAGGTAAATTGCTCTAGATTTGCTGTGTTAGAAAAGGATATGTTGCTATTGAAAATGTAAGTCTGTCAAGGTGAGTGCTCAGAGACATAATCAGGAGAAAATTGGGACTAGATAGTAGTCTCATGGAGGAAATAACAAAATAGGGAAAAAGGGAAATCATTTCAGATTTACTTGAAAATATGCTAAGAGAAATTGAAACATAGGGACAATTAAGTACTGAAAATTAAACAAAGAATCACGGAAATAATAAGATGATTTAGTGATGAGCTTTAGTAACTCCCTCCATCCCTCCCTCCCTTCCTTCCCTTAAATGCTTCTTCCTCCTCTCCCTCCTCACCTCCTTCCCTTTCCTTCTTTCTTTCCTTCTTTCCTCTTTCCTTCCCCCCTTTCTTTTTTCACACTTACTTTTCCTTTCTCTATACGTAGCACCATCTATCTATCTACTTATCTATCATCATCAGTTAATAGTGTTTTCACATATTATATGTACTAAAAGGATTAAAACTAAGGCATTACAAAGATGAGCTAGACAAAGAAATTTGCATATATATGTATACATATATACATATATATAGTTTTTATCTTTCTTAACCATGAAAATAAAGAACTTGTTTGCTCAAAAAAATTATATTAAAGATCCAGAACTTTGTCATTCTAATGTTCAAAAGTTTAAAGAGATTAAAAAACTCACAGAGAAAAGATAAAGAAAAAGCTGAATTAATGTGAACATCCCTCCCTAGAAGATGAAATATCTTTGATGATTTAGAAAGTATTTGTAATAAATTCAAATTATTTTCACCACAATCGTGTTTCAGTGAATGATCAAAGTTTGGGATATTGATTGAAAGTCAAAGAAGAGGAATATTTTATTTCTTTTCTCTTTCTTTTAAAAAGAAAAAGAATTAATTGAATGCATCCTGTAACGTTTTCAAGTAAATACTGTGAGAGAACAGAGATAACCAAGCTAGTACTAACCACTGTAAATTCACAGATGAAGAAATACATGTTTCCTATGATTTTTATAACTAATACTGAATGTGATTGCTAGGAAGAAATATTTCTAAAAAATAAAACTTGTATTTGTTAATACTTAACATTTTTAATGCTATAAACTTGTGCTTGAGCTTAGAGACCTTCAAGAACATATTCGTTGGACATAAAATTTCCATTAGGCAAGATGATTGCGTTCTAGAGATACGCTGCACATGTGTCTTTAGTTCGTAATACCATATTATACACTTCAAAAATAGTTAGAAGATTAGTTTGCATGCTGAGTGTTTTCACCCACAATTAAAATGAAGTTTCTAAAGAGACGAGAAGACTTCATCAGAAGGGACAAGTCTATGTCCCATGATCAAAATGCAGGCGAAGTTCATCTTCCCACAGGTTTCAGGAGACCAGTGCCCTTTAGTTCAATGTACTTTATCTCATCTCCTCTTAGTTCATAACTAAAACTCTAAACCTAAAACATTTTCTATTTTCATGGCTCTGTTATCTGACCTTAGTAACAGGATTTGATTTTTCCATAATGAGACATATTCTACATATAAACATAGAAAGTGAAATAGTATTACTCTTGGCAACTAGTTGCTCTAAGATATTTGTTGATTGAACAAATGAATGAATGACTGAATGAATCAACCAATCAGTCAATGTTACTGTACAATAGTCCAGACTATTGTCTTCCAACAGTAAGAAATTGGGAGGACCCTTGTGCATGGACTTCAGAGATGAAGTGAGACTTTCTTCTTTCTGTTCCTCATTGCAACAAGCATCCAAACAAATTTCTTAGAGTGATCAAGAAAGGTTGTGTGAGAACAATGACATTTGAACTGGGTTTTGTTTTAGGGTTAAAAGAAACAGAAGAAAATAGATATTCCAAGTAGATGACATATCAATTACAGAAGCATAAAGAAGAAAAATACCAGGATATATCTAAGGGAGCAATGCCGAATGGTGCAATATCTAATTTTGTTTATAACAAAGCTATAAATTATGACAAAAAGTATGTTTTAATATAAAAAACATGTTATAACATTGAAGTCATAGCATGGAATTCCTTCAAATACAAAGTTCAAATTAATGGCAATTCTGTTTAGAATTTTATGATAATGCTAGTGAAGTAATCCCTGGAAATGATCATTTGTAAGAAGCTTGATGATTCTTTTTTGTTAAATTATTTTTATTCCTATCTTTATTGGTCAATGATGTCTTAATAAACTCAGGAAAACACATAGAGACAGAGAGAGAGAGAGAGAGACAGAGAGAGAGAGAGAGAGACAGACAGAGAGAGAGAGAGAGAGAGAGAGAGAGAGAGAGAGCTCTTTACTACCACATTATATAGCTTGGGGATTTTGATGATGGAGGAAAAGGACATCAACAAAAGACTCGAGTCTCAAAAAAGACACCAAACAGAATCTACCACTTATGGTACTTTGGTAAATATTTGTAGCACTGTTTAGTGATAGCTTATATTACCTAAGTTTCACAGCAAAAATTAAAGTGTTTCTGGATGCGAGGAACTTATATTTTATTAATGAAGAGGAGTTTGACTCTAATTTTTAAATACATCATTTTATACTTTTCATATATATATAAATAAAATGATTAGCAGGTTACACAGCAATTTCGCATTCACTACTCCGTTTTATTTCCTTAAATCATGATGACTAGCAGATTCTACTTTACTATAAAAGAGCAGAGATCACATCTTATAAAAACAAAAACTGAAGGCATTCTGTTATATACTCTCTTTGAAATTCATTAAGGTTCATTTATTTTTTCAAATACGTTTTAAATATACTATCAAGGTAATATATGAACATGATTAAAAGCAGTGGTACCCTGCCAAATTCCTACTCCTAATCAATTAAAGCAAGGACTTCCAGCTTATATTTATAGTTTTTATATGTGTCACCTCTATATCTCTAAATAATATGCATATACTGCTGTTCTTTGATTTATAAAAACGTAGTCATTGTTGTCGCACGATGACTAAGAAAGATTTAGCACTTTCACTTGCCTTCCCATTACTTCTCTTTGTGTGCACTTCTGGTAGAGTTTTATCGTTACCTTAACTTTCTCTTTTTATCATGTTGAATTATTAGACTTTAAAATGGAATAAATATTAAAATAAAAATGCATAGGTTACCATCACCCAAATTAATCATTAAAATACTACCAATATATTGAAATCGTTTGGATAAAACCATCTTATCACATTCTTTTTCTTTCACCCCCAAAGGTAATCACCTCTTAAATTTGATGTTATTCCTATACAAGTTTTAAATTTTTTGTACTTCTGCATCATCCCTTATTCAAACTATGAGGGGTTATGTGTATTTTGGAATTCAGAATTTTTTCATATTTCATAGAGCTGTTACTTTATGGCTACTATACATATTATATGAAATATACACCATCCATGGTCTGAAGCAGACCCTATAAATAAGTCTTTCAATATATACAGCAAAATGTGTGGGTATTGACAGCAAATGTGATTTTTAAAAATGCAATAAATAGTTTCATGTTACACTTAGTCATATTTTATCAGTTAAAATTTGGTAGCCAATTTATTTAGGGGAAAGCAAACTTTTGATTTTCAGAGCTACTAGGATTTTGACTTGTCAAAAAATGCATTTCTCAATAAATTGCTAATGCATTTACTTCTTATCATCAGCACAAATAGTGCCAGTCCACCTTCTCTGTGAAACAGGGTTACCATCTTCTCTCCACTTCTGCTGCTCTTGCCAATTTTCCACATTTGAACATCTATTTTATTTAATTTATTGCGGGAACTTTGATTTTTCACATTAAAATAAACTCATATGTGAAGGTTCCCCATATGTGCGGTTTTCCCATTCCTCAGATATATGTCAACACACCCTGCCCTCCACCAAGTCACTCAGTGTTCTTCACCGTTGTCCCGTGAGCTCTGCCACAATTTGTACTCCCCCACTCCCCAGTTCCATCCCATTCTCTTTTGATAACCTCAGTTTGACTGCAATTGTCCAAGAGCTGGTTTTGTTTCATCTTTTACTTTATTTTGTCTGTTCACATGAGTGAGAGAATCTGATGTCTTTTTCCTTTTGACTTATTTCACTCAGCATAACTCCCTCTAGTTCTATCCAAGCTGATTCAACTGACAGGATTTCATCTCTTCTAAGGGCTGTTTACATATTCCATTGTGCATATGTACCACACCTTCTTTATCCATTGTTAGGCTCTTAAGAGAGTTCCTAGTTCTTAGCTATTGTGAATAGGGATGCAATTAACGTGGGAGTGAATAAATTTCTGTGTTTTTGTATCTTTTGGGTACTGCATAAGTAGGATGGCAGGGTCTGCTTTTTACCACTTAGAATCTTTTTTTAAATATCTTTTTTACTAGTAATCCCTGAGTTCTACTGATGTCAGATGGATATATATATATATATATATATGTATATATATACATATATATATATATGTTTTTCATCATCTCCCATAGTCATGTTAATCTTTATTTGAGATTCTGTGTTTTTAGCAAGCCAGACAGAGCAAGGAGCATACTCTTGAATCTGGTATTTTTGCATTTGCTAATGCTTGCTGTGCAGGGGAGAATTGGGGCCTGGACATAGATAGAGGACCTTGGTTTTAGTTTACTTAATTTATATTTCTTATTTCTAAAGGACTCATAAGTGAATCACAGTTTTTTTCAGAAATTATCCATTTTCTTTCTTTCCTTCTTTCTTTCTTTCTTTCATTGGAAAGAGAAGTTCAACATAAATAGTTACTTGACAAGAAGGATGGAAGTTGACTAACTTTTACTGGAAATACAATGTTCAATTGTCCAATTGTCTGTTCCATTGGCTATTTGATATTCACAGAGAAAGGTTGTTTGGGGGGTAAAGAAAAATAAGATTTTAGTTATGCCAGAAATATTGAGAATGCTAAGCTTTTATAAAGTCTGCTCTTTGAATTTATGTCAGTCAGTTACTTGGATTAATTGTGTCAAAAAATAAGTCACTGAGTGGAACCACTAATATTCCCTCCTTGGATCAACCAATTTATTCCTATATTGATAAGCAACAAGATGTACGAAGCAGCGAGTGCATCCAACATAGTTTTTTAATCAAAACACAGTCCTCTTTTTATTGTCCTCTTAACATCTTTGTATCTATCTTTCCTTATTACTCTTTTTTTGCCTTTCCCATTATCCTTTCTTTCATGTTTCATGCTTCAAAATTAGAACTTGCGTTATTAATATTTGATGTTAAATGGAAACCTTAATCTATGGGATTCCAAATGATTTTCCCCTCCGTATTTTCCATTAAAATAATCTAACTCCTTCATAATTACAATGGTTGTAGAGTTTTATTTGATAAAATACCACTATTCAGAAACAGCAACTAGAAAATAGACTGCTTTGCTACTTATTGACAGCAAAATCCTGTTGTCTGTGTTCAAGATTGAGTAATAAGCTATTGCTATAGAGTTTATTAATTCCACTAAAGTCTTTAATGTAAGCTCATATTAATTGTATCTTTAAGCTTCATTCCTCAGCTTAGCAATGCTGAAATTTCCTAATTGGAATCTGGACTGTAATTATAATTTACTTAGCTGGAATTTGCAAAGCATGTTGCTTGTTGCTTCTCATAATTCTTAAAGTTGAATCCTAAGTCAAAACTTTTGAAAGAAAAGCATGAGGGAGGGCTTGCTTATACTTGGAGAACATTGTCAATTTAATATATCATATCTCTTTGGAAAATAAGGGCAATTATATTCCTGGACAATGCTCCTTTGGGGTAAATATTCCTTTCAATTTTTTTTTTTTTTTTTTTTGAGATAAGAGGTCTTATGAATTCAGTAACTAAAAGTTGGGAAAATCCTTTAAAAATATCAAAATACAAAGTCCTCTGGAGGGGACCTCATTTTGTTTATATTGCATTTCTTCCACTGATATTCATAGCCATAATTTACTGAACCAGCTATATTCCAAGCACTGAACAAAATGCATGATACCATTCAATTATAATGTTCTTGAATAGACAAAGTCACATTCAGGGAGATTGGGTGACTTTTCTATGCATATGCTTTATTAGGTAAAGGTGTATCCAGGTTTAAAGGCAGTCTTTTTGAACTGCAAGTGATTTTAAATCACAATTTCCGGGGAAAATAATAAAATTGCTATGCTATAAATTATAAGAATCCAAATGACAGTGTGAATAAGTTTAGCAAATTGGAAAAACATGAAGCAGCAATATTATTATCATTATCCTGCTTAAAACAGACTAGAATGTAGAGTAGTAGATGAGAAATGCACACAAAAGTACAGTAAACTGCAAATACCACTAGAAAGGCGCAGAGATTGTGTCACGGTGTTCGGAGGAAGAGCAGAACATATTTAGATAGGATAAAGGTAGGTATTTAAACATGCTGCTAGTTAAGTTAGAGGAGAGTATTTGAAAGGAGGATAAGGAAAGACTGTGCCAGTTAAACAAAAATACTGAAGGAAATTTTTATTTAATATATAGTAAGTGACATATTTAATGCTGTGTGAGACGGTAGGTCATTTCAGAAATAGCCTCTAATCTCAGGATAGGGATTCTGTTTTTTGAGAAAATGTCTGAGATTAGGGAAATAATTGGAGGAAAGGCACTTGTCAAAGTGGTGTTTTGATGGTAACTTCTTGGTAAAGTTTTGACAATTAGTGTATTTTCTACGGCAATCTGAGAATGATGCTTAATGGCTCCAGCACGTAAATTAAGCAGTATTATTCCACAAATAATTCTTTTAGGCAAGACATTTTCTTTTCTTTCTACTGAGACTCATTTTAAGCGATGTGCCTAATTCCATGTAACCATTGTGTCAGAAATAAAAATAGGATACTTAAGCTCCATAAAGAAACAGTATCCTGGTTAATTAAAAAACCTTAAAAAATTTAATCAAAAGCATTTTGCAGGAAATTTTCTTAGTGAGAATAGAAGTAAAGTTATCTTTATTTTCAAAATTTTCCTAAACCTTTGGAGTTCTCAGGCTTTGATTCTTGCTGCCTTTATCTATTAAAATGTGGTCCTCCTACTATATGCTCTCATCTATTTCTTGAATTGTATTTCATGGTACTTTAAAAATATTCATTAACCATTTATGTTAGGTCAGACACCCTGCTTGTTATATTAAGAAGAATTCTGAATTCTCACAAAGATGTAATGTGTTATATAGTATTATAATTCCTATGTTTCTCTGAAAATAATTTAAGTTGAAAGAGATTAAGAAAATTGCTCAAATTAGATAGTAATGAAGTGGTCTTGCTGGGATTCAAAACCAATCTTCTTCTTGCCTGCTATTTCAAATCCATTTACTCAGTATTACATGTATTTAATATCCATCTCTCATTCAGTCCCCAAGGCAGTATGTTTGTTTTAATCACTGCTGTGTTTTCAGATTCTAGCCTGATATTTCATACATAGAAGACATGCAAAAACTATAGAACTTTGTTACAACTGGAATAAGAACATTAAGTAATAATATCATTAATAGAGGCAATTTTGTTGAGAAATTTTATTGGATAAAGATAGTAAAAATCATTAGGGCTTTGTGAAGAATTTCTACTTCTGTCAATATGGAGTAAAAAGGGCCAGATAGAACTTTGTGACTGAAACCACTAAAATTTATTTTTTAAAATGTTCTAAAGATATTTTTACAGCAGCATCCTGATGGAGCAGCAGTTAGGCCTATTGCCTCCCAAAGAGTAAGCCACATACCCCTGGGTTTGAGTAGTGGAAGCAACTGGGCAGAAGTAACCAATGTGAACAACTAAAAAAAAAAAAAAAAAGTAAAGATGCTTCTTTCTGCTCTCTCTTTGCCAAAATAATAAATAAATACAAGATAGTTTTACATAAGGCAGTGAAGTACAGCACAACTAGATAGGAGAAACAAGAAGTTCGACCCTACACCTGCTCTAACTTAATGTCTAATGTGACATAAAAAGGAGACCTGAGTAGAACTCGGTTGTCACTCTGCATTGAGAAAATAGATCTTAGAGTCAAGGAGATCAAGGTGACTGGAGTTCACAAACAAGAGTTCAAAAGACAAGAGAACTACACAAACTGAGAACTATGGAAATCACTAAGGAGATGCCTGGAGGATTCAGCTAAGTGATGAATACTGATTAAGTTGCACTTATTTGAATTTCCTGTCCAAAGCCAAGGTAAGAATCACCTGAAAGATTTAGGAGAAACAATCTCAAAACTCACAGCCTGATCTTGTTTCGACCAGTTAGAGTAGAAATCTCATAATTCATAGGTCTGTGAGGAAAGTACTCAGAAGTTTTTCATCAGTAGTTGTGAAGCAATAATCCTACACTAAACAGGCTCTGTTCATTTTTGTCGTGTAAAAGCAAGAACCAAAAGGATCAAATGGTTTTCAAGTAACTTAACTGCATCTACTCTGGAATTTAAGGGCATTTATAGAAGTAAATCTTTTTAAATGCGGTCCTCAGCAAGGTAAAATATATACTCTCTCTGACATCCAGAGACTCCCAGACAGGCCTAGAAGCAAGAAACACAATACATATAAAGGAGAAAAATCATTCAAATATGACAGATTCAGAATGACATATATAATAGAATTAGTAGACAAAGACATAAAAGCAGTTACTATAAGTATATTTAATATGCATGCTAATCTAGAGAAAAAAATGAGCTGTTAAGTAGAAATATGAAAGATAGAAAACTTCTAAAGATAGAAACTACAATGTTTAAGAACAAAATATACCAGATTGGCTAGATGACAAGATAGATGCTTCCAAAGAATGTATTAGTAAACTTGAAGATATGGGAACTGAAGCAATCCGAAATTTTTTAAATGCGAAAAAATAACCTTAAAAGAAAGAGAATTGATGACTATAACATCTCAAGTAGTCTAATACACTTGAAGTTGGAGCCTATAAAGAACAGGACAGAAAAAAATTGACAACAACGTACACGATTTGCCAACTTGAATGAAAACTATAAATCCACTGATCTAAGGTGATCAATGAACCCAAATCATAAGAAACAATCTATACCAAGACATTTAAAATGGACTAGCTTAAAACCCAGTATGAAGACATTTTAAAAACAGTTAAGTAGGGGAGAATCTCATTATATACTTAGGAAGGAAAAAGAGTATGGCAACAAATATAATGTTGAAAGCATTTCAAGCCAAATCAATGTGAAATATCATTTTTAAGTAACTGAAAGAAAAGTACTGTAAATCTAGAATTCTCTACCCAGCAAAAATAATAAAAAAACAAAGTTGAAATAATAATCTTAGACTACAGAAGCTGAAAAAATGTGTCATCAGCATATATGTATTACAAATATATAAGTGGAGTGAAAGAGGCCAAAATAAAAACCAAACCAGTTAAAATCTGGATCGATAGATACACTTATCAATAAGAGGAGAGTTAAATCACATTTTATTCTCTTTAGGGACAAGAAAATCTCAGATTTGTAAGAGATGAATAATTAAATCTCTGATTTTCTCAGCAAAATACCTGACACTTAAGGTTTGAAGTATGTATGGGGTGGAGGCACGAATGAGGACAAGAGAAAGAAGTGGCGATATAATTTGAGGAAAAAATTGTTCTTAAAAATTACTTAGATGGAAAAATCAATGAACAAAGAGTGGAGATTGCAAGATTCTTTTGAGACAGGAAAAAACAGTCAAATGAGAAAAATGTTTAAAATATTGATCAAACTCATGACAAAAAAACCATGATCAAAGTTAAGAACATAAACACTAAATTGAAGGAAATGAATAACAATGGACTAACATTTTTAATGCTAAAATATCTCACAGAGTAATTAGACTTCTGAACAAAGCAGCAGAACAGAGTGTCTAATAATGAACCTTCATCAGGTGTGGTCTGCAGAGCTATGTGAAAGCCTGGCAGATCTTCTTACATGAATTCTGAGAGAGATCAGAAAATAAGAAACTGGAAATGAGATTATTCTTGTTCAAATTTAAGAATGTATTTTTGTTAAAAGAATAATTGAAAACCTGATGACAGAGACACACAGCACAAAACTGACATCTTTCTTAGCATTTATTATAGGCATCAGGATCATACTTGAATACAACACAAACATCGTTTGGCATGTGTGCTGTTATAAATATTGTGTGTGGGAAAAGTAGAATATTTACATTTTGAACAGAGTAAAAGAGCATGCTATAGACTTTATCCAAAACATTGAATAATTTCAATGTATTATACTGAGAATAAGCATGAATACACACATTGGCATAATTGCTGTTTATAAGTTCATAAATTTAGGTTTCCCTTTGAATAGCAGAATACAGAGAAACCATCAGTTCCCAAATGCTGCTCTCTCTTTATCCCAACAGGTGGGCTTCCAGCTTTTCTATACATATAGTTATTGCTAGACAAATCTGACTCCCTTTCTCTCAGCCATTCACCCCTCTCTGGAGCTCCACTTCTTTATGATGAGATGACTCATTAAGCTTTTTTCCTGGCAGGGAGCTGACACCCAATTAATGAGCTGACACTGTTCTGTGTCCCCTCTCACTAGTGCAATAAGGCTCTGTTTACAAACACAGGCTGTTGCGCCTGTCTGGGAGAACAGGTTAAAATCTCCCTGCTGGGCCAGTTTGTTCAAAATCATAAGGCTTCTTTAAACAATGTCTTTGTGCCATAAACATCAGAAATACTGCTTTCAGCAGGATGTAAGTCACCCTATGGAAACATCCTGTTTGTTGGGAAAGGGACTAAAGGACCAAGTTTTGGGGTTATAAATATGTAAATGATGATATTTAATTGAATTCAATATTATCTAGGGTAGATCATTGCTTTCTTCTAAGATAAAATTTGAGCCATGCAGACTTTATTTTAAACTCAAGTCATGGTTAAAGCTAGCCCCTATCTATGTTTTTCTTCCTTCACCTAAATTTATTCTACCATTCCTTCCTCACCTCAGGCACCAGCTAAAATATCATCTCCTCTGTGAAACTGTTTTTGAATTCCTCTGGAAGGGGTTACTCTCTACATATTTCCTATTGGAATGTTTAAAAATGCTTCTATAGTAGCATTTTTCATGTTAGCATCATTTCAATTCTCCTTCACTGAAGAAATGACCATTATATCATGTATTCCATAACACATCACAGGTGTAAGCTTTGGCCACCATTTTTGAGTATGGCCTTCTTGCAGCTGTGCTCCACAACAGTTGGCTGTAAGAAACTAAATATTACTAAGAAACTCAATATTACTAAAAGAATATCTTTTCCTGCGCTGTTTGGAATCTTTCCCATATGGCTAGTTAATTATCCACATCAGTCATATCAGCCTTAATGTAAAACTAATAGACAGGTATAGTGCCAGTCATGAACCTTCTACTTCTGGCAATTTCTTTATGAAACAAGGAAAATGAAGCTAGGGAAGCTACAGATAGAAGTAAATTAATGCTTGGCATCAAGAAAATGGGGAATTTCCCTTCCCTTGTGATGATACTTTTTATGAATTTAAGGTGGAGGTTATTAGCCAACAGTGAAGGGGGTGGGAGTTGTTAGAGGTGTGAAGAAAGTAGAGATAATTTGATAAAGTTGCCATAAATGGTATCAGACTAAAGTAATCAGAATAGAAAAGAGGCTGATCTGCCAACAGATACTGCAGCACAGAAACCCTCTTAAGTGTGAGATAAATGTTCAAACACAGGTCTAGGCAAATTCTTTCACATAACATGTATTCATAGCCACAAGATACCATACAAGGTACAAATCTCAAGCTACCATAAGGAGGACAAAATGGAGCCCATTTCCGTAAGGATCTCATAAACACAGATGAGAACAATTTACCCACTCCATACCTTTGAATGCTAGAGCCTGGGTCTAAGAGAGTTCTCTGAAGACAGAGACAAGTAATGAAGAAAGAGAAATTATTGGTATAGTGCTCCTGTTGGTTGAAAAGGAAAAGCCTAAAGAAAATGCAAAATGATTATTACTGCAATCAAAGTTAAGACAAAGCAAATCCCCTTTACAGAAATCCTGATGTTGACTGATTCCAAACAGAGGTTCACACATATTCAACAATCTCCCAATGAATGATTCAATGTGAATTCCCACTTACAGGACTTATCCTGATTCAACAATGCCTGAATATAAAGAAGGCTTAGGAGTAGTCAAAGGGCTCAAAGAAATGAAATTAGAAGCTTATACTCACTTGTTAATTACTAATTAATGAAAAATGGATATAGAGCCGCCCAAACACATGAAAGCATATCCACTATTTTAGAAATGTATATAGACATAAATATTTGGAACGTATACATCTGTGTATATGTGGATAGATACAGATACGTGCTCGTATTTATACGTATATATGTACACACATATATATCTTTTTAAAGTGTGTGTACATAGTTTTTAAATGGACTCTTTAGTCTACTATATCTTTAGAAACTCAGAGAAGCAAGAAGAATTTTTAAAAATTGAAATAAATTCCTTATTCAATGAAATAGTCATGAATTCACACAAAAACTACAACATGTACTGAACTCATACTGCGAACTAGGAATCTGTCTAACCACTTTAGATGTGTGAATTCCTTATGACTTAGATGCTGTTATTATTCCCATTTCACAGATCAGTGGTTCCAGAAAAAAGCTGAGAGATATGTCTGGAGATTTGTAGCTAGTGAATGGTGACTGCAGACTTCAACCTGGGCAGTTTGGACCTAGAGTGTAGATACTTTATACACTCAATTGCATAAAGACTGAGACACCTAATTACCAAATTATACTTCCTCAAACTGAGACTAGGCACACACCTCCATAAGAGAAGCACGCTGTGCTTGGTAGACTCATCCAGTGTTCCTCAGATCAAGGCAACAAGATCACTCTCCAGACCTTGTGACACTCAGAAGAAAGCCCAGACTGGACGACAAATGAGAACAAGGAAGTTTCTTAACTGTTTTAGACTCGCTCTTTCATTGTAGAAAAATGTTTGAAGTAAATGGGGAGAAGACGAAATCGGAAAGTTCTAGATCTTAATTAAAAAAAAAAGTCGTCATATGGGTTATAAGCGACTGAGAGGTCGAAAGCAGAGCTCCCCTATTGTTGCCACATTCCATACTCAGTTGTAACTGAATGTCTTGCTAATTTGAAAAGCACTCTGTGAACATAACAATCAGGAATCTAAGCTCTGATACCAATTTGACAGAAGATCAGAGTCACTTGAATCTCTAAAATTCCCTTTACTACTGAATTTCCATAATTTATTAATTACCTTCTCCAGTTTCCAGAATGGCAGGCATCTTGTTAACAAGACTTGCGTATTTTGATTTGAATCTGCAAGAATCCATTGCGGTCATATTCCACAGCTTACTTGTGGATAATGAAAATATATACAGGCACTTTTTCATATATTTTTTCAGCAAAATTTTATTAAGCATGTCCTCAGCTTCAGACATAGTATGGATGGCTAAAACACAAAGATAGAGTAATCATTGTATAATATTACAAAATTCAGGGTGCTTTTAAATGCTTGACACTATATTTTATCATTTGATTCTTATAATAAATCACCCATGTTCCTATTTTATGCAGAGACTGAGACTTCGAAAAGTTAAACAACTTTATTAATGACCTATAGACAGAAAATCAGAATTTGAATCCAATTTTATCTAAATTTTAGGTGCAATTCTTAATTACTATAGAAATATTTCTGTTATGAGTAACTGGAGTGAGTAGAAATGTTGAGAAATATAGTTAGAGCTGGATACGACAGGATCATTTTAGAGGTAGGATTGGACAATGGAAAAAAAGTCTCGATTTTCCATTGACCCATTTAGTTCATTATTTTGAGCAGGTAACTATTTTCTGAAATATAAGTTGCTGATGTACAAAGCAACTTTTCTTATTCAGAATCACTTAGGGGAGTATAAAATTGAAAAAATATCCATGCATCACTAAAACATCCATCTTACACTGAGACAGTCTGTTACATCTATCCCTTGTATATGTATAATCTATTGCTCTATTAGAAGACTTAACTGATTCTATCATGATGATTGATAATTATTATTGATCATTGAATTCATGATAGAGTTTTTTCCTGCTAAAAAGTTCTACAAATTCTAGACTTGAGTAAAACATACACTCCTAAGCAAATGAAATCCGTCAAGTTTCTTTTAGCTAGAATTGCCCAGTCATAATGAGTACTTATATTAAAGACATTGAAATCCTGTGGGAAAGAATGCTTCCTAACTACAATTTTGACCTCCTCAACATTCACTTGAGCACTGTGCTATCGTTATCATGAAGTACATATGAATAGTCAATAGAAATACGGCATCTAAGGCTCTATTTATGAGAAACTATGGACAGGATGATAGTCAAGTTAGAACTTAACTGGAGTTGGCACACTGGCTTCCACAGAGCTGCTGACAGAGGGCCCCAGTTCCCTGTCACAGGAACGCTTCACAAAGTTGCCTGAGTGCCCTCACAAAATGGCCACTGGCTTCTTCCGCTATGAGTGATCCCAGAGAGATAAGTAGTCAGAAACCACAATGATTTTCATGACCTAGTCTTAAAGTGTCCTGCACGGTCACTTTTGACATAGTCTATTTATTCCAAGAGAGTCACTTGCTCTAGACAATGCTCAGGAGCAGAGGCATTAAACTCCTCCTCTTAAAAAGAGAATTTTCTGAGAAGTTGCAAATTTATTTTTGAACTACCGCACCTCTCTTTCAAGTGTGGGTGGAGAAGCTCAGAAATTTGTCTACAAAGTCACCTCATTCCTAACTACAACTTCAGGTTTCACTATGAAAATTCCAGGTCTCCCCTCAAAATGGGTTTAACACCATCGGTAGATAATTATTAATGTAGAAAATTGTCAAAGTAGCAAATAAATATGCTTTTATCATCTACTTTAACATCATTCAGCTGTTTTTTTAACTGTTAAAAGTCTTTCTCTGTTACTGAGACTTTTCATTTAAATAGCCTATAAAATATAATTTGAGGAGCCTAGATATATTCAATCCTAATTTTATAAAAAAATTCTATTAACCCTGAATTCTTGAAATTGTGAGACAACTGTTAAATGCCAGAAGTATGATTTACATGAATGGATCCTTATGCTAAGCATTAAAAACACATTTAGACTCATTTATTTGTAGGTATAATTTCAGCTTTGTTTAAATTGATAAGAATATGGCTCCTTTACATGCAATTTTCTAAATGTCTAAATATACAAATGAAACTTTTCATACAAGAAACATGTGACAGACAGACATTCTGGTCTTAGATATCAAGTGTGCAAACTTGAACAAATTATTATATTGTTAGCCTAGTTGTCTCTGATGAAAAGCTGTCCAGTTTCAGTCTTATTGCAAATGCTTTTCAAACACTCAGAGAATCAAGAAAGAAAGTACTAATTCATGAGGACCTGATGTCACTTCTCTGTAGGGCAGGCACGTATTGTGTTTGAAGTAGCTTTCTATTCACTGAACAGAGCCTATATCATTGCTTTGCTTCTCATGGTCTTTTATTTCCTGCTCTTACTCTGTTTTTGACCTGGAAATTCCTCACCTTCTTGGTTTTGATCACTGTTTCTGTGAACTTTGCCTTGAAGTGTCAGGCCACTTAAAGGCAATTAGAACTGTATGAGAATAACATACATTCCTCTCTGTCTTATTTTCAACAAACATATATTTAGCAAACAATGTGAGACTTGATGCTAAAATCTTTATGTACCTTAACTCGATTCATCCTTACTGCACCCCTCTGGTAGATAAGGTAGGTTAGATGCTCTTTATGGATGAGAAATGACTGAAAGAAGTTGGCAATTCGCCTGAGATTGTATTGCTGCTAAGTAGTAGAGCATGGATGAAAACTGGCTCCCTACAGATCCATGCTCTATGCTGTCCACTTCTGGTCTTCTGGTGTTTCTTATTCCAAGATTCATCTTGGGTATAGTTTCACAAGATGCACAGTTTGGAGTGTTTCAAAAAAAATGAGTTGCAGCTACTTTAAAAAAGAAAATCTATATAAACCATATCTGTGTTATGGAGGACAGAGGTGAGTTTACCAGCTCCCGTGTATAATGCTTCTCCTGTATGTGAATTCACTAACATACACTGTGACCATTTCATAAGGGAGGTTAAATAATCATGTTTATATAATTATAAATGTTTTTTAAATGATCTAACATATATGTATATGTGTACCCTGAGTAAATGGCATAACAAAATCATTAAAGGATAAGGATTTGAAACGATTTAGCAGAACGTGGAAGAGTGAATGATTCCTGGTAAGTAAACTACCCTTCCACAGACATCATGAAGTTTTGTTCTGTTTTGTATTCAGAAATTTTCAGATTATTTTATAAAACTTGCTAGTTTATAAAACGTATCCAATAGGTCTAAGAATCAATGAAAAAAACCCACTGATAGTCCCATTGACTGTGGCTGATTTTGAGTGAAATCCTTTATTGTTTAGAGACTCCAGGACCACAAACATTTGCTTACAATTAAAAGAATGCTATAAAAATGTATAGCTTATGGGGAAAATATCTATTTGGAACAGCCACTAAGTTGAATTCTAACTCTGTGTGTGTGTGTGTGTGTGTGTGTGTGTGCGTGCGTGTTGCATGTGACTTTCCAGTTCATCTGAAAGTATAAAATTCAAAGAATATGTCGAACTATCTAATGTTCATTTCCCAAGAAACCTCCCTGTAAAACAGAATAGCCACTTTATTCTTCATTAGACCCCATCACCACCTAATGTAGTATCTCCCTCGCAATCATTCAGACATCTGTGTGTTTCTCTAAGTAATTCAAACGTAAATAAAGCACTTTTATATCTCTGATGAAAGTCTTTCCTGAAACCCTTTCTCAATGCTTCCCTTATTCCTCTAATGGCCATCTCACCAATACCAGATGACATCTGTGCCTCAGATCACTGGGAAGCATTTCAGGTAGACCATGTGTTACACCTTGACCTAGCATCTCATTCTGTCCCACCACTGTGGTCAATTAAATGGGGTCCTTGTTAGGAGCCAGTTGACTGGTCGTGTGCCGGCTATCACCGCAAGAGCTTAAGGGCCACAAATCTCTGTTATTACCAAGCTGTTGCTGCCAGAAGCATGCTGATTCCTGACAAAAAGAATAGATTAGGATCAATCAAATCTCCCCCAGGCTTGTCAGTGGGACTTTTAACCACACCTTCTACCTCAAACTTTCCCCTTCACCTCCTTCCAAACACCTACGCAGCAGCAAGCTAACAAGGTGTCTGCCAAACCATATGTTCATAATTAGTTAACTTTTTGCCGGTCGCTAGAGGCACCACAGACTCAGCAACAGCCCTCAAGCACATTGGACGTCCAATAAGACACCACCGACCAGCACTGGCCCCTCCCCTCAGCAGTGGGAGAAGAGGCATATTTAATTCCAGCTGTGGCATTGTGAAGTGAATTAACTTTATCCTCAATTTAAAAAGCCAGCATGAAATCAAAGGGGACCAGAAGAGAAAAATAGAGAAAATGAAAAAAAAAAAAAAAAAAAAATGCTGGTAGGTTAACTCAACAAGTCTGATGAATGAAACTCAACTGGTTGGCCCCATTTAACCAATCACTGCGAAGCAGATTTCTGGCACCGTTGTTACTTCTGGCATAATTCTTCCTTTTATTTCCCACTTCTGTGGTTAAGGTCTCTTGTTACACACAGAGGGGATTGTTGATATAATTGTTTATGAGCCAGTGGAAGACATTTTTAGGTAGTAGTGAGGTTACTGGGCAATAAGAATTTAATGTTAGAAAGAGCAGAGTACGATGCTGGCTAAGAAATCTCATCTCAAGGTAAGACTGTTGTATACACAATTAAATTTGCAATCTCCTCTGTGACCTTGTATATCTGTGGGTATGTGGTTTTCTTTACGGGAAAGCATTGTAATTGGTATTTTTCATGAAGTTCTAGGGCAATGGGAATTCTGAAATCTTTTTTGTTCTTATTGATCAAGGAAGAAATGTCTAATAGTTTGAAAAAAACTGTGCATCTTCACTATATTCACTATATTCAGATAAGCAAGAATCTCTGATGAATTATTCAGCTTTGCTCCAACATATTTATCAATATAAATTTGCTGAAGTGATTCCAAATGAATATTAAAAGCATAATGATCCTTAAACTTTATTTTAAATTAATATGAATTCATGTAATCCTTTAAATTTGGAAGGAAAGATATTACTTAAGAAAATCCTGCATTTTTAATGCATTCTCTTAAAATAAAAATTGCCATTAAATTGTGAATGACAAAATGCAATTTCTGTAAAAAAAATGTTTTTATAAATGACACTATGAAACCAAAAATGTAGATATAAACATTTATGAAGACAGAAAATTCAAGTTAAAAAAATAAGGTTAAATAATTTCTTTCAAAAATAATTAGAAATGAGAAAGAAATTTATTTTCAATAATGCTAAGCTTAATTATTGTGGTTTTGTTGTTAGATTTAATGTTATCAGGAAATCCTCTTCTGAAGGGGTCTATGAATTTTGGACAATGCAAAGAATAGAAGCAGAGCAATCCTAAATCTCGAAAACAATCAAGGATAGGTCATTGTTTTAAGTGTTAGCCTGAGATCTAATTTCATTGTCAATCACATAATCTCTGCTATTATATTAAACAGCCATTGAGATTGGGACTCAATCAAGGGGCTCAGGAGTCTTGAGAAACAGACATTGTCATGATGACATGTGGTTTAAAATGAATTAAGAAACAACTGATGCGGTTTGGGGCCAGGGAATTAGAAAACCAGCTGAAGGGAAAATGCAAAAACCACAGATCAGTACAAGTTACAGGCAATTTTTTTAATAAGCTCCTTTTCGATAATGTCAGACAAGAAACATTAAGCATCTTTCTTACCCTCAAATGGAACAAACCAATTAAAAATCAGAGTCAGATGTTTGCTTTCAAAGATAAACTGCATTCTAAAAAATCATATTTTTGCAACTTAATCATTACTAATCAAGCAGCAACAACTCCCCCCCGCCCCCCCAAACCAATACAATAACCTGCTTAAAAATGTCTGCAGATTAATAAACACTGTATTTCTGGTATCTTACAAATTTTCAACTTGAGTCTATTTTAAATAAAGCATCATTCAACTACCAATATAATATTGAGTCCATGGCCAATTAATTACAATTCCAGAGTGGAGGTTTTTATCTCAGCTTCCATGCAATTACTTTACCATGAGATTTGATCTATATTGAGTATTACTTTATGATGAGGAAAATAGGCAGATTAGAAATGGGAAACCATGTTGATTAGAGTTGAACAATTGGTTTTGAGGATTTTTAAAAAAATCTTGCAGCTCTGTTGTGATAAGAAATAGTGAACCACTGAAGAACAGAAAATGGTCGTCTAAAATGATCAGGATGTTTAACAAGAAACTGAGTAATAGGGAGCAGTGCAGACTGGAGAAAAACCAGAGACTTATTGAAGATGCTGTGCTCCGCAGTAGTGATGAGCACATAGCTGAGTACAGTGGCAATAGCACTGGATTAGAAGAAACAAATTTGAGACTTACTAAAGATTCAGTTAGATGACTAATGAAAAAAGAAGACATTTGAGATGAAACTGCCAAACCGGCTTGACTGTATAGCAAAAATATTACAGTAGCAGAAGTGATGGAAAGACAGATTTTTTTTTTTTTTTCACAGAGGAAATGCTATTGAGTTTTAATGAAATGAAATTGGAGGACTGATTCTCACTAGTACTATGTGTCTGACAGTTGTAGGCTAGGGAGTATTTCAGTTTAGGAATTATCAATATTATGAGGACTACGAGACACACGTGAATGGGATGAGTTTCAAGGTAGTGGATATAAATGGAGAGGAGCAATAGGTGAGGGTCTCTACATGTTAATTCCCAAAGTAAAGAGGCAGAAGGAAAATAAGTCAAGAATGTGAACATGGAAGAATCTGGCAGTAGCAATGTCCAGACGGTGAAATTCTAAAAAGCAAGAAAAGATAAAAACATCTTGTTGAACATAGAGTTTTCAAATATAAAGAAAATGGTTAAAATTCAGTTAGTCCCAATTAAACATCATTGGAGCTTTCAAATTCCATTTTTAAAGCATGGAAGTCAAACAGCTCAAATAACTTCAAGAAAATATTTTACAATGTTTTATTTAGTAGTTTAAAACTATGCTGACAATTCACCTTCCTTACTCAGTTCTTGCTTAGATTTTGATATAGAGTTTATATTCACTTTACAAAATGAACTGGAGTATATTTTCCTTCTCTGCTATTGGTTGCAATACATTGAGATTATCCATTCTTGAAAAGTTTGATCAAAAACTCATTCTGTAACCCCCGATTCCCACTATATATTTTAGAAGCAGATGATTATGCATTTAGTTTAACTGAAGTTTCTTAATAACTTTGTTTTCCCTTGAGTTATTTTGTTAATTCATTTTTCTAGAAAGATCAGTCAGTTCTTTGAAGTTTCCTAAATTATTTGCTTTAAAAAGTTTAGGGTATGTTATATCTTTTTTTAAAGGCTCAAATATATATAATATTTCTAAAATTTACATCGCTTTTAATGATCAGTGGCCTATATATGTCTGTTAGATTAGTCTCTTTTAAATAATTCCTAGTACAGCTGTTTAACCCAATATTTTGGGGGGTTTTGTTGCAATAATTTCTTTATCATTTCCTTCTGCATTTTTTCCAGTTTTTTATATTAAGTTAGTTAATAGTTTATTTTTCTTATTTTCTAATATTTTATTTAAGTTTAAAATAAGATTAATTCTTATTTCCCACAAATTTTGATGCAAAACTTTTATTTTATGTAGTTTGAAAATTTTTATTATAGTCATATTTTTTTCTTTAGCTCAATAATTAATTTAAGCATGTAAACACTTGCTTTTAATTTTTACAGTTGCGTTGGCTTTAGTTTATATTGACTTCTAATTTTATTAAAGAACCTATGAATTATCAAATATTACTCACCAAACTCTTATTTCCCAAGACTGGGTCATAATGTTTACTAACATAAAAGGCCAAAACAAAGCAAAAAAATGGTTGAAGATTGTATTATTCTGATGAAGTGGGAATGGAAATGATTGAAGTATCAGGGATGGAATTTACGATTGAGATTTCATGACTGACTTTTGAGGTGAGGGTGAAGGAGTCAAGTATGACTCACATGGGTGATTCCAGTTTGAGTGACATGATGGATGATGTCACCATTTACTGAACTAGAGAAGCTTGAGATGCTAGTAAAGATTACATTCAGCTTCACACAATTCATGCCTGTATTATCTATGGGATATCCAGTATGAGATAACAAGAATGAATCAATATGTAGACCTTGAGATCAAGGGAAAATCACATTAAATATATAAATTTTAAACTCATCAAGCTATAGAAAAATCATTGTATCCATTTTTGTGGTTCAGTTTGCTGATGGCATGAAGTTATAACCTAACATCATTGCATACAATGTATAATATAAACATTCTTTAAATTACATTAAATTAGGAAAGAAACAAGACTGAATGCCTGAATGGCCCACTAGATGAAGAGTTGGTAATGGAGACTTGAAGTCACAGATAGAGAGAGAAGTGGAAGAGAATTGCGATATCGTATTAGAGAGGAGAATGGAATATTTTGATAAAAAAAAAAACAAATCAGGAGCAAATAGATGTCAAGAACAATAAAGGTAGGAAGAATTATTGAAAACTATATCCTATACTTAATACACATTATAGGAAACAATTATAAGCATAGGTTTTCCAAACTGAAGTCCCATTAGTATTATTTCTAAAAATTTTGACAATAGATTTCAGTATTTCAGGAAGTCCTGTAAATCATATCTATTTATTGATAGGATTGCATGGAGCTGCATGATGATTGTCTAGTAAAACTTGGAATAATTACCATGTAGAGAGTATTTATCATGTCCAAGAAGAGTGGTAAGCACTTTATACAAAGCAACTTTGAAAATGCTATAGTTTCCATCTGGAGGGGGAAAAAAATGGTATAAACAAAGAAATCATCCCTTAATAAAGACAGCAATCAAAATCTAAATCTTGTTTTGTGATTTATAATATGCTAAGAACTTTTCATATCGTTTGATTTGTCATTCTTCTCTTCAGAGATCTGTCAACCCAAACAGGATATTTCTGTTTACAGCTCTGACTACTTTCTTCACTTTTCTGATTTTTGCCCATAGGAAGAGTCATTCGTTATTGACTATTCTGAAAATGAGTTAGTGAATCACTTCAAGTTTTTTGGTCAACAAGGTTTAATTTTTCTGTAAAAAGTGAGCAAATACCCTTCTATAACCTTTGCTTCTTGAACTCAGATGTCGTTGTTTCTATTTTTCCTGCTTCCATATAGATTGCACACTTCGTCTCACAGCTTTCAGATTTTCCTGTAACGCTGGTCCTACTTTCATGCCCTTGTTTTTGTCTGTGCTACAAGTTAAGGTAGAACAGCTTTCAGCACTGTGTGACTATTTGAGTAAATGAAGTTCGTGCCATCAAAGTGTCCATTCTAGAGTCAAAGGAATCTCACTTTGACCTGCAGGCCTAAGTACAGGTTTGGGATTTAAATCCAGATTTCCTCACTTTATTTTTTATGATTCTGGAACCTAATTTACATTTTTTTTTCCACACAGACACTACATAATTAGTATACTTGCTTAATCAACATGAATGTAACATTTTCCTTCTATAAATCATTAGTCATATTTGTATTCATCAATAATTCCACTAAATATATCTTATTTATTTCATAACGCCCAGGAATATATGGGTTATATGGATTTCAGGGGGAAAACAGTATTGCTTCGAACTAGTGAAACAGCATTTTGAGAGTGAGAGCAAGAGTGAGGAAGGGAGAGAAAAAGCATGAAATGTTAGCATAGTTTCCATTCCCTGGATAGGAAATAAGATCTTATCAAATAAGTCATTTCACTTGTCATATATATATATATATATATATATATATATATATACACACACACAAGCATTATCCTAATGTGGGATTCTGAAATAAGTTCCCACATGAAAACTTCGATAGATTAGAAAAAACAGAAAGAAAATAAATGCAGAGTCACATTAAGTAAATGGAATAAAAGCAAAGCTATGCCAACCTTGAAATATAGTCGCAAAAGGCAACTAATAGTCTTAGGTGATTGATGATGAGTTCACAGTAAAAATCCTTGAGGCTTCACAGAAGTGTAAACATTCTGGAAGATAACAAATGGAAGATCTGATATGAGAGTGTATAGAGCTAATGGAACAGAGAAAATATTTAAAATATAAATATAAATATTCTTAGAAATTTAAGGGATGTAGGCGGAAAACAATTGTGGCGATGTTGGTTGTCAAAGTATAATAGCTGACATGAAAAACTGAAAGGATTTGGTGACTAAGAGAATGGGTATACAACTTAATTAAAAAAAAGAAGGATGTTAGAGACTTACTAATACCCACATAGTAGAAATACCAGAAGTGAAGTAAAAGAATGTTAGCAATGAATGAAAGAAATAAGTGAGAATTCCTCATAATCAAGATCTCAGATTAAAATGATTTGGAGAGTTTAAGTCTTAAAGAGAAGAAAATCCAAGACTAAAAGACAGTCTTACATGTAAGAATGTCAAAGATAAACTCTAACGGATTCCAAGAGAATAATGAAACAGTCCACAAAAGAAACAAATAGATTAATTTCAGCTCTTGAACTAAATATACATTTAACTACTTCTTAATTCTAATACTACAAATGGAAATCAAGTTCTCACCTCAATATATATTGCATTTAGCGAGATGGAGAGATCTTTACTTGTCTTCCCAAATACCCCAAACTTTCTTTCTTTGCAATTTAAGAAATGAGCTCATAGTGCTGTAGTTTTCAGATGAATCTTAGTCATAACTTATTTTTTAACCTTAAAAAAATGTACTTTAAAAAGTACACAGGGCCATCGTAACTCTCCTTTTACAGTATCATCACATAAAAACATATCTTAATTGCAAATAATGATGTTCAGAATCCTGATTTTATAATTGTACTTCTCTTAGTTTGTTAAAGTTTTCCTTATATTGTCATAAATTTAAAGATAGGGAGTAAAATATATAGGGAGTAGACCTATTTGGTATTTAAAGCACACTTAAATTAGCCTCATACAAGAAAATTATGTTAATAAATATATAAACGTATCAACAGGTATTTCTTTTGCATTTATATTAAAGTAAAAAGTGAAATTGCATTCTCAGTTGGAACATGTATTGTCTATGAAGACACTCATCCCTTACTTAAATGTGGGCGATTTAAAAAGTCTTCAGGAAGCCCCCTCTAGTGTCTGAAGGACGCAACAGATCACTGACAAAGGATTTTGAGATACAAAGCTTTGAGAATTTTAGTGCATGACTCAGGGTCCATGAAAATCATCACCTCCAATAAACATTCTGTTTACTACTAGGAAAAGGAAATTTCCAGATAGGAAATACCTATCACATTGAAAGTTGGTGGCGTATCCAGTAGAATTAAAATCTCTTAACTCCTAGTAAATAGAATGTTCTATGAACTAGGAGTTAAGAGATTTGAATTCTAGAACATTCTATATATTTTATGGACTAAGATTAGGTCAAGCAGGCCTAAAGAAGAATAAAAGCAAGGAATTTGGAGAATGAAGGGTGTTTTTTTGATGGAAAGAGTATAGAGATGAGCGAAGAAGAAAACAAGAAGATTAGCAAAAACAGCTGGGGAACCAGACCCCAGAGACAGGTGTTCAAGATAATGGGTTAAAACTGATCATACTTGGGAGTTTATTGGTGATTGATAAAATGAGCATATGCGAATATTTTATTTGTAGTCCAGAAGCTAAGATCACTAGTGAAGTTTAGTTACTAATTTCCCGCTTACTAAAATTTGTCAATTTTTCACTTAGCCATAACTCTCTTATACTTGGCACCTATCTCAATAGAGGTTACTAATCATGCAGAACATGAAAATCAAAGATAACAAATCTTGATTTCTTCTCCCACTCCAGTTCACGCGAATGGACTGGACCGGCAGAAATATGTATTATCCTGAAATGGGGGTATGTAGCTTTGATCTCTCAGCCTTCCTCTAGGAAGCATAAAATTCAAGAACTCTCTAGAGAAATACTCAAAGAGCTACCTACCTCTAAAGATAATCAATTTGAAACAGTCTTGGTCTTTTATCCTTAAGTATAGGACTTTGGTCTGCAGGTAATTGCCAGATTTAGTTTGTGAAAAATATTCAATTGCTTCTTTAGCATGAGTATTGAATGTGAAAGTGTGCTGTCGGATAAAGATGTTTATCATGGAGCTCATAGTCTCTTGGAGGAAAACATAAAATTACAGAAGAAGATGGGAGTACCTTTCATTTCTCAGTTATTTCTGTCTTAGGCATTGTGGAATATGATACTGGAGGACTTGGGAGACATATTCCCAAAAAATAGATTGCCAGGATAATCAGGCTCTCTGATATGAGTTTCTTCTTACCCACAATGCTGATGTCAACAAGCTGTTATGACTTGACTATGAGCCTGACATACAAAGAAGAAGCTTCCACAAACAGTGTGAATATTGAATTAAGAAAGTGCTGCATATACTTGAGGAATTGCATGTAAGTTGATGAGAATTTCTGAGTATGATACGTTTCATGAAATAAGTAATGAAACTCCTCAAGATAGGTTTGTTTACTAGTTGAGATATTCTGTGCTAGGCAAACATGGTAAGGACTTGAAATTTAATCAAATGCAATTGCTTCTGCTGAATCTATCAGTAGTCACTATCATCATTTGCATCAAAAGGCTATGAATTCCTTTTAGAAATAAAATCAGGCTTCATGCAAATTTGATTTTCTTCCTTTTTTCAATTTTCATCATAATTATCAAAAAGAAAGACAAACAACTAATAAGCTAAAATATACTGAGAACAAAAGTTGTTCCATGCACTACTCTTAGTGATTTTATAATTATTGTCTTACTTTATTTTTGCAAAAAAACCCAATGAGGTCATCAGTGGGGAAGTCCCATTGGACTATATGCATAAGAGAAATAGTCAAAGCATCAGGGCATTCCAATAAAGCTTCTCTATCGTATCTTTCATCAATTTGCTACATTTAAGATAGCACATACAATACACTGACCATTTTCTTTGTGAAACATTTAAGTATCTCATATATTTATGCTTAGGAGAGTTTCATAAGTTGAATGGAAATATCATTAAATCTAAAATAAGGCAAACATTACCCAGTCAGTAAACAAGTCTACCTTGCTTCAAGAAATATGATGCATGCTAATACATTACATGGAAAGTGCAAAGGATGTACCCTGGTAGAAGATGAGACACAGAAGGAGATCTAAGTTCTATGTCATTCTACCTCTCCCAAAAATAATATAGACTTCAAGAGTCCATGTTCCTCTTTGGTAAAAACACAGTGGTGCAACTAGCTGATCTCTAAGTCATATTTTAAAGGCCTTAATTATATCAAATGTAGTTGATATTTTTACCCCTTGCCACAAATCTTTCTATTCTTTCCCCCATTCACTATCCAACCCAGAAGCGTTCAGTTAATCATGAGAGGTATCCAAGTCCTGCAAAGTAGTCTGCAAATGAGTATCTCGAAGGTTGACTACAGCAAGTCCTATCTTTTACATAAAAGGAGGAGATAGAAATATACTTAATGAACTTTGGGACACCTTTAATAACTTCAGCTGGTCCCATTTTCTAACAACAATCTACTTTTTTTTTCCAGTTTTCTCACTTACTCATTACGCTTGTACCCTGACGCCAGTAAAGTATACCATGTCTGGACTGTTCCATTCTAATTATTTTAAACCTTTAGATATATGTTTCCTTTGTGATTCAACACTTCTACCTCTCCCTTACGAAAACCTTCAAATTTGTCTCTACATTAGAGTAAAACTTCTCAACAAATCCTCAAATGCAGATTCTTCCAAATATCCTTTTTATGTCTCCTATGTTGTTGGTCAAATAATTTAGTTACTACACCTTCATGTTTTTTTCTCTGTTTCTGAACTCTTATAATTGAATATCAGCTCCCTCTTTCTCTCCCCTCTGTGATAATTTTCAGTCTCATAACTTTCCACAAACCAGTATCACTGCCTATATCAATGAATTGATTGTCTCCTTCACAGAAAAAAATAGAAACGATCAAGTGGTTACTTCCTAGGTTTCCTATAAAAGATGTTTCACATTAATCATCTTCTGCATCCTTTTTATTATCTAGTAGTCCCTTTTCCTATCAAACCTAACCCCAACTCCTTCTCTGGATATTGAATTCTGTATTCCTTCTACTAAGAGAGTACTTATTTTATCATTGATTTTTCATTTATATACACTGTGTTCAAGATTGTTAAACTTAGTGTAAATACAATATTAATTATCCTCCCAAAGATACATAAAGTCAATACAACCCCGATCAAAATCTGGTAGGATTGGTGAAAATTGACAAGTTGACACTGAAATTACAAATGGCTAAGTATATCACAATAGGAAAAGAGCTATAATTTAAGCAATAGCTCATTTTCAATGTTCTAATTCTCTATAATCTGTCCTGACTGACTAAATTCAGTGTCTAGATGCATATACATTCTTATGTCGTCAACTCCATGGATATAGCACATCTTAACACCTAAATGTGTTCTTGAATTTGAATAACTAACAGATAAGTGAAATAGAGGCAATACTGAAGAGAAATCAATAGAAAAAAGAAAACCTTTACTAAAAAAGAAGAAAAGGAAATGAAGAAACAGTCTTATGTAAGGAGACATGGAAACAGACAGTATATAGTTCACAAACAGAAAAAGATTTATTTCTGTGTAATGGAAAGTCTGTGTTGGTCTCAAAACCTGGAGACACATTTTCGAGAAATCTCTGCTAGGCTTTCAAATGGGAGACTGGAAAGTTTTAGGGTCACTCTGCTACTTAGCTTTTCTATCTCCAGAATGAGGAAAACGAACCAGAGTGCAAATGTTTCCTTCATCTCTGACTAAATGAGTCCAGTCCATCTGCATATCTCCCAAGGGCTACACATGGGGCAAAGAACACATACAGTCTTTACAGAGTGAATACCAAGTTTGTTTATAACTAATGGTTTTCTTTTTCATCGATTTCTCATGATTATTGGTTAATCACATATAGTCAGTACTTGAAAGTGTTGTCTTTATATCACAACATCTTATTTTCCTGTGGACTTTTTCAATTCAGTCAGGTGTCTGTTCTATATTAAATTGTGATGAGTTCAAAATTATTGGACCTATGAATAAGAGGACTCAGGCCCCACGTGATCACCTTGGTCATTTTAACATCAGATTCTTTTCACTTACACACATCGTACTTGCATTTCTTTTATATAAATAAATACAGTTATGTAAATTTCTGAGCCATTCTTAAAAATGTAGGTAGATAGGTAGACAGACAGACAGACAGACAGACAGACAGATAGATAGATGGAAGAATGGATGGATGGATGGATGGATGGATGGATGGGGTGGATGGGTGGATGGATGGATGGGTGGGTGGATGGGTGGATAGATGGATTGTAAATACATGTAAAGTTGTGCATCAGCCAAAATCCCATAGAGGGCAGTATGGTTTTAGCTGACTCAGTATTAAATCCTAGCTCTTTGTAAAGGTACAATAACTCTTAAAAGAATTAAGAAGTGAGACTCCTGATTATAAAACAATATATAATTACTACAAATCTTTGGCATATGCCAAAATAATGAGAATTTTTAAATCACTGATGATCTGAAGTTCAGACGGAAATATTTTGTTTATGTATATATAATTGCTACCATATTACATAGCTTTGTATTCAAATTTTATTAGTCATACTTAATGTTATTCTAGTATTAATGAATTCTTTGTTATTTTTAATGAATAGGCAAAATTCCTTTATTAGAATTATATTATATTAATTTAAGCCATTTACCTCTCAATTGAAATTAGGTAAACACATTTTCAAAGCACTGCTGTGATAAATATATCTTCATTTGAATTCATGTTTAATTTATGAATATTTCTTTATAATGTGTTCTTAAAGTAGAGTTAACAGGTAAATAAGTATTAATATATACATATACATATGCAAATGTTTTTAGGCATTTATTGCCAAAAAACTGCTTTAAGGAAATGTACTAATTTAAACTTGTGGGACAATAGATTTAGAAACATTGAATTACACACTGAATTTTAATTTTTGCTAGGAAAAATGACATCTCATTTTAATTTATTTTATAAAAATACCTTGATAAGAATAATAGTCTAGAATTAAATTTCTCAGTTATCTTAGCAAAATCTAGGAATTGATAGTTGGAACAATAGAGAGCAAAGAAGAGATTAGAGTTCTCCTGAAAGGGCCAGAGGTGAGTAAAGGAGAAGAAAGTAAAATATTTTAGAAATAGCAACTTCTCAGAGTAAAAGAAAACTAAGAAAATGTAACACTTCCCATGATAAATAATTGAATCCACAAGAGTCAGGGATGTAATTAGAGTTTTATAGTTTTGGCTACACTCAGTAGTGTAATGGTGGATTTATGTCTTTATATATTTGTCAAAACCCATGGAATGTACCACACAGAGACTGAACTAAGGTTAGTCATAAACAAACTTGCAAGCTATGGACATACATTGATAATAATATATTAAAATTGGTTCATCTATTGTAGGAAATGAACCATCCTAATGCAAGATGTTCATAACAGGGTATACTTTGGGAGAGAAAGAGGAGGTGTATAGGAACTCTGTGTTTTCTACTTAACTTTCTATAAATGTCTATTAGGGTAAAAACAGTACAGAACTCTCCATTGGATTATATAGTCATAGCATATATTTAGTGGCACAGTTTTTGTCAGATGTGCTGCAGAATAATTTGTGTTCATTATAATACTCTAATTGCTTTCTATTTATTTTTCTTTAAGGTATTAGTAATACCTTAATATGTGTTGTTTAAAAAAATTATATATAGGTTATTTTATTATTTCAGTAATCCCAAGAGGTAAACAAAGTGAAGTATGGTTTATGCATAATAAAGTTTTTAAAAATAGATTAACTTCACAGAGGCAAGTTGTTGAGTAAAAATAAAGACTAACTCTTTTGATTTCTTAGAGCTTGGAATGATCCATGTTCATTACTATGAAAATAAAATGAATTTTATTCTGAATAAATGCTAAAAATCAAATAAAAATCCAGGAAGCCAAATAAAGACAGAAAGCAAAAAGAAAAGTAAAAAATGTTTTTTGATCAATTAATATATAGAGACTGAAATTTGATTTTCCATAAGAGATGGTTTACTCTGGATTTAAAATTTTAAAAGCCAGCTCTATGCTATTTGCATGAATCAGAATAAAAATATGAAGGTATATGTGCATGAAATTGAGAGAGAGAGACAGTTGACAGCACTAAACATACAGTAAAGTGAGATGACATGTTCTTAAAGACTTTGTGAAGAAGATATACCGTCCTCAATCTTTGTAAAACAAACAAAACAACATCTAAATATTCTACACAGTACAATATTTCAGCTCAATTAAAATACAATTACAGTGAGAATCTTCAATATGTGTCTTTTGAAATGTGAGTAAATCTAAGCACTTTGTGAACACTCAATTATCCTCACCATAATAACCCTGAAAGTGGATACAATTATAATTTCTATTCGCAGTTGAGAAAGAGTACAAAGTATCTTTTTAAGTTTTTTTTTGAGAAGTTTAATTTTAAAAAAGATGAATCTGTCATAAACCTGATTGAAGACTAAAGAACAGGAGTAAAATATACGAAAGAGATGACAATATTTTGCAACAGAGGTTATTTAAAACATAATGCAATGCTTATGATACACAATTTTATAGCATACATTTGAAACCTTGAAGAAGTGGATGATTTTTGAAAAAATATGTAATCACTGCAATAAAAGAAGTGGAAACTTTGAAATTATTTAAAATCGTGAAAAAAAACAGAAGGACTAGAGAGGTTCACAGATGATTTTGTTGAATATCTAAATTGCAATGACTTCAGGATGTATAATATAGGTTACCCTGCTATATAAGTTTAAGAAAATACACTTTGAATGGGTCCAATTGGTAGTGGTGAACAGCTCTAGAACTCTGATGGTGGGCGTGTGCGATGTATGTCTTGTTCCAGGTAATAGTTTAATCTCTTGAAACTTACATAGTACTTTAAATTAAAGCAAAATCAATTAAAGAAGAGAAAGAGAGAAGTACAATGACTTATCCTGTCCTTAGTAGAGCAAGACTGAGAAATTCTCACTTAAAGAAGTGACAGTATTTATTTTGCGGACATGTCCAATTTGAGCAGGGCAGAGTGGAGTGAGGATAGTTCATTGCTGCTCTGCTCTGTGTCAGGTGAGAAGACTAGGCTAAGATCATAAGAATGCTGTCTCACTCACCTGGTTTGCGTGTGATCTGAAATTGTCAGTCAGAATGCCTATGTTGTGCATTCTCTATGCACAGCCTGGTCTTTCTCATTATAGTATGGCTGGGTTCTCCATCTGTGTGTTGAATGATAGGGAAGGAGAGTGGAGGAGCGAGGAGGCTTGGGGATTGGAGGAGAGCAGAAGACCATAATTACCTTATGAAGTTCATTTGGATAAGGCCATCACAAAGTCCCAAGTAGTTTCAAGAGGATGGGGAAAAACTTCGCTGCTTGATTAGGGTGTCAAGTTTCTAAAAGCATAATTTTTTGTCCATTTTTGAAAAATTTAATTTCTCACACAAGTAACTGTGAAAGGTACTAAAAAAAATATTACTTCCATGAAGGCATCTATAAGCATATACGGTCCTTTTAGAATTTCTGGTAAGGTTAGCAATTTTGCACTTTTATACCCGATGTTATTTTCTTCTGTGACAATTCATGTAGTGCACCTTGTTTCTATTGTAGTTTCAGAGCTTCTGTATTTATTTGTAGTACAAATTCCTTGATAATTAATTATCCTCCACCTCTTCTCAGGAAACAGGTAAAACTTCTCAAATGGATACAAACATGCAAATATAAAAAATAGAAGAGACAGAATAAATGAAAGAAATACAAGGATAGCGAGGAAAAGCAGAATAAGGGTAACAGTTAGTTCCACAAAAACCTTTACCTGCCTTCAGGCAGGTCACAGATTAGCTGCTGTACTGAAGCAGCTGGTGCTAAGAGGGATGCCTGGAAACTCTTTGTGCCTCAGTGTACATATTCAGTTATATATTAACAGCAGTCTTAGTCAGTGAGCAGTTGGGAAAAGAATACAATATTGAGTGAAATACAATTTCAATGAAATGACGAATTTTGCAGTTGATCTTAATACACAATAAGAAACTAAACCTTTGTATATTGCTTATTTTTCCCATGTGCATAAAACATTTTAAAGATGTACTCAAAGTAGTTTGAATTTTTCCTCTTTTAAAAATATGTATTTATACTTTGACTAAATTTCAGATTAATAATTAAGGAGATGGTGCTTTTTGTATCACAAATATCTTAGCCTGAATAAGAATGCTTAAACAATAGCTAATGTACCTGTAATGTAAATTAAAGGTAGTATATAAGTCTTTCTCATATTTATAATAATCAAAGAAAGACATTAGAACAAATTTGTAAACAATTCTAAATTATTTTAAAATTTAAAGTATAGCCAAGGCCTCATATTTAAAATACGGCTGCTTAATAATCATTGCAAAATTATTACAATGACTAATGATTCATTAGTAAACAAATTGATTAATGAGATTGGAAGGGAATGTGGAGATACAGTTTCTGATTCTAACTTTCACTTAAGAATACGTGGTCTTGGGGAATCCAAGAAAACACTTACGCATGTTTCAAGAGATGAGAGGATATTGGATGGGATGCTGTCTAAGAGCCCCTTTGAGTGAGCCTTGGAGGCTCCGGGGTTAAGTCTGCAATGCCAGAGCAGTTCATGTAAAAGTCCAAGGACCTGGGTTTGCAACCCAGAGTCAGAGGAACAACCAGAATGAACAAGTAAATAAAAGTGCTGCTTCCTCCTTCCTTTATCTTCCTGCCTACCCTGCTTCCTTCCTCCTTAAAAAATAAAAATAAAATAAAGACAGACCCTTTTTAATTAAAAATTATGAATCCACAGATCTAAAACCTTGGAATTAACACAAGATCAATGAAAATTTTTTTTGTTTTGTCTGAAGAGGGTGCCAGTTCTTCACAAGAGGATGGGGACCAGTACGACCCAGGGCATCAACGACACTGAGAAGGTGCCTCAACTTTGTAGATCTCTGTTTGGAAGACCTTTATTTCTCATCCAGTATGTGATGCTTTTAGTAGAAAAGACATCTCACTTTACTCACCTTGTTAATGCAATGATTTCCATTGCTCTTAGGATAGGGAACGATGCCTGTATGACCTACTTCTCCAGCCCCATTACTCACAAACTTCTGTTAATGTTGTTTGCTTCAGAGTCTTTGTATTCTTTTTTTGTCTTCCTTGTTGCATATTTACCTCTTCTTCACCTTTTCAACTCCTACTCTCCCTTCAAGTCTTTGAAAAAGATGTTATTGTCTCAGGGAAGTGTCCTGTTATCTCAATCTACTCCCAAATTCATCCCCTCCCTCTCCAACCAGTTAAATGGTAAGGGTAGAATACACCCTTCTAATCCTATAATTTCTCCTTTATTATGTTTATCACCACTTTAATTTAACAAATATGTACTAATATCCCACCCCCCTACTATAAACATTATTATGACAGAGACCATGTCTATTTTGTTTAGTGCTTACAGAGTATTTCCAGTCCTTACATAATTCAGTGTGGTGCAAATGGAAGAGGAGTTCACTAATATTTTGAATGGATTTTATGTTTACATTCACTAAATAACATCTTCGCTTTCTTGAAAGCCTTTGATGGAGTGTTTTGAGGAATGGAGAACTCACTACTGTTTAAGGAACATTATTTCGCCGTGATACCTGTATTAAATGCAACTTCGACTATTGTAAATAGTGTCCCGGCAATTCGTACTTCACTATGTAGAATAAGTGCTGACTAAGTGTCATGACTATGAAAGCCTTTCTCCGTTCTTTATATATAGTTTCAGCTAGAACACAGGCATCATTTCCAATGTAAAAGAAATAGTGTCAACTGATATCTGGAGGAAAATGACTAACTGAAGAGCAAAAGATGAGAAATCAAACTTTGTTCCACAAACAAACAAAAACAAATGAAAATACAGTAACTAGTAGTTTAGTAAACTCAATAATGCAAAAATTCAATGAACCAGTGTCCATACTCCTTCCTTTCTGATTGCCCATTTTGACCGATTTTATCCTCATATTCTTTTTCTCTCTTTAAGCATATATATATGTATATATATATATACATACATATATATATATGTATAGTTTTGCAAGATACTGTCATCCACTTTAGTTGTGTACATTTTAACCTTCTGGAAATCCTAATGTGCTCACAATCTGAAGCTAGCACAGGATAATCAAAGCACCAGTGTGGGAGGAAAGCTCCTTCCCACTGAGCCCTCTAAGTCATAATGCAGTGAAACATGGCCCATGATGATCCAAATTCCAGATTCTCCTTTTCCCCCTAAGAGCTGGACTGGACTTATCTTCTCTCACTATATATGTGCTTCCTACTTGTCATGACTAGTGGAACTAGTGACTCTGAGAATGGAGCAAAAGATGCCATAGGAGGTTGAGTAGTGATCCAACTCAACCAACAACATTTTCACCCAGTGCTGGTTCTTCCTGACTTCTACATCACCCAATGAAAATTCTACTAAATCTCCACAAAACTATCCCCATAGAAGAAGCGAGTTCTCTGTCTTCTTAAAGACACTTATGGAAATCAATTCCCAAGACAGATTTCCCACCTTAAAAGCATGTTGGATTGTGAGTTCTTAGTGCTGGAGATCATTTTAGGGACTATATCTTTTTTGATAACATCAGTGTATGAATGGATGATAAAATATTTGAGATTACCAGTAATCCAGCCTCTTTGTGAAGTTCTCTAATGATCAAGACTTCACTACCCACAGGGTATTGAGTTCTTTCTTCATGTGGTACTGAGTGTTAGAAATGTCTTTCTTCTTAAAACTGAAATCTGGTAGCTTGCTAATTCTACCTAGTGGCACTAGTTCTATTTAATCTTTTCAGTACATTTTTTTCTCTACTTTTGAAAATTGTAATCACAGTTAATTTGTCGACTTCTATATATAAAAAGCCCCCTTTTTCATTTTATATAAGTTTATTTTAGTTTCAATGTCCTACTATATCTCTGTACTTATAGAGCAATGCTGTATTTAAATAAAGTGACTTTTTATACTATTTTTTGTGTACAAACTGATAATATCTTAGAGTTGTTAAAGAATCATACCTCACTGGAGGTGAGACAATAATAAAGACCAATTTACTCAGGTAGATGTGCATTGTTCATGGCAAGTCCCGGGAAAAACGAGGCTGAGGGGATTATGACCTTATTCACCCTTGTGTATGTATAAGTGATTATCAGTTAAATGTGGAATTATAAAACACTGAGCTTATTAAGACAGTTTTCATCTAAAATGTGAAAAAAACCCAAAACCCTGACCTAGTAGTTTAGAAAAATCATGTAGTAAAAAGTGAAAAATTAAAATAAATATTCTGGCTTGTAAACATCAGTTGGCCAGATCTATCCAGAGTCCATGGTAGTGGAATGTAATGAATAATTAATTCACTACTTTCTTTGTTGCGAGGAGGAAATTTTGTATTTCACCATAATTATATACACGAGCTATAAAGAAAATTCGTGCAGTTGTCTTTTTTCTCCCCATCCTCAGTGCAATTTTCAGTTCTTACCCTACTCTCAAGTGGCATAATTAAAATAATACTGGTTTGGAGACTAATACAATTTTTGTGCTGTTTTATGATCTGTGTAGATTTGTACAATTATTAAAAGAGTTTCAAGTTTGTGGGGAAGAGAGATACAAAGCATTTTTCTGCCCCCACCTGCAAATTTTATACAAGTAGAAGCATGAGGAATGCTTATTTTAATCAATTTCAAGGATATTCTCTAAGCTGTTATTCAATTAGCTTTAATTCTGAATACGTTTTTCCAGAAAAATATAGTACTTCTGCTCCACTGGGTGATTTCACATGTATTGCAACAGCTTTTTTTTTTTTCTGATTATTAATACAAAATATGTTCCTTGTAGAATTTCAGGACTATATAAGAAGGTAAACATAAAATCGTAATACCAAAACTTTTCTTAAGAAACAATAAACACCATTAACATTTGAATAAATTTTCCTTTTGTTTTTATTTGTATAAATATACAAATATTTTACAGATAATTGTTAAACAAATATGATGAGCAAAGTTGTACATTTTTATACAAATTAATTTCTTTCATGAATCAATTTATTTTGTGCTTAATGACGTAACAGACAGAACTTTTAAAGGTCTAGAAACATGTTTGCCTATGGCTTATTTTCGTATATATTTTTCCATTATTTATATTGTATTACAAAGCATGTATGTCTCTGTAAATAAGAAATGGATATTCAAAAACAGATACTAAGAAGTGGGTGCAGAAAACAGATACATGGAAATAGAATTATCTTTATCACTTAAAAAAAGAAGCTTGATCATCAACCATGATGCATTTGTTGTATTAGTAGGCTTCCTAATATGCATTTCTCAATAACACAGACTTACTTTCCCTATTAGGTGACTCTGGACATCCACACACAAGTGAGCCAGAAATTTCCCTGAAAGCTGTCTTCAGGGAATCAGAGAAAGAATGTGTCATTTCAGTTCTGTCAGTAACTGAGGAAAACATTTCCTTTCCTTCTTCCAATCTCACCAATCAATTAAATCCTTTCTCATAGGAATTTCTTCATCCATTTTTCCAATACATATATATGCATACCTGAAATTTATGGAAAATATACATACATGTATATAGAGAGATGAAAGTTGATAAATACAGATACCAATGAATACACAAGTCATTGCTAATAATTTTTTAGCAGATGCAATTTCTGCAGTATGCAACTTGAGTTCTTGCCAATTGTGTTCTAAGAACAATAAGCCATTTTTTTTTCTTTATTAAAGAGCTCAATCAATTTGTTTGCTTGTCTTTTGGTGTCCTCTCACCCATAAATTAAGCTATTGATATTCATTTGTGTGTTAAAGATGATTGATTATGCTTTGGTCCTGCAGTGTTCGTACTTCTCGTGCCCCCACATGCCAGCAGTGAAGCTCCTGGTTGGACACTGCCTTCTCCCAGAACCCTCTCTTTTCTCAGAGAATTTTGGAATTTCACTTTATTGCTAATACGATTATTTGTGATCAAGTGTTTTTCTTCCTTTATTCCAGTGCTATTTCCCATTAGGAAATTCATAGTTGTCATAATTCTTTGTAATTTTTTCAGGTGGTTTTTGAATGTATCAATACTCCTCTGGGTTAGAGGTTGGCAAAATGCTTTCATTTTATGAAAAGAAATGTGGAAAGCAAAGTTTGACCAAAAATACCCAAATTTCACTATTGCCCATTTCAAGTAAGTTTCTTTGATTTGATCATAAATTAGGTGAATTTTTCCAAAAATGATTGGATTAATAAGAAATCAGTTACCGATTTACAAACTTTATAGATGAAAAGAATATGACATTGTAACTTCCCTGTAGCTTAGCATTTGGTATCAAAAGATATTTCTTTGTCTTTTTTACCTGAAAGAACGTGAATTATTTGAGGTTCTCTGATATTACCAGGACCAAAAGGAATCAGTTCCCAGTGGTCCTGTCTTGCTCTAATATTCTGAACAAAGCTTTTTGAAGAAATCAGGGAGCTATATGCTTATTTCTGTTATCTTCAGGATATTTTGAATGCCAGAGTCAGCGCCAATTCAACATTCACTTCTTTATTGCCCAGTCAGCAGTCCATCCATCAACTTCTTGATTAAGAAGTCTTAAAAAGACTTCAGGATCAGTGAAGGCACTGATGCCTAGTTTATGAAAAGACTGGTGCTTCTGAAGCATAAATCAATTTTATTTCAAATTACAGTTGGACAAGCATGTCTTTGAAATATAGTAATCATAATAAATTACACTTCAACTACTTTCTGATATGGTTGCTATCAAGTAGCAGACAGTAAAGTTGTAGTTGTTTTGTTTAGGATTCCACATTGTCACCTGTGGAGTACTGCAAAGCTGTGTGCACTGTTTTGCATGTATTTTCATAGTAGTTCTGAGATTATTCCAATTCGGCCAAATAGGTGATCATCAAGTAGCACTTCCAAACCAGTGCACCCGTGTATAATGTGCTAAATCCCTGAGAGAGAATGTGTCAAGGCGGTCTGAGTGAGCCTGGGAGAAATGGAAAATCCTGTCTATCGACAACCAGGGTAAGCCTCCACTATGTGTTCCTGCTTGCCCATAAATATTATTTTTTAGTGCCATATTATGAGACAAGCCAGAAAGCAATGCGACGGGAGTGTAGAAATCTTTTATTCACTTTGTACCATGCATTTAGATTTGTATCCATTTGCTAATTATCTCTCAAATATGAAGTAGATAGATATTGGTTGAAAGGTGTGCCCTTAGACTGGAGAACTCTCAAATGTGGAAATATCACTGTAGTATATGGTTTTTCTTAATATAATGCATTCAAGTACAACTGAAAAATTAACCCATTACTTAATGAGTCAATAAATAAAGGTTATAAGCTACAGAAATAAATTCTGGCTGAAACATCCAGTGAATGCCTATCATATAACACCAGCTCTCACCCCCACTTATATAGAGTGCTATTTCATTTATTAATTTATCCTAAATCTTTTTATTTTTAGTGGACAACCTGATATAATTTTCTAAAGGTTCTTTGTTTTTCATCTCCTTTGCCAAAATGAACAGATGAATTTCTCGTCTACCTTTTGTTCATGTAGAAACAGTGTCTTATAGCTGCATTAATTGTCGCATATGTGATGGCTACTAGAAGCTATGCTGACATGTAGGTAGGCGACTGAAAGTAGCAAGACTGTCCAGAGCAATCTTATTGAGTTTTGTGCCTCATACTGGAAGAGAGAGAGTCAAAGACAGGTGTCTTGGTTCTCCAGATACGCTGAAATAAGAATATGAGATTGTTAAATCTTCCAGTATAAATCATTGCTTGCACTGAACTTCCTCTAAGGGTTATACCTTTCTTTACCTATATGTGAAAGCAGAAATAGTATCTTTTTATTGCCTAGAGATTTAACTGTTGAAGCTATGGGGAAAATCTATGGTTATAAAGAGAATTTAAAAATTGTTCTTTTATTATATATGCTACTAATGAGGTAATCAAATAAAGTGTCCTCTAGGGGTGAAATGGAAGAACATTCCATATGCCAATCTATTTATCTTCTTGGCGTACTGCTGAATACACTCTAACCTTTCTGTCTGCTGACTTGCTTTGCATGCAGGTCAAATTACCTCCTATTTTGTTATAGCTGTGCCCTGGCAGGAGGCAATGCCCTGATTCAACAATTGGGCTGTTATTAGCTACCTCCCTTTTAACAACACCCCTTCAGCCACAATACAAAAGGCAGTTTTTAACCGATTTTATTGTCCATAGAAGAAAACACAGTCACATGATTTGTAATCACAAAGGAAAGTGCATCTCTCTCTTTTGTACACATAAATAACAAATAGTCAAGGTATCTCACATGATTGCTTCTGTTATTCATGTTTCAAAAATAATCATCAAGAAAATAAAAAGCCTCAAAATACCGTAAGTAAAACACTTGTGCTTAAATCACAGCTAAAGAATTCGGAAATTTTACCCACAGTTTATGATTTCAGGAAAATTTCATCTTCTGATTTATGTTGAATTATCCATAGTTCTCCACTGTTAAACATTAGGGGTGTTCTGGTAACAAATACACTCCCACTCCTACTAAGTTGAAGTCGTTAATGATTGACAAAATACGTGTATGCTTGAAATCCATCTGACTTTTCATAATATTTCTAATCTGCAAAATCCCCAGTTTTAAACAATATTACTGTAATTTTCATTTTCCATTATTTTTAATTAATAAGGTAAGAATCTTTCATTATATCCACCAGAAATAACTACTGGTCATGAGTAAGCAGTGCATGAGGAATTTGTGAGCATCGGTGGTCAATTTTTCTGACCAAGAACTCACTTTGTTCTTCACTTCCCAGTGGAAGTGAGGGCTCAGAGACCATGATGATATAGTCCTGGGTAATACAATCTCAGAGACGAAAGCAGGAATGTAAACCCAGGTATACGAGGATTCAACTCCATGACCTTTGTTTTCATTCTGTGTGCAATTGCTCACTTGAGTCATTTTGAGAGTCAAGAAATTATATCTCTCAGAGGTTCATATGTCTCATTTATGACAGTTTCTAAAAGCAAAACAACTTGATCCTCCTTTTTATCAGCCCACCCTGTGCTCACCACAAAACTAATTAGGGTTTTCTTTGCCCTAAGCAAGATCACTGATTGTTAATACCTCAGTGAATTTTGCTCTGTTTCCCAGTCATCTGGGGTCTCGTTGCCAGGGCATGCTTGCTCCTTGTGCAGGAAGAGCAGAGCGGAGACCTTGTTCTCATCACACTCATTGAAATGAGTCAGGTCAAGAAACCCAGTCAATACTTTCCACACAGGGATCTCCAACCCTGAAGCTAATCCCTTCAAAACTGTTAGTGAATAAATATTAGAACAGGAGAAAAAAAACTCACCATTATGGCACCCTTCCTCTACCATTCCTTAAATTCAGACACAGCACTTAGTAAGTATCTATTGTGTGTTAATCACTGTTAAGTGCTTTGGATGACAACCCAACACCAGGCGGAATAAATGAAGCTCAAAGTGGTTTGGAGAAGGAGCTATACAATCCAGAATCCAAAGCTTTCTCCATTTCTACACCAGGCTTATATCAGTTGGCTAAGACTGTTTTAGCAAAAACCACAATGTGTGACTTCACAGAAATTTATTTTCTGTTCTGGAGGCTAGAAGTCCAAGGTCAAAGTCCAGGGTCAAACAGTCCTGCTGGATTACTGATCTATTACTTGCAAATGGTGGTCTTTATCTCCCCTGGCTTTTTTTTTTTTTTTTTTTCCAGGCAAGGCATTCCTGCAGTCTCTTTCTCTTTTAATAGGGACACCAGTCAGATTGGATTAGGACACACACGCATGATCAGTCACTCTTATTGACGTCTGTAAAGGCTCGAACGCCAAATACAATCGCATTGAGGGTGAGATATTCAACTTAGGGTTTTGGGGAGGTCACAGTTCAGTCCATAACAATGTTCATTATTTAAATGGTTATAATGTGCCTTGGAAAGAAGTCAGGGAGAATATAAAAGCTTATTTATGGGAATTAGGAGGCTAGATGTTGGAGTCAGAGGTTCAAATCCTCTTGTGCCAATTCCTCATTGGGTTGCTCACTCCTCATCCTTTACCACAGCGACAATAGGGGACCAGCATCCTAAGGTCACTGTCATTTGAAGAGTTGTCTATGAGTGACAGATGAATGGTTTTAAAGCCTGGAGTTTCTTCTCTTTCTCCTCTGGATATAGGATGGTAGGAATTGGGAGAATGAAAAGAAAAAGTGACTGGAAATCAAATGCTTTATCAAGTATTCACATACACTCATTTTTTTCTTAATGACCATTGTTTCTTCATGATAGTAGTTGTGAAGTTAGGACCAACGGACCAACACTTTCGTTTCTTGACTTGTAGCTCAATTCATTCTTTACTGAGAACCTCTTACGTGTCAGAAATGACATCGGACACTTAGGAGACAGCAGTTGACTAAAAGGGTCACCAATGGCTATTCTCCCCAAATTTGCATTCTAGGATGGATACAGGTCACCTCCACATTGAGCACCCACTTCAGGAGCTGGGGAATATGAGACACACACAAACACAAAAATAAAACAGCCAATCAATTCCCAGCGTGATAGCACGTGGAGATTTGCCAAGCGACCAGAAAATACCACCCTCAGGAATGACTCGGGCCGGTTGGGTGGGAGGGCTGCCCTCCTCCCGGAGACTGGGCTTCGGACTCGACCCGACCCTGAGCGCCGGTGGGTCCTCGGGGTCCGGCCGCCCCGCTGGCCTGTCGCTGCGCGCCGCGGGCGGGAGCCAGGTCGCCCCGTGGGGCCGAAGCGCGGTCCCCTCCCCGCACCCCGTCCGCAGGCGCAGGCCGAGCACCGCCCGCCCCGAAGTCCGGGACCCCGGGCCGGGGGTCTCAGGTGCCCGCGCAGCCATCTCCGCGAGAGCCAGTGACTTTGGCTTTGGCTGGGTCTCCCCGACCACGTCACCAGTTTGACAGCCTTGCACCAAATCAGAGGGCGGCGCTCCTCCGGAGCGGGGTCCACAGCGGGAGCTCCCGCAGATTAGAACTCGCCTCTCCTAGCTCCTCCCCTCAGCCCATTTAAAGCTCCCACCAGCTTTACCGAAATGGTAAGAGAGGGCTCAGTTTCTGCAGCGCCTAGTTCCAGTGCAAGATGGTAAGTGAGGAGCAGGCGTTCATTAGTCCGCTGGCGAAGCTTGGATGGTGCTGGGGTTTTGGGGGGCGAGGGGGTAGGTCGCCGAGAGCTAGTAAGCTTTGGCTTTAGAACTTCCACCTCTCTGCTACCTGTCAATTAAAGTGGGTCTTCTTGCTGCCCCACCTCCCTTTTCCTTCTCCCCTATTTATTTCTCTATTTCCCCCTTGTCTCTCCCCTCCCTGTATCTCCCTCCCTCTAACACTGTCTCCCTCTGCTTTCCTCCCTCCTTCCCTCCTTCCCTCCCTTCCTCTTTCCCTCCCCTTCCTCCTTCCACCTTCTCAGTTATTTCTATTCTCTGTACTTCTCCCAACATTCTCCTCCTCCACACCTGCAGCCACTTTTCCTTCCAGCCCTACCTCTCCATTATGCACCTATTTGCAAACACTTGGTCTTGAACTAGCCTAGGGTTTTGAGGCTTTGTTTTCTTCTCGGGTGTCCCTTGCATAAGCGCTCAACTCTCATTCCAGTAACAACCCCAGATTTAAAAAAAAAAAAAACCTACAAGCATGGTTTCAGAATAAAAGAAAATAGCACTTGATAAACTTTTGTCTGAATTTCTGTGATCTGCACTAACTCAGCGGGACTTCAGAACTGGACTTTTTCATAATTTAACTTTCTGGAACAAAGTGTTACTTCAATGACTTAACTTTTCTTTCTTTTTTTTTTTTTTCCTCTCTCACTCTCTTATTTGTTTTCTCTCTGTTTATGTTATGTCCCAGAAACTCCTCAAGTCAACAAAAGACTTGTAGTGGTTAAAGGGAGTTTGTCCAAAACTGGTGAAATGAAGGGCTTTTACCTGATTAAACACTGACACATCGTTAGGAATGGGCTGGTGTACAAATTAACCCAGGAAGGCTGCATACTTGCTCCTGCCTGGATAACTGGAAAGATTGAGAAGTGGGGAGGCAGGAGGGTGTTCCCTGGTTCAGAACACAGTGGGGGAATAGATGCCAGGCTGTTAGTAAGGCAACTTCAGAAGGGTTTTGAGCCCTAGTGATGGAGAGAACTACTGCTTGTGGTATAGGCTGACTCACTTTATTCAGCTTTGATTTTATCTTTACCTAAAGTAAGTTTATCTTCTTGGAGTTAGGAATGACATTTTTAAATGTATCAAATTAGCTCTCAATGTGATATATGAAATATGAATACAAATTGCAATATTTACATATATACATGTATAGATACACACACATATATATATATAAAATCAAATGATTCACAATTCAAATCACCATAGGATCTAATAGCACTTAAAGTTAGAAGAAGGAAGGGAGAAAGGAGGCAAGTTTATAACTGAGAAACTCGTAAAGTAAAAGATTAAACTATGTATCATGTTCTGTCCATTTTGATCTTAGCATTCTCGACTCTCTGCCTCTGAAGGTTATTAGAAATATAATTAAGTACTTTGCAAGAAAGAGTCAAATAGTTCTTATGTCTTTAAATCATTCAACAGAATTCCTTTTACTTAGCTGCCAGGTAGCCAGTTCTATGACTCACATATTGCAATGGAGACGCCTCTTGGATATTTACAAATTAGGTCCATCCAGTGCAGGTCTGTTCTTTATTCAGAGAGCCTAAGGAAGGCACTGGGTAAATCAATACTATAATTCCAATACTCTAAGTCTGTTCTGATCACTCAAAATTAACCTGGGATCTGTACTTCACATCTTTACTTATGTTGATTCACTGCATCTAATTTCTGCATCTTTCTCCCCACCTCTCCCCGCCCCCCTCCAAATTCCTATCACCCCATCTCTTGGGACCCCCACCCCCATACTGATTTCACAGAACACCATTCTACCTTGCCAAGACCAGTACTTTGTAGGAGGCCAGAGCTATAATTGCCCGTATTCCACTACAACGTCAGAATCTAGTGTTGATGTTTCCACGGAGACTTGGGTCTCTTTCTGGGCCGCCGGTCTCCTGGACGACAGAGGGCCCCAACAAGCACCACAGGCGCAGGGTGAGTTCTGCTCTTCTGCTTTCCCAACACCCATGGCTGCAAAGCATCATGGGCTGGACTCTGTAGACGGGATGATATGGAAAGTCCAAGAAAGTCCAAAGACACCTGCATTGTATAACCTAATAATCTGACATTTTTTTTGTGCATGACAAGCAGTGAAAACAGGATTCTGCCTCTTGCTTGCTGGACAATATGTATTTCTTGATAAACTTAAAAGTTCTTGGAGATTCCCAACTCCTGGAAAGAGTGCTGGTGTTGGTTAAAGTTTTTTAAACACTAGTGGTATGCTTGTGGAGTCAAGATAGCAGTTGGAGCATTTCTTTTGGAATTTAGGAAAGTTTCCCTGAGAGAGATGCAAGGAGACAGACTCATAGCATCTTTTCTTTCACAGAGGAAATTCTATGAATATTCTCTTATAAGTGGAAAGCATAATTCCTTTTTCCCAAAGCAGACTTCATCTTTGGAGGAGAATATAATCTTGATGGAATATTTCATGTCATGTGGGACCTGAGGCTTCCTTACTTGTATCTATAAATATTGAAGGAATTTCTACGTTAATACTCAAGTTACAAACAAAACTCTCTCAGACACCTCAGAATTAACTATCTGTATAGCTGTTTCTGCCATGTGATATTTTTTTTAATTTGATTCTAGAAAGAAAGCACACAAACAAAAATATCCAAAGTATTGAAATACTTTCTATGTCCGTATGGAAGTTATTCAGTTGTATCTTGCTCTTACAAGTAACAAAATGCCAGGAATAAAAACCAAACTGTATGTACAATTTGATTCCTGTCTCCTTACCCATCATTTTACTTTAACAAAAAATTCAGTAATGTTTCAGGATAAATACAGGAGGACAAAAGTAAGAGCTGTGTTGAATGAGGGAAAATGAAGAGTAAATCAATTTAGTATGCCTGGGTATAGTTTTTATCTGCAGATATATTTTCTGTCAGATATAGAAAAAATAACTTGAAAAAGCATAGAAGGCATAGATATGATAGCATTTGTAGTATGTGAATTTGGGGTATATTACTGAGATTTTCATCAAGGTCTTTAGAGAGCAATTTCCAAATTATTTTTAACATTTAGTTTACTGAGGTAGCATTGTTTTATGAAACTACACAAAGTCTAGATGTACTGGTTCCCTTTTCATCAAAAATATGATACTGCACCATGCCCCCCACTGTATTTAATAATCCTCTGCCTTATTCACATGCCCAAATTATTTTAAAGTAGAAAGTGTTACCATTAGAATTCTGAATAGTCTCCATTCAAGTTGATTGACAGAGAGAGAGGGATATTGATCTGGGGGGGAAATGGTAGCGTTTCAAAATAGGATTTAGTTTTAGAACCAAACACTATCTAATCAAACACGCATACTTAGAAAAGAAGATAAAAACCTAAAAAAAAAACAAAATAAAACAAAAACCCGGTAGAATTGTAAAGTTTGGGGGGAGGGGGAGGTGTAAATCAATAAATACTTGAATGAGTTTATATTGTAGATGGGACACTTAAATTGAGCGATCTGAAATACATTAGGGACTCTTAGCTACTGAAAATTGATCTTGGTAGCCACGTTGACATTGTGTCTACAGAAATTTGTCTTTCACAGCATTCTTTCTTCTTCTGAAAGCTTTAAATATTTGGTTTTCACGTATGTAGGCAACAGCTACTTTTAGGAAGGTAAATGAACCTACTAAACCCTCCCAAATCCTCTGTTGAGTTCTTTGCACACAGTCTGCAAGTGTCATCTTAGCCATCTATGTGCTAATTCTGCACAGAATCATCCAGTGACTCGACTTTCCCGGTTTCTAACTCGTGCTCCTGGGAAGAGGCCCAGCTCTCCTCTCAGCTCTGCAGAAACAAGCAGGTAAGTGTGGCCACCAGAACACTGAGACCAGCCATGGTCTATGGAGTCCATTCTTAATGTCATCCATTAACGTGTCATTGCTTCTATTCCTTTGTTAATTCAAATGCTGATCTTCCTGTAAAACCACCAGGACATTTGCCCACAGAAAAATCAAAGTTAGGTGATCAATGTAACAGAAAAAAAAATAAAAAAACACCATCATGGCAACAACCTCTAGGAAGAACTTTGGTCAAACTCTGACTTCATTCATCTGTGCCTATGCCTGTGAATTCTCTTTTTCCTTCCCTAAGGAGTGACCTACTGTGCTGTGTACCTCTGAGATCTGTTGGAAAGAACAAGGGATCTAGTGAACGTAGTAGCTCGTTTGAACCATAAACATGGCTCGTCACTTGGAGAAAGGATGATGATTATCAAAGTTTTTGCAAAGATTGCTTCATTTTCCACTTTTTGCCTGCTCGTTGTTCCTGGGAGTAATTTAAGCTAGTGGACATACAAAGAACCCAATCTGAGATGGAGGGAAGTCCAGCCACTTCTTTCCTTTCTTTCTTTCTTTTTTTTTTTTTTTTTTTTTTTT